>NC_069414.1:3715892-3740149 GCF_026875155.1 Cherax quadricarinatus
GGCCGGGGTACGAAGGTCGGGACGTGTACTCGCCCACCTAGCAGTTTGGGAGATTACTGTCTCTGATTTTTTTTAGAAGGGGGAGATTGTAGTGATACTGGTCCTGTGGGGAGCAGCAGCAGGATAATACTGCACCACCTCTAGGGGCCCTTAACAACAACAACAGTTTGGTGTGTGTCATGGGCACCAACACATGGTGTGTGATTCTCTCCTACTTTATCCATTTATCAGCGATGCAGATTACATGGTGAGTTTAAATATGTGGCCTGTAGTTATAACTTTTCTCTTGACATATGCAAGACATCACCATCCCTGTAGAAGCCATTATTAGATGTACTAGTCATTATATTTTGTTGTTGCAGAAGTACTATGAAGATTCCTGGAGTTTACCTGGAGAGAGTTCCGGGGGTCAACGCCCCCGCGGCCCGGTCTGAGACCAGGCCTCCTGGTGGATCAGAGCCTGATCAACCAGGCTGTTGCTGCTGGCTGCACGCAAACCAACATACGAGCCACAGCCCGGCTGATCCGGAACTGACTTTAGGTGCTTGTCCAGTGCCAGCTTGAAGACTGCCAGGGGTCTGTTGGTAATCCCCCTTATGTGTGCTGGGAGGCAGTTGAACAGTCTCGGGCCCCTGACACTTATTGTATGGTCTCTTAACGTGCTAGTGACACCCCTGCTTTTCATTGGGGGGGATGGTGCATCGTCTTGCCAAGTCTTTTGTTTCGGTAGGTGAGTGATTTTCGTGTGCAAGTTCGGTACTAGTCCCTCTAGGATTTTCCAGGTGTATATAATCATGTATCTCTCCCTCCTGCATTCCAGGGAATACAGGTTTAGGAACCTCAAGCGCTCCCAATAATTGAGGTGTTTTATCTCCGTTATGCGCGCCGTGAAAGTTCTCTGTACATTTTCTAGGTTGGCAATTTCACCTGCCTTGAAAGGTGCTGTTAGTGTGGCAGCAATATTCCAGCTAGATAGAACAAGTGACCTGAAGAGTGTCATCATGGGCTTGGGCCTCCCTAGTTTTGAAGGTTCTCATTATCCATCCTGTCATTTTTTTAGCAGATGCGATTGATACAATGTTTATGGTCCTTGAAGGTGAGATCCTCCGACAGATCACTCCCAGGTCTTTGACGTTGGTGTTTCGCTCTATTTTGTGGCCAGAATTTGTTTTGTACTCTGATGAAGATTTAATTTCCTCATGTTTACCATATCTGAGTAATTGAAATTTCTCATCGTTGAACTTCATATTGTTTTCTGCAGCCCACTGAAAGATTTGGTTGATGTCTGCCTGGAGCTTTGCAGTGTCTGCAATGGAAGACACTGTCATGCAGATTCGGGTGTCATCTGCAAAGGAAGACACGGTGCTGTGGCTGACATCCTTGTCTATGTCGGATATAAGGATGAGGAACAAGATGGGAGCGAGTACTGTGCCTTGTGGAACAGAGCTTAGAGATAAGGCCTGTGTTTCTATCACAACAGCTACCCAGGTTTTCCCATGGCCTGGATGTTTTGTATCTTTTTGTCCCCTTTAGATGTTGTGCCTGGCAATTTAAGTTATAGCGCAGTCTTTCCTGTACTGAAGAGGTACACATTTCAGGGTGAAAAAGCTTACAGGAAGGGAGTTTGCATTTTCCTGTTGTCATATGGGCATGGCATTTTCTAGGGTGGTCATAGTTGCACGTCCCATCTGTTTTTCCAGATTTCCCATGCCTGCAGATACCAAGTGCATAGTATGTGCACAGGCTTGGTTTCCGTTTGTCCTTGGGTTTCTGTGACTGTATTCTGTGACTGTATGTGAGCATCTCCTCTTATCTGTCCTTTGAGGTAAAATAATTTATTTACACAGGCTAGATCACTGCTATCATGCACAGCTGCTTTAAAAATTGACCAAAATTCCTCCCAGTTTTCACCAGGATTAAATACAGGTAAACATAATTCTGGAAGTTTTGGCAAAGACATCTTATTTATTGGAGCAGAATGATTAACTGCATGGTTTACACATTTTAATTTATTCAAAGCCTGACTTTTACAAGAAAGAATCTTTTCTTCTAATTCATAATACTGATTAATCATGAGATCTACTTCAGTCTCATCTACACAGTTTACTAATAAATCTCGTTCATATTTGTTATAATATAATTTGTATGAATCATATCTATTCCCCAAAGCATCTAAATGCAATTTTAAATCATCAGTATTCACAGTTTCTTGATTCATTAATTCCAAGCACTTATTGTATGCCTTGGTTACATGACCTTTTCTAGCCTGTAGTTATGCTTTCTTTGCTCTATATTCCATATGTTTGTCGTCTATATTAATTTCCTCATTTTCAGCCATGATGCAATGTATTAAATTCAACTTAATTAATAACACTGATTATGTACTAAATTATGCACGTTATAAAGGTAAATATTACAACTTACCTTTGAATAAATCCTAGTTACACTTTAGATTTGCAATTACATGTAAGAAAATTATAATATAAATTTTAAATGTACATTAATACAAACCTTTAGCCAGACTTGGCTTATCAAAATTAATATTATACAAATTAATATAAATCCTTGCTAGAATTTGGCATAGCAAAATTAATATTATACACATTAATATAATCTTTAGCTACAATTGGCTTATCCAAATTAATATTGTAATAATTATAATCCGCTACACATTAAGTAAATTTGTGAACTTAACATCCACCTCCTTCTGTCATCTCACATATAATTATTAACTAATTAATGACTTCACTAATTACCTCCAGTTCAAGAAGGACCAACAAGCAAACTAAATATGGAAAATTGCATTTATCTGGATGTAACTCATAATGTACGTACCAGAAAATGGTAACACAGATAATTATTATTTATCAAAGTTACTTAGACAAGTAGAAATTTGGGACACCTACATCACAAAAAAGTCCCCCTTCGATACCTACAACTGTCATGTCCACAAGTTGCTCTAGACCTATTAATTACAAATGAAATATGCATCACCAGGAATTTCTGGTAAATATGTAAGTTTGTGGAGTGTATATTAAAATTAATAAATGATACTTATACACATTTATATAACAGAAGGAGAATATATCTTAATATCTCTCACCAATTTGACTGGAGATTAATGTGTATCATATTCAAAAACCTCATTCTAACCAAATTTATGAAAATAATGCTGGCCAGAATTATAACATAAATTTAGATAGCTTATCTGAGGTTCCTGGAGCTGTCTTGTCTAGTCGCCTGATATCTCAAGTTATGCAGGAATGCACATCCAACAATTTCGGCTCCTATTTGAGAGGTGTCAGCCCAATTTAACCTCTAGAGCACGAAAATTATTCCGATTATTCACTAACGTTTGTGTTGACCAGTTCAAACATGGCGAGTCTCTTCTGCGCATGCAGAGAATTTTCCATTTTTTATAACATAAATTTTATTAAATACAATATATTACACTAATTTACATAAAAAAATACACTGTATTTTTTCCGGAAAATGCATTATTTTCCACATTACCAAAGCCTTTAATTTGCACTTTATAATTCCTAATCCCTAATAACCTCTCCCAAAATTTCTGGCATACACAGTATCAGCAACTTGAAATTGCTTCTAATTCCCGGAAGTTCACCAGCAGCCATGTTAGACAATGACTTGTCATCCCTAACATAACATTTTACAACTACTACTGGGACTTCAAAATTCTTATTATATATAATTTTTTTCTGGTGTCTTACCGGTGGAGGAATGAACAGTTTTTCTATGATTATCTAAGAACCTACATAGTCTGGTATTGAGAGACCCTTTTGTAAATTTGTGTATACCTTCCTTCAATGTGGTTACTGCCCTCTCTGCCAGACCATTTGATGATGGATAATATGGTGCTGGAGTAACGTGTTCACTACTGTTCTTGACGAAGAAAACTTCCAGCTCTTGTGATACAAAGTATGAAGCATTAACTGACACAATTATACCTGGTAACCAAATATTACAAAAACGATTTCCTCAGTTTCTTCTGTTCGACTTTAAAATTTCATCACTGATATATTCTACTTATAAGACAGATATCATCATTAATTGATTGGGCAGGTAATTGATTGAGCAGGTATCATTTAGCCACTTTTAATTTCGAAATGTTAGAGCAATATTCTGCATTATATAATAGCTGGGTTATGTTTTCCTGAAGGGAACTGCATCTTGATGCTTGTGAGGGGCTCTTGATCCATGATCCCTTCCTTGGACAGAATCTGAATGTTGCTCATTCCACAGGCACTACGTGAGCCCTACGGGTTAAGCACTTTGCCCCCTTATAAAAATAATGAAATTGATGTGTGAAATTGATGAACTCTTGTTTGCGGGTATAATCTGTGTACGGGTAAATTTTGTTGAATTCTGCGCAATAGCTGGAGACGTATCGTCTGGTCAGCTTTAACCTTCTAGTGCCAATGTCTTTTCTCAGGGGAAGCTTCACTCTGATTTTAAGTTGTGCAAGTTTTTATGTGATAATTTATTAATCAAACTGGTTTCTGACAAATAACTGGAAGATGTCTCTCCAAGTCAGAAATAAGTCACAATGCTTGACTTAACTGTGTTATCTTAGGTTATATATATATATATATATATATATATATATATATATATTATATATATATATATATATATATATATATATATATATATATATATATATATATATATATATATTATATATATATATATGTATGTATGTGTGTGTGTGTGTGTGTGTGTGTGTGTGTGTGTTGTAGATTTTATGTACCTATAACATCTGTCTACGCCTTTGAGACTTTTGTAAAATATTTGAATGTTTTGTACCCATTACTTAAATAAACCTTCTTAATCTTTTGTTTTTTACTTATTTAATTTCTGGTCAGTCTTAGAAAAACGGTTAGGTTGATTCTGGCAAGTGTAGATCCCAGTTTTTTATGGAAAAAACTGCGAAAATTTGAGATACTTCTATTTATGTGAAAAGCTCTTGAAGCTTAATGTGACTGTGTATTTTAGGATGTTGGTCTCTGGAAGATAACAAGACAATGCCTTTTCAGTTTAATTTCAAAGCTGATGCTTCTTGGTAGATGGCTTGAATTACGTTTAGTCTATGTAAGTCCTAATTTAATATTTTTATTGAAGAAATTTGGATGTTAGTATCATGTGGTGACTTGTGATTGCCTCTTCTGATTCGTGTCAAATCTTCATCTCTAATAAATAACTCCATTACAAACTTATGCCACACTGGCCTGTTCCATTTGCGAAAACTAAGGCACACGGGACTAGAGTTATGCAGTATGAGGACAAATTCTCGGAATGTACATACATCTGTGTGCCCATAACATCCATGTCCCTGAAACAAACAAAACAACTTTATTTCTGTCTGAAGTATACAAAACGTAGCTTATATTGTTAAGCACAAAAAAACAAAGCCACTAGTATGCGGATCATTTCTGGCAGACTAATACTAGTGCCTACTGTCTTACCTGGAGTTTACCTGGAGAGAGTTCCGGGGGTCAACGCCCCCGCGGCCCGGTCTGAGACCAGGCCTCCTGGTGGATCAGAGCCTGATCAACCAGGCTGTTGCTGCTGGCTGCACGCAAACCAACATACGAGCCACAGCCCGGCTGATCCGGAACTGACTTTAGGTGCTTGTCCAGTGCCAGCTTGAAGACTGCCAGGGGTCTGTTGGTAATCCCCCTTATGTGTGCTGGGAGGCAGTTGAACAGTCTCGGGCCCCTGACACTTATTGTATGGTCTCTTAACGTGCTAGTGACACCCCTGCTTTTCATTGGGGGGATGGTGCATCGTCTGCCAAGTCTTTTGCTTTCGTAGTGAGTGATTTTCGTGTGCAAGTTCGGTACTAGTCCCTCTAGGATTTTCCAGGTGTATATAATCATGTATCTCTCCCTCCTGCGTTCCAGGGAATACAGGTTTAGGAACCTCAAGCGCTCCCAATAATTGAGGTGTTTTATCTCCGTTATGCGCGCCGTGAAAGTTCTCTGTACATTTTCTAGGTCGGCAATTTCACCTGCCTTGAAAGGTGCTGTTAGTGTGCAGCAATATTCCAGCCTAGATAGAACAAGTGACCTGAAGAGTGTCATCATGGGCTTGGCCTCCCTAGTTTTGAAGGTTCTCATTATCCATCCTGTCATTTTTCTAGCAGATGCGATTGATACAATGTTATGGTCCTTGAAGGTGAGATCCTCCGACATGATCACTCCCAGGTCTTTGACGTTGGTGTTTCGCTCTATTTTGTGGCCAGAATTTGTTTTGTACTCTGATGAAGATTTAATTTCCTCATGTTTACCATATCTGAGTAATTGAAATTTCTCATCGTTGAACTTCATATTGTTTTCTGCAGCCCACTGAAAGATTTGGTTGATGTCTGCCTGGAGCTTTGCAGTGTCTGCAATGGAAGACACTGTCATGAAGATTCGGGTGTCATCTGCAAAGGAAGACACGGTGCTGTGGCTGACATCCTTGTCTATGTCGGATATAGGATGAGGAACAAGATGGGAGCGAGTACTGTGCCTTGTGGAACAGAGCTTTTCACCGTAGCTGCCTCGGACTTTACTCTGTTGACGACTACTCTCTGTGTTCTGTTAGTGAGGAAATTATAGATCCATCGACCGACTTTTCCTGTTATTCCTTTAGCACGCATTTTGTGCGCTATTACGCCATGGTCACACTTGTCGAAGGCTTTTGCAAAGTCTGTATATATTACATCTGCATTCTTTTTGTCTTCTAGTGCATTTAGGACCTTGTCGTAGTGGTCCAATAGTTGAGACAGACAGGAGCGACCTGTTCTAAACCATGTTGCCCCGGGTTGTGTAACTGATGGGTTTCTAGATGCGTGGTGATCTTGCTTCTTAGGACCCTTTCAAAGATTTTTATGATATGGGATGTTAGTGCTATTGGTCTGTAGTTCTTTGCTGTTGCTTTACTGCCCCCTTTGTGGAGTGGGGCTATGTCTGTTGTTTTTAGTAACTGTGGGACGACCCCCGTGTCCATGCTCCCTCTCCATAGGATGGAAAAGGCTCGTGATAGGGGCTTCTTGCAGTTCTTGATGAACACAGAGTAAGTAAGTAGTAGTAAGTTTATTCAGGTATACACAAATACAGTTACATAGAATTATCATACATAGCAGCATATGTGTAGAGAACCTGGGATAACCCAAAAAAGTCAGAGTGACTTATTTCCATTGGGGTCCTTTATTGGGTCGGAGTTTTCTTTTTATTGTACAAAAAGTGAGGTAGATAAGTGAACAATAGTATAATTTTAAGTATGCATTAATTAGAAAAGAAAGGAAGCTCCATGAAAATGGTACAATTTTAAGTATGCACAAATAATTAAAACTGATTCAGTGATCTTAAGTTACTTGGGATTTCTTAGGAAGTTTCAAACTGACTCTTTGTCCTCAGACCCAAACTCGCGCAACTCAATGTTCATCAAGAACTGCAAGAAATCCCTTTCACGTACCTTAAATATTCTATGGAGAGGGAGCATAGACAAGGGTCATCTCACAGCCACTATAAACAACGGATATAGCCTCACTCCACAGAGATGGCAGTAAGAGAACTGCAAAGAAATACAGACTAATAGCACCCCGAACAATGAAGAAAACACATTTCATTTACTCCGCTATGGAAAACTCGAAATAAAAACTGGATCGGAATATAAAATAAATTCCAACCACACAGTTTTCAGTTTAATATCTTTATTATGCACCCCATACCCAACCTGTGGGCGGTAATCAGAAGATTAGAGGTACATAATGGGTCCAGGGACTGTGCCCCAAAGTTATGAGTTGAAACAAGTTATAAAGGTAATAGCGATAAAAATAATGTAAAGGACCTGGGATTGATAATGTCAGAGAATGTCACTTTCAAAGATCACAACAATGAGAACCTTCAAAACTAGGGAGGCCAAGCCCATGATCATTCTCTTCAAATCGCTTGTGCTCTCTAGGCTGGAATATTGTTGTTCACTAACGGCCCCTCTAAGGAAAGCGAAATTGCAGATCTAGAGAATATACAGAGACCCTACTTTGCATGTATAAGTACAATATAACACCTCAATTACTGGGACAGTTGAAGTTCTTTGACCTGTACTCCTTGGAACGCATGCGAGAAATATGCATCATAACATACAGCTGGAAAATCCTAGAGGGACTACCTGGAGTTTAGCTGGAGAAAGTTCCGGGGGTCAACGGCCCCACGGCCCGGTCTGTGACCAGGCCTCATGGTGGATCAGAGCCTGATCAACCAGGCTGTTGCTGCTGGCTGCACGCAATCCAACGTACGAGACACAGCCCAGCTGGTCAGGTACCGACTTTATGTAGACAGCCTGTACTGTCTGCATAGACAGCCTATGCTGTCTGCCAGCTTAGTTCATATTTTGCACCATGCTGGTGCTGCCACCTATAGGTCTTGCCACTTCAGTATGCCCAGACTTGCCTCTGCCTCACTCTGGCGACACCCTTCACTCAGTCAAGAAGGCCTACTCTCTCTCCCTCGTGGGCATGGCCCTCCCGGGCCATGGGCACAACACACAAGCCTGTGTACCCACCATGACTTAACAATAAAGTAAGAAGCCTCAGAAGACGTATCATTCACACCCCGCTACCAGAACACCAAACAAACTGGTTAGAAATGGTGGGAAGTGGTTGTCGCAGCAGTTGTGTTTGCCCGGAGAGAGGAAGGAAGGAATGAAGTCATCTTCACTTCATCATTCCATGCAAGAAGCATCCGTCTCTCAATGAGTTATCCTGAAGTCGTGTCTGCACGTTTCAGCATCCAGACACAGGTACAAGCAGGATCTAGCCGAAATTTGCCGAATTTCTTCGAGAATTGTAAGTGGCGTCCCAGTGACCCCACGCTACAGCGTCCCAGGCTGTTTCTCAAGTCACGTGTTCAGCATCACTTGTATGTTGCTGTTGTTGCTCAGCTCAGCACAGCTGTTTCAGCAAGCCAGAGGTGAGTTTTGTGGTGATTTCTGCGTCCAGTGTGAGCTTCTCCACGTGTTTGCGGGTGGGGGAAGAGGAGGAGGAAGTGGCCGTTCCTCACCTTGCCCATGCTCGCCCTACTCACGCTCACCCGTCTACCATACACTCACCACTGCCCACTCCCTCTGCTGTGATTTCTGCTGTTTTTCGTGTGAATTCATTGCCAGAGCTGTGCATCCGAGTGCCCGAGGCCACTCGAAGCTATGCGGATCAGCATGCCACGTAGATCAGCAAGCCTTGTGGATCCCGATGCCATGTTTGGTGTGGGCGATGTCACGTGGATCTACAAGCCACGTGAGTTACCAGATGTCCCAGGCCACATGCTGTGGTCTGCTGCCCGCATCGCATTGACGTCACCGACGATACTGCCCGACTTCATGACGTCACGATGTCTGCCTGACGTCACCTCAAGATGTCTGCTGACGTCACCTCGCAACATCGCCTGACATCACATGATGTCACATCGAGTGTTTCTAGTAATTATTTCAGTATTGTCGAGAAGATTGAGAGAAGATATATGTCGTGTGTTAGTTAATTCCTCTCAGTCAGTGTTCTCACATGTTAGTGTACCGCATGTACCATGGGTGTGTGTAGTTTCCGTGTGTCCAGTGAGGTCTGAGCCAGACCTGAGTAGCACCACTGTGTTAAGTCTAACTGCATTCCTATAACAATCATTTTCATTATTTACTTCTCTCCTAATATTATTCCTAATGCTAGACACAGTTATACCAAAGTTATATTCTACATTCTCCTTCTCGATACTCTTCTTGGCTAACAAATCAACTTTATCATGAAGGAGTAATCCAATGTGTGATGGGATCCATAGCAATTGTATATTAATTCCTTTGTCCCTAATTTTTGAGTATCTGTACCTGGCTTCCCCAATGAGCATGTTGTTGGAGTCATTATATGAGCCAAGAGCCTTCAATGATGACATAGAATCAGAAATGATGATAGAGTCAAGCTCAGTGTCATAGGTTAGCTTTAGCGCCATTAAGATTGCAAACAATTCAGTTTGCAGTGTAGACGCCCAGTTGTTAATTCTCATGCCTAACTCAACAAATTTATTATCGTTCTTAACTAGGGAGGTGGCAACAAGAGCAGATGCAGCCCTGCCAGAAGACTCCTGTTTAGATCCATCAGTGTATATAACTTGTGATAACTTGTTACTACCAGCTAGGTGAGAAATTTCTTCTTGAGCAGTTGCTCTAACAAGAGATTTAAGGAAGGGATTACTAGCAATGAGCTTCTTGGGAGGGACTTGTAGGTATGTGATATTAAATGAACACATTTTTCCATGGAGGGGTGAAATGCTCTTGTTGCCTACAGTGATACAGTTCATGCAGGTTATAAAACTTAATGCAATTGCACGTTTTCACAATCCATTTAGATCTGTGTGTATTTACCTCTAGACACTTGGTAAGATTCACTGTGACAGTGTCTGGTTCGTTTCTCAACATTCTAATACCGAGTACAGTTTTAATTTCAACAATCCTATCACTGATACTAGAAATACCAAGCTCCTTCCTCATGTTAAGAACTTTTGTAGATCTGGGACAGCCAAGAATAATCCTGAGAGCTTCATTTTGCATTAACTCCAAGGGTCGGAGAGAACTTTCTCTAGCTAATATCAACATGGGAGCAGCATAATCAATTAAGGACCTAACATAGGCTATGTACATCATTCTTACGATTCTCACATCCCATATCATAAAAATCTTTGAAAGGGTCCTAAGAAGCAAGATCACCACGCATCTAGAAACCCATCAGTTACACAACCCAGGGCAACATGGGTTTAGAACAGGTCGCTCCTGTCTGTCTCAACTATTGGACCACTACGACAAGGTCCTAAATGCACTAGAAGACAAAAAGAATGCAGATGTAATATATACAGACTTTGCAAAAGCCTTCGACAAGTGTGACCATGGCGTAATAGCGCACAAAATGCGTGCTAAAGGAATAACAGGAAAAGTCGGTCGATGGATCTATAATTTCCTCACTAACAGAACACAGAGAGTAGTCGTCAACAGAGTAAAGTCCGAGGCAGCTACGGTGAAAAGCTCTGTTCCACAAGGCACAGTACTCGCTCCCATCTTGTTCCTCATCCTTATATCCGACATAGAAAAGGATGTCAGCCACAGCACCGTGTCTTCCTTTGCAGATGACACCCGATCTTCATGACAGTGTCTTCCATTGCAGACACTGCAAAGCTCCAGGCAGACATCAACCAAATCTTTCAGTGGGCTGCAGAAAACAATATGAAGTTCAACGATGAGAAATTTCAATTACTCAGATATGGTAAACATGAGGAAATTAAATCTTCGAGTACAAAACAAATTCTGGCCACAAAATAGAGCGAAACACCAACGTCAAAGACCTGGGAGTGATCATGTCGGAGGATCTCACCTTCAAGGACCATAACATTGTATCAATCGCATCTGCTAGAAAAATGACAGGATGGATAATGAGAACCTTCAAAACTAGGGAGGCCAAGCCCATGATGACACTCTTCAGGTCACTTGTTCTATCTAGGCTGGAATATTGCTGCACACTAACAGCACCTTTCAAGGCAGGTGAAATTGCCGACCTAGAAAATGTACAGAGAACTTTCACGGCGCGCATAACGGAGATAAAACACCTCAATTATTGGGAGCGCTTGAGGTTCCTAAACCTGTATTCCTGGAACGCAGGAGGGAGAGATACATGATTATATACACCTGGAAATCCTAGAGGGACTAGTACCGAACTTGCACCGAAAATCACCCACTACGAAAGCAAAAGACTTGGCAGACGATGCACCATCCCCCCAATGAAAAGCAGGGGTGTCACTAGCACGTTAAGAGACCATACAATAAGTGTCAGGGGCCCGAGACTGTTCAACTGCCTCCCAGCACACATAAGGGGGATTACCAACAGACCCCTGGCAGTCTTCAAGCTGGCACTGGACAAGCACCTAAAGTCAGTTCCGGATCAGCCGGGCTGTGGCTCGTATGTTGGTTTGCGTGCAGCCAGCAGCAACA
Organism: Cherax quadricarinatus; assembly: GCF_026875155.1. Lineage (NCBI taxonomy): Eukaryota > Metazoa > Arthropoda > Malacostraca > Decapoda > Parastacidae > Cherax > Cherax quadricarinatus. Next base: position 3,727,920 of record NC_069414.1, read on the forward strand.
GCCTGGTTGATCAGGCTCTGATCCACCAGGAGGCCTGGTCTCAGACCGGGCCGCGGGGGCGTTGACCCCCGGAACTCTCTCCAGGTAAACTCCAGGTAAACACGGAAATCACTTCCTGCTAATCCAGAAGACACGTCAGGCGGTACAACATCTCCCCTTATGAAAAGCAGGGATACTACGAGTACACTAAGAGACAACACAATTTATTTATTTATTTATTTATTTATTTATTTATTTATTTAAAAATTTGAGCACACATACAGAGGTACAACAAATACAGATAAGAGCAGCATGCCAAAGCCACTTATACTATGCATAGCATTACGGGCTGGCTTAAAATTAACTTAAGATTAACTAAGCAATGATGAAATCAGTGATAAAACATTAATGTAAACAGGTTACTATAAAGCACAAGTGAGTATTACAAAGACAGGTCATATGGTTGTATGCATTGTTGTACATTCAGTAGAATGGAGTATTCTGTTAGGTAGTGTATTTAAAAAATAATAAAGTTAGATTGGGTTTTAGGTTTAACATTTATGTGATATAATTGTGAGAAACATTTAAGATATACAATTTATAAGATTCAGTTATTCAGTATTTATTTGGTTTTGGGTGAGTAAGTGATCTTTGAGAAGAGACTTGAATTTATAAACAGGTAGTGTTTCTTTTATATTTACAGGTAATGAATTCCAGATTTTAGGGCCTTTTATGTGCATTGAGTTTTTACATAGTGTGAGATGGACACGAGGAACATCAAAGAGTGATCTGTGCCTTGTGTTATGGTCATGTGTTCTGTTGAGGTTGGCAAGGAGATGTTTGAGGGGAGGGTTAATATCAGAGTTAAGTGTTCTATGTATGTAATAGGTGCAGTAGTAAGTATGGATGTTTTGTATGGTGAGGAGGTTTAGTGTATTGAATATTGGTGGAGTGTGCTGCCTATAGTGAGAATTTGTTATCATTCTAACTGCAGCCTTCTGTTGGGTAATTAGTGGTCTGAGATGGTTACTTGTTGTTGAGCCCCATGCACAAATTCCATAGGTGAGATAGGGGTAAATAAGAGAGTGATATAGGGCCAGGAGGGCTGACTGTGGAGCATAGTACCGTATCTTCGATAGTATGCCTACAGTCTTGGAAATTTTCTTAGAAATTTGTTGTATATGTGTATGAAATTTGAGTCTATTATCAAGGTGGATTCCTAAGAATTTTCCCTCTGTTAGCTTTGTGATAGGTGATCCGTTTATCATTATGTTAAGAGGGACATCTGTAGCTCTGTTACCAAACTGAATGAAGTAGGTTTTGTCAATGTTTAGTGTAAGTTAGTTAGTTCTCATCCAGGTAGATATTTTCTGTAATTCGGTATTTACAGTATTGGCTAGCGTGACTGGGCTCGGGTGGGAGAAGACGTATGTAGTGTCATCTGCAAATAGTGTGGGTTTGAGTAATTGCGAAGCATTTGGTAGGTCATTTATGTATAGGAGAAAGAGAAGAGGGCCAAGGACACTTCCTGTGGGACACAAACTGTAATTGGTTGTGCAGAGGAGTTTGCCCCATTTGCATACACATATTGGCTTCTGTTGCTGAGGTATGACTTGAGGTAGTTGAGGGAGTGCCCTCTTTATACCATAGTGTGACAATTTTACGTGGAGCAAGTCATGGACAACTGTATCAAAAGCTTTACGTAAGTCAATGAAGATCCCCAGTGGGACTTCTTTTTTCTCTATTGCAGTGTATATATGTTCTAGCATGTGTATAATAGCATCATTAGTATTTTTATTAGGCCTGAATCCAAATTGGCAGGGGTTGAGTATGTTTTGGGAGATAAGGTAGGAGTAGATTCGTTTATGAATTAATTTTTCGAAGATTTTTGAGAGAGGGTGTAAGTTGGATATTGGCCTATAGTTATTCAACTCTGTTTGGTCTCCTCCTTTGTGGATCGGGGTGACCCTTGCTATTTTGAGTACTGTAGGAAGGTGGAGGATTCAATGGATTTGTTAAAGAGTGTTGCAATGATTGGTGATAGCACTTGTGACACTTTTTTGTATATAAAGGGTGGTAAGGTATTTAAATCTCCTGCCTTGTTTTTTAGTGTGTTGATAATAAGGGAGACTTCGTATGGGTTAGTCGGAGCTAGGAACAGTGTGTTCGGGTAGTTGCGGTGAGGTAGTCATTTGGTGGGGTATCTGAGCTTGGGATTTTATTGGCAAGGTTTTGTACTATAGTGGAGAAGAAATCATTGAGTCTGTTTGCTGTTTCTGTTGGTGGGAGTTGGGGTTCATCTGATTTTGCTAATTTTATTTCGCTATTTCGTGATATCTTTTTTGTTCCCAGAATTTCTGATAGGGTTTTCCAGGTCTTTTTTATATCACCTCGTAAGTTGGATAATCTGTTCTCATAATACATTTTTTTGCCCTTCTTATCAGGCTGGTTAGGATTGACGAGTAACGTTTTGTTTGGTCTCTGGTTATGTGACCCATTCTGTACTGTTTTTCATATTGGTGTTTTGTATTTATGGATTTGAGAATGCTGGGTGTTAGCCAGGGACTGTTCGTCTCTTAGCTGTCATCTGTTTAGTTTTTTTAGGGCAGTGCTTGTTATAGAGGTATTGGGTCTTTTTTAGAAAAATTATTAATACATTCGTCAATATCTGTATAGATTTCTAGCTCAGTGTGCCAGTCAATGTTTGCTACTGCTGTTGTGAAGTTATTAATGGCTGCCTCATTGTGAAGTCTGAAGGTGACTTTAGTAGTGTCTTGGGTAATTTACCAAGAGTTGTTATGAGGAAAGTCGGGTAGTGGTCTGTGGTATTATCTGTAATTATGCCTGATTTTAAAGGGGATATGGTGTTTGGTCCAGATGTGGTCAAGTAGGGAAACACTAGTCTCTGTAACTCTTGTAGGTTTTGTTACTGTTGGTAGCAACTACAGTTACTCATTGTGTTTGTGAATTCAGTAACGTGTGGGTCCTGGTCTTGCAGGAGATTTATATGAAGTCACCTGAGAGTAGTAAGTGATCTTTGTTCATGCGTGCATCAGTTATCATACTTCCTAGGTTTTGACTAAATTGGCTAATGTTTGACTGTGGAACTCTGTAGATGTTTATCAATGTGAGAGGTTTTTGTAGGTATTTGGATTTGAATTTGGCTATTATATATTCCCCATGTTCATCCCTTGTGCAAGTATTAGTGATACATTCTAGTTGGTCTGAGTAGTATATGGCTGTGCCACCCCCTTGTTGGTCTGGCCTACAGTTGTGTATGGCTGTGTAACCAGGAATGGCATAGACATCTGTACTATCAGGCTTTAGCCAGGTTTCAGTTAGTGTAATGATGGACATATTGGCATGTAAGGATTTAGTAATGCTATGAGGTCATCGTAATGCTTGCTTTAAAGATCTGATATTGTAGTTAAAGATAGTTTATGTTGTTGTTGGCACTGAGAAGTGCCTTTGATTGTTCTGCAGTGTAGTAATTACAGTAACTGTTTGATTCATTTAAGTCATTAAATAAGAGATTGGTATCAGGATCAATGCTTGTAATCATAAGATTTGTAGTGAATCTATAGTTAGAATAAAGTATAAAACAAAGTAAATAGTCTTAAGCTAAAAAATAGCACCTGAATTATTTAACAAATGTAAAATAATGAGCTAAGGTAGTTTTTTTTTTTTTTAAGCTAAAATAAAGGAGACAATTATAAAAGGGACTAATACAAATATAGTGATGATCAATAATGGAGCTTGGGAATATGATAGTAGGTAGTACTATAAAGGTAATTCTTTAAAGTTAGAATTATAGTATAAAATAATAATATAAAAGGGACTAATATAAGTTGTGGTGAACAATAAAGTGGTAATCAAATAATGAGCTTTGGAATATAATGGCAAAATTGTGAACTTATTCTACTTTAGCACTGAGAATAGCACTTGATTATTTTAACAATTGTGAATATATAAACTAGGGTAGTTATATAAAGCTAAAATAAAGGAGAAAATATATAAGGGACTAAAATTAAGTAATGGTAAACAAAGTTAAATGGACAGGTGGTCACTATGAAATAATATTGGTTTAGGAGTAAGATCTGATTTGTAATATTAAATAAATTGAGCAGTTTATTGCACAATAAAAGTAAAAAAATGAGGTAGTTGGTACTAGCTAGCAAAAGATAGTTTTGGTACTTGCAAAAAAGTAATTGGAATATACACTAATTGCATACACAATTGACCTCATCGCTTTATTGCCGTGAGGTTGTGCTGCGCACACGCTCCTGGTTGAGAGGCCTTCCTGCGCAGATTGATTTTCACAAGATGGCGCAGACTATCAGAAGGCGCGTCAACACTGTGTGCTTTGATTTAGTGCGGGGTGTAGTTACGCCTCAGTCCGCACAGGTGCTTCTACCTTTGATTATTCGCGACACATACGGCATTGCTGATCAAGATTTGTATGGAGTATCGCTCAACGGGGCTTACCGAATATTTGTTAAGCTACGATCGACGGCAGTGTATGAGCGCCTGGTGGAGCAGTATCAAGATGGCTGTGTGGACGTAAACTCGGCAATACGAGTTCGTTTAATTGACGTGTCGCGACACTACACTTGGGTGAAGGTACGCAACGTGCCTTTTGAAGCTGACGAGGCAGATATACGGAACGTTTTTGAACGTTTGGTACTGTGCATCTGGCAACGGCAGGTACCTGGGTGGATGGGGCGTACGCCGGTGGCCGGAGGGTACGTTCAACCTAAAGATGACGCTGAGGCATCCATCCGTCGTTTGTCATCCTGGACGACTTTAGGACGCAAGTGATGGTGTATTACGCAGGGCAGCGCAAGACCTGCAGGCTATGTGGTGCTTATGACCATATGGCAGCACAGTGTGAGAGGCAGCAGCAACGACAGGTTGCAGACAGAAGGACGGAGCGAGGGCCTGACCCGAAGGCGGGGCCTGCCAGCGGGATGCCTGTAAAGGGCCATAGTTCGTCTTGGAGTGAGGAGGTGGAGAGAGAGTTCCCGACGGTGGGGTCGAGCCCATCAATGCCTGTAGAATCTACAGTCTCCGCTTTGGTGGAAGGGGAGACCAAGTTGAGTGGAGGAGAACGAGCAGAGGATGTGGCTCTGGAGCAGTTGACGGAAAGTTTTGGAGACGAAGAGAGCTGGAGATGATGTACAATCGGTGGTGGGACCTGAGGAGAGTGAGGACGAGAGGAGAGACAGCCAGCTGACTGCAGGTGCCTCTTCTACGGGAATGGTGACCGTGGTCGACGGGTGGCGGCGGAGGTGCATTGTGAGCATCCCCCGACCAGACCATGGATGCAGAGAGTGTTCGGCGGAAGAGGGCGGCAACGCACTCTGATTCCGATGATGTCTTGACCCCGGCGCAAAGACCGGGGAAGAAACCGTGGGCTGATGTGGTGAGTGGAGGCGCCACAGGTGTGTCGGTCAGGTGTTCGACCGGGGAGGGAATAGAGCTCACTGTGGTGAGCATGGTGGGAAAAATAGGAGGCTGGTGACGTTGTCTATGAAAGGAGTTACAGGGCAGCGTGGTAAAACCCTTCAAGAAGGTTTCAGGTGTATGACTGTGAATGTAAATGGGTTGTGTATGAATGTGAAGCGTTTGTGGCTCCAGGGGTTTCTGAGGCGTCATGCCATAGATATTGTATTCATGCAGGAGCATAACTTTAAGGCGGGTCGGGATTTGAATGTGGACGGATATCGTGTGTTTGTGGCATATTCGGACGTTTGAAGGTGGGGTTGGAATTCTGATTCGGGAGACAAGCCGTTTGTTGTAATTAGATGTGAGGGAGGGGAGGAGGGTAGGGTACTCGGGTAGATGGATGGTGGAGAGGTGAGCGACTGGCAGTGGTTTGTGTGTATGCGCCGGCGGAGCGTGATGTACGGGTGAAGAATGAATTTGTGCATGATGTTTTGGTTTATTATTTGAGATCTCTTCCCTCGGTAACAATCGTGGGCGGTGATTGGAATTGTATAGTACGTAGAAAGGATGTGGAGCCACGGGGGGCAGGGTGTTTTTTGGTTAGCCTAAGGGATCTTTTGCTGGGCGTGGGGTTAAGGGATGTTATTGGAGGTGAGGACCTAATGGTTGAGCATACGTTCATAGACAGGGATACGCGGCCAGGCTCGATAGGTTATATGTGACGAGAAGGTGTGCGAGTGATTGTGTGTGCGTATGGTGGAAGCTGTTTACACGGATCATAGAGCTGTTTATACGGACTTGACTTGGGCCAGCTTACCTAGAGGTATCCAGGGTATTGGAAGTTAAATGTGAGGACTTCTTGGGGTGGAGGAGGCGGGGTTAGATTTTAGGACAATGTGGGAGAATTTGTGGGGAGAGGGTAGGGATGTGGGTGCTTGCTGGGGGTGGTGGGATGGGGTAGCTAAGGAGAGGATCCGGCGGTTTTATGTGCGATGGGGAAAGTACCAGGGTTGGATGACGTACGGGTTGCAGCAGTATTTCGAGGGTAGGTTGCCAAAGTTGTTATGAGAGGGGCGTGCAGGCAGGGCAGTATCCCATGGAGGAAATCGAGTTGTTAAAAGGAAGGATTCGTGATTTGCAGAATGATAGATTTGATGCGGTGAGAGTGCAGGGTGGAATTGAAGAGGCGGTGTGGGGGTCACCGACCATCGGCCTGTGTGTTAAGGGGACAGAGGCAGCGACGTATGGCTATGGAAATTGATAGGCTGGTGGTACATGAGGACTTAGGTGGATATAGGGCGGGACATGAGTTAAGAACAACGGAGGCAATGAGTGATTACGTTGATAGGTGGTTTGGAAAAAATTTACTGAGTGTAGGGGTGGATGGGGAGGCTTTCGGGAGGTTGGGGGAGAATGTATCTTTGTGTGCTAAGTAGCAGTGATCGCATGGTGTTGGGGGGGGATATTGAAGAAGGGGAGGTGTGGAGGGCTTTGGAGGGGATGGCACGTGGTAAGGCTCCAGGTCTGGATGGCTTGCCCTGCGAGTTTTATGTGGCCATTGGAATGTGTTGAAATCCTTCTTAGTAGAACTAATGAATACGATGAAAAGGGAGGGGAGGATGGGCAGGTTGCAAGGAACTGCGGTTTGTGGTTTTAGTGCCAAAAGGTAAGAAACAGGACACGGTGCGGGACTTTAGGATAATATCATTGCTGTGTGCTGATTATAAGATTTTTGCAAAAATTTTAGGAAATAGGATGAAGTGTGTGGTGGATAGAGTGGTTGCGAGAGGACAATATGGTGTGTCTGGGAGGACGATGTATGACGGGCATAGTATTATAAAGAATTTTGTGGAAGGGTCGGGAGGGGAGCAGGAGGGGGGTGTCTTAGCGTTAGATTGGCAGGCGGCATATGATAGTGTAGTACGTGAGGTATTGTGGTACATATTAAGGAGGCAGGGTTTTGGGGAGGAGGTGGTGCGTTGGGCAGAGACATTGTATACAGGTGTGGGAGTGTGTGTACAGGTAAATGGGAAGTTGGGGGAGTGGGTATCCATGGGACGGGGTATTAGGCAGGGTTGTCCTGTCTCAATTGTTGTTTTGCCTGTTTAACAGACCCTTTCTATAGAAAGGTGGAAGCGTGTATGGAGGTGGATTGGGGAGTAGGAAGTGGAGTGCAGGGAATAATAGGGTATGTGGATGACACGACAATACTCGTGCGAACGCAGAGGAGTTTACGTGCGGTTGGGATGTTATTGATAATTTCGCGGGGGGGTTTCCGGGTTAAGAGTTAATGTGGAAAAATCAAAATTACTGGTCTTAGGAGATTGGGTGGGAAGAGAGAGTTGGGGAAGGAATGTACGTTGGAATATGGTGGACAGGATAAAGTGTGTGGAATAGTGTATATGCGTTAGTGCGAGAGAGGCGAGGATGGTTAATTCTGGACTTGTTGTGGATCGAATGGTGGGGCGATTGGATGGGTTGAGACCAACTCATTTGACAGTACATCAGCGTGCGATTGTTGTGAATGTGTTGTTATACAGTAAAGTCTGGCACGTGGCTGCGGTATATCGTTAGCAGGTCCGGATGTTACGAGGCTGTTAAAGAGGGTTTTCCATTTTCTTTGGGGTTCCGGGTGTGAATGGTTGAGTAGGAGTGTGGTTACTTTACGGTCAACAGAGGAGGATTGGGGTTGATTGATTTACGGTTAAGAGTCAAGTGCATTTATTTGAAGTGGGGGTTACGCGTGTGCGGGGTCATGCAGGGAGGGGCGTGAATGGCTTGCATGAAGAGGTGCGAATGTGGTGGGGAGGTCGGAGATGAAAGTGTGTGAAGACGTGTTTCGGGCATTGCTGCATGTACGGGACCCTAATAAAGTTCGAGTGGGTGTTTTAGAGCGTGTTGTAAGGGCGAAGGTAGTCGTGAAGGCTGAGAGTATCTACCCTATGTATGCGTGGAAGGATATATGGGAAAGATTACGGTTGATGCGCGTGCGTCCAAATGTGCGAGAGGTATTTTTCCATTTTCTCCATGGTATACTGCCGTCGGGTGCTGCACTTAAGGAAGAGGGTTGATGGTGGAGGGCGCGTGTCGGGTGTGCGGGGATGAGGAGACTGCGTTTCATGTAGTGTATTTTTGTGATAATTTGGGGAGTATCAGGGAATGGATGGGTAAGGTTCTGAGGACAGTGGGAGGAGGCGGGATATTAGTATTGAGGGCGTTAAGTTTGGACGTGGGAGGCGTCGAGGCGCCTGTGCAACGTGCAATCACGTATATAATTGCGGATTTTGTTTTTGTATCCTGGGCAATGAGAAGGAATGGGGATTGGGAGGTGCGCAAAAGGGTGTTGGCGGGGACCATTTATAGAACGTTGTGTTATAATCGGGAAATATATGGAAGTCGCTGGGACCAGGCTTTTTCAGCAGGGTACCGTAGTATGAGTGTGAGAGCATTGTTAACGTTGTGAAAGGGGGGGGGGGGGGGTGAATTTCAGGGGATGGAACGGGCTTGTCTCCGGGGTTGGGTATGCACAACAGCTGGTTTACTGTGTGTATCTGTGTAATGCGTGGTTGAGGAAAATGTGGTTGTTGTGAGTGGATGTGGTGGTGAAGTTATATGTGTTATAGATGTCTTAAGTCAGAGTCTACTGCCTTCTTTCTTTGTTGAAGTACTTGATGTACCTTTCGGCTATGGCTGGCAAACGGGGTTTTATGTGTTTGTACTGAGCATTTTATTGCTATATTATATAATGTGTATAGCCTGTAGATGAGTGCGGAATGCTTATGGCTATTCTAGTTTTGTGGCTGACTCGTAAGACTTGTGGTAAGGCGAGTATGTGTGACTGTAGGGAACTTATGTACTGGGAGTTAGGTGAGTAAGAGTATGTACTTTGTTTTATCATGAGATTGTGATGTAGGTTCTTTCGGTTATCGAATTATTTGTGTTGGATGTGAGAGTAACCGATTATTTATATATTTATCATAATATTCTTCTTATTGTATTGTATAGTGCATTGGCAATATGTCCCAGTATATTATGTAATAGTGTATACCCGAAGGGATTATGGTTTTATTTATATTATTGAAACCTGCTACAGGGGTCACCTACATGTTATGTTCTTGTTGTTGTTCTTGGTACATAGGGTTAAGATTGCCCATCTTCTTAATGTTATGTTTTGTCACAAGCGATATTTTCTAGTATAATTGTGTAACCTCTTGTGTTTGTTAATATTGTGTTTGTTATTTGCTATTGTACGTTCTGAGAGATTGTTTCAAAATGTGTTTATATACAATGTGTATCAACCCTAGTTTAAGGGGTTTTTATGTTAAGCTATGTATTGTATTTTAAATAAAAAAAAAAAAAAAAAAAAATTGCATACACAATGAAGTGACTAAAAAAACAAGTAGTGATAAACAAAATTAAATGGACAGGTAAGAATAATGAATATTATTAATTTGGAGTAAGATTTGACTTGTAGTTTAAAATTATGAGCAATTAATAGCAGTAAGAAAGAAGTATAGAGTATTGGAGGTAGTTGGCATTAGCTAGTGATGAAAAATAATAAAAATAATTATGCACAATGTAATAGTAACGTACACTATATGTACCACACGTATATATGTATTAAGGGCACTTATCTAATCTGTTACAGAAATGTCAGCTTTTCTAAGGAAGGTAGAGAAATCGTGTTCATTTGAGATGGTATATTGTTGTCCTGTTGATGTTTTCCTTACTAGTATTTTCCCATCTCGCGTGAAACACTGGTGTATTTTGTTTTCCTGTTTAAGTTTTCTCAGCCTGAACAGAAGGTTTTGACGTTTTTTTGTTAGACACTCATTTATGTACACTCCATTTTTCATTGTAATTGCTGATTTAATTAGGTCCTTTCTTTTATCGTATGAATGAAGTCTGATCATTTATACTGTGTTTACTTCCTGGTTTTCCTAAAAAACGTGTTTCTTTGATTTCATTTTTTTGCACGATGACTTGTACGTGGTTCTGTTTTATCCTGATAGCAGTTTCTTTGCACTGAGCTTGTGTTATGTCACTAGGAATGTTTTGGACTGTTTATTATAACTGCATCAGACAACTTATCTTGTCATTTTTTGTCGTCTTGGAAATCAAGGTATTCTTTTAGTCGAGTGTGCATGTTCTGATCCAGTCCTTTGATTGCTTCTTCAACCTTCATATTTATTGTTGTTTTTTGTCGTGTGATGGCTATAGCTGCTTTTAGAGTATTTTCTGTGTCAACACTTCCCGATGTAATCTTCTCTTCAAGGTTTTGGATCTTATTCTCGAGGTTGATTATTTTGGATTCTGTCGCTCGAGGGAGTGCCGGGCTCACAGGAACTTCCCTACGGGACAGCATCGTGGAGTTCGACCGCGAGGCCGCTGCCAGGTGTGCACAGGCAGTGTGTACTCAGTTCCTCAAGCTTCAACACCGTGCACACGAGGGCCTGGGATCTTCAATCAACTTGGCGTCCACCAGGACGCTGACATGTCCCTAGGACAGCTCTCCATGGGCTGCCACGGAGTCACTGGCTTCTTGGACCTCTTGGGGAGGGTCGATGGTGCTCGTGCAAGCAGCAGATTCCTGGGCAATTTGGCTGCTGTTTGCAATGGCTGTCTGCCGAGGAGAGACAGGCACTAGCAACATTGTTGTTGGGGCATTGGATGAATTCCCTACTATGTTTGTTAACTGCTCATTACTCTGTAATTTGTCTTGATTGTAATCATGTCATAACGTGTTATCATTCATTACCTTTGAAACTTGTCATGATTGTGACCGCTCTACCTGGAGCTCATTACCTTTGTAAATTCTCATGATTAAAGTGTTTATGATTCATTACCTTTGCAATTATTCATGAATGTGACCAGCTCAACCTGGAGCTCATTACCTTTGTAACTTGGTCATGATTATGACCAGATCTTGTTTATTACCTTTGTAACTTGCTCAGCTATCAAAACTTTGGAGTCCCGTCCCTGGACCAATTATGTACCTCTGTAATCTTTTGACTACCACCCCCAGGGTGGGTATGGGGTGCATAATAAACATATTAAATAACTCGAGTGTTGCTTTGATATCTTTGATTTCATTTTCTAGAGAAACGATGTAGTCCTTGATATTGTCGAATAATCATACCCGAGTTATCATGGGTGAATCCCTTTTAAGGAGTGGAGTTTGGGGTTTGGGGAGAGTCGCCATGTTTGTTGTTGTTGTTGTTCCCAATGGCCCAAACTGTTCATCTGCCTCAGCACACATAAGGTGGATTATTAATAGATCCCTGGCTGTCTTCAAGAGGGAGCTGGACAGGCACCCGGAGTCATTAACTGACCAGCCCGGGGTGTGGTTCTTTCGTCGGTCAAAAGATTAAGCTCAAAAAGCCTTTATTTCAGCATAATACAATGTTTGTCAGAGGTGATTTACATTTAGGTGGGCATGCTGAAAACCCCTTAATTGCAGAGCATTTCGAGTTTGCTTGCGGCCGGCAGTAACAGCCTGGTGATCAGACCCCGATCCACCGCGAGGCCGATTTATGGACTGGGCGCGGGGGCGTTGACCCGGAACATCCAGGTAAATGCCCGGTGTTATTAGGTTTCAGGAATTATAATAGAACAACATAAGTAATTTAAATTTTTAAAAATTTATTTCCTTTTGCTTTTACACAAGAAGATTTCTATGAAATCCTGAAATCAGTAATTATATTGGTTAGGACGAAAACAAATGTTATATTAAACTCACAAGTAACATGATCCTCACACAAGTAGATAAGTAAGATAAGATTTCGTTGGATTTTTAACCCGGAGGG
>NC_069414.1:3740649-3761023 GCF_026875155.1 Cherax quadricarinatus
CTGGCCACAAAATAGAGCAAAAACACCAACGTCAAAGACCTGGGAGTGATCATGTCGGAGGATCTCACCTTCAAGGACCATAACATTGTATCAATCGCATCTGCTAGAAAAATGACAGGATGGATAATGAGAACCTTCAAAACTAGGGAGGCCAAGCCCATGATGACACTCTTCAGGTCACTTGTTCTATCTAGCTGGAATATTGCTGCACACTAACAGCACCTTTCAAGGCAGGTGAAATTGCTGACCTAGAAAATGTACAGAGAACCTTCACGGCGCACATAATGGAGATAAAAAAACCTCAATTACTGGGAGTGCTTGAGGTTCCTAAACCTGTATTCCCTGGAACACAGGCGGGAGAGATACATGATTATATACACCTGGAAAATCCTAGAGGGACTAGTACCGAACTTGCACACGAAAATCACTCACTACAAAAGCAAAAGACTTGGCAGACGATGCAAAATCCCCAATGAAAAGCTGGGGTGTCACTAGCACGTTAAGAGACCATACAATAAGTGTCGGGGGCCCGAGACGGGTTCAACTGCCTCCCAGCATACATAAGGGGGATTACCAACAACCCTGGCAGTTTTCAAGCTGACACTGGACAAGCACCTAAAGTCGGTTTCCTGACCAGTTGGGCTGTGGCTCGTACTTGGGTTTTTGCGTGCAGCCAGCAGTAACAGCCTGGTTGATCAGGCTCGATCCACCAGGAGCTGGTCCACAGACCGGGCCGCGGGGGCGTTGACCCCGGAACTCTCTCCAGGTAAACTCCAGGAACTCCAGTGCTGAGAAAGTTTGGAGGGCTGCTGAGAAGGGGTTGAATGGGCTAACCTAAGCATATTGACCCCAATAAGGATATTTCTTTCAGTAACACGATCTCTAATGCTTGGAATATTAAGTTCTTTCCGCATATTTAAAATTTTGGCAGTACGAGGGCACCCTAGGATGATCCTCATTGCTTCGTTTTGCAGTTTTTTCCAGCCCTCCTAGCTTCCAGTCAGCACGAGTGCAAGTAGTGGCGCCGCATAATATGCCAATGATCTAATATAAGTAAGTTTACATCATTTTCACAATTTTAACATTAGTGGGGGAAAATTGCATTTATCTGAATGTAACTCATCATGTGCATAACAGAAAATGATAACAAAGATAATTATTATTTATCAGAGTTTACATAGACAAGTAGGGAAATTTTGGGGCACCCAGTCGCAAAAAATGTCCCCCTCCACAAGTTGCTCTGGACCTATTAATCATAAATTATTTGTATCACCAGGAATGCTGGTAAATATATAAATTTGTGGACTGTATATTAAAATAATAAATGATTATAGATACACATATATAACATTTCACAACAGAAGGAGAATATATCTTAATCATAACACTTACCAATTTGACTGGAGATTAATGTATCATGTACAGGACCCCCCTTTTGCCCACATTTATGAAGAATTTACTGGCCAGAAATTAAACATAATTTAGACAGCTTATCTGAGGTTCCTGGGGTTGTCCTGTCCTGTCGCCTGATTCTCAAAATTTTGCAGGAATGCACATCCAACAATTTCGCCTATTTGAGAGTGTCAGCCCAATTTTAACCCTAGAGCACGAAAAATTCTTCCCATTATTCACAACGTGTTATTCAATTCAAACAAAATGGCGACTCTCCTTCTGCGCAGACGCAGGCTTTCCGTTTTCTATGACATAAATATTATTAAATACAGTATGGCCATCTATTTACATATAACTACTCTATTTCTGGAAAATATATACAGTATTTTCCACAATTAGCTCTATACCTGGGATGAAAACCTGCCACAACTCTAAGTGCTCTCAGCCTTTCTTTGTATTGGCGACAAAGTCTCGTTACGACAGGTCCAAGTAGTGGAACCTCAAAGCCTAGATACCTGTATCTGCTTACATATTCTAGAAGAGACCCATCATGCAACTGGATCTGACGAACTGTGCCTCTCTGTCGAGGAGGACGCCTGTTGAGTATCTTTATTTTATCCCCTGAGATTATTAACCCTAGATTCTGACACGAGGCTAGTACATGATTAAGAATGTTTTAGGTGTTGGAGAATCCGGTGGTGTGAATCATTATATCATCAGCAAAACTAATCATATAATGATGGGGCTGGCTAGGCATAGCATTAAGTAGGGCATTAATCAGAATATTGAAAAGGGTGGGACTAAGCACACCTCCATGTGGGGTTCCTAATTTAGTCTTTAGTTACACTTCTTTGTCCCCGGAACAACACAGACGACTTTCTGTTGGACAGGTAACCTTTAATCCAGCGGAGAAGCCATCCTCCAACATCCATTCTGACAAGTTTACTAATGATTACATGTCGGTTGGCTACATCAAAAGCGGATTTAAGGTCAAGGAAGATAGTGTATGAGCTGTCAGTGTGCAGAGTGAGAAAGGTGGTAATGCAATGATGCACACTCCTTCCATGCATGAAGCCATGCAACCGGGTAGACAAGAATTGCTTAATTCTGTGCATAAGACGATTAAGAATCATCCTTTCGAATGTTTTACACAAGCAGCTTGTAAGGGATATTGGGCGAAATGAGTTTTGTTGATTGGGCTTCGAAATGGGAATAATGAGGCTGTTGGTCCATGATTTAGGGAGCTCCCCAGTGACATAGCTCGTTATATAATTCAAGTAATGGATTACCTGGTACCCGACACAACAATCTGAGTATGTTGTAAGTAATACCATCCTCACCAGGCGACGTGGAGTTGCCCTTAGTGGTGCATCAAGCTCATATTAGTGAAAGAAAACACTAATTTTTTTACACATTCACACAAAAATAAAACATACACGAAAATACCACGGCACTTCCACCAACATCTATAACATAACATGAGCACTATAACATATCACCATCACCAAAAAAATAATACACAGACACCCACAACTTATACATTTCAATCACAAATTTAAGACATGTGACATACACACCAAATCTATGACATTCACCTCCAACTAAGACATACACATCATAACTAAGACATACACCAAAACCTATACTTGACATATTGACAATAAATATAAGACATATGACATAGGCACAAAAAAATTCCATGACATGAGACATTACCAGAACTAAGTCACACACCTCCAACTAATAAACAATCACTTTACTAAGTTCATATTAACTATTCATCAACTAAAATATTAATACAATTTACCCACCAAATTTATGTTATAATCATCAAAACAAAACTGTTTTACACATTTTCTCAAACTGAACATTCATACCACATTTTTCATTTCTCACCTATGTTACATATCACATTTCTCACCCTCATCATCCCTAAAAAATCCTTCCTTACTCTTCCTCATATCACCTAGAAATGTTTTAACCCCGAAGACTCATCACGACGTAGGAGCCAGTGTAGTAGGTGGTGTTGGAGTGATGATGGCTGCTATGGCTCCTAGTGTCATGATGGGTCGTCGGGATAAAATATCTCTAGGTGATATACGGATGAATAAGGAAGGATGTTTTAGGGATGATGAGGGTGAGAAATGTGATAAGTAACATAGGTGAGAAATGAAAAATGTGTTATGAATGTTCAGTTTGAGAAAATGTGTAAAACAGTTTTATGTTTTGATGATTATAACATAAATTTGGTGGGTAAATTGTATTAATATTTTTAGTTGATAAATAGTGGTGGGGTTACAGAATTTGGTAAACGTCTTTATTTTGGTGATCTTAGATACTGGAGATATAACAGGTTGAAACAAGGTGTTTGGGTGTGACGTCGCTGATCGCCAAGTAAACACAGGTTGGAGTGTGACGTCCTGGGAGGTATCCATATCCGTGCTAGCATGTGTTGGTGGTAGTGAGGGGAGTGTAATAGATATTGTATGGAGTTGCTGATTGTGATTTTTTTGTGTGAATGTTTATAAAAAATGAGTGTTTTCTGCGATCTTGGTGGTTTTGAGGTGAGTGATCATGGATGTTAGTTGATGGATGTCTTAGTTTTTTTTTTGTGTGTACATATGTTTTCAGTTGGTGGTGATCCTGTTGTAAGTGTTTTGGTGTTGTTTGGAAATGTTCAAAGGTGTTTTTTGTGAGTATTCAAATGATTTATGAGAATGTTTTTTTTTTTTGCGCTCATGTTATATAATAGTCTGAAGTGAGTGGGATCGTCTTGGTTATAGTGATTTGAGGGAATTTCTATAAAATGGGTGTTAGTTGGTGGTGTTGATCTTAGTTTCTGGTGATTTTTAGTGTTGTTTCTGCAGTATTCACAGCTGTTTTGGTAGTATTCAGTGGTGTTTTGGGAGTATTCAAAGGAGTTTGATGATGTTTTTGAATGTGTTCAAATGATGTTTTTGGAGTAATCAAAGGTAATTGATGGTGTTTTTTTGGTGTTGTTCAGGGTAAAGTGTGGTGTGTGTGTGGGTGGTGTTTGTGTTAGTTTTGGTAAAATGTCTCATGTCATAAGTGTAATGAGTTAGTTTTTTGTGATAATGTTGTAAAGTCTGGAGACAGAGGAGTAGTATGGCGGATGAGTTGTAATTTCAGTTAATGAAATGTGTAAGTGTAGATAAATTCGAGATGTCAAATCTTATTTGGGAGTATTCAAAATGATATTTTGGAAGTGTTTCAGTGTTGTTTGGAAATGTTCAAAGGTGTTTTTGTGAGTATTCAAATGATTTATGGGGTTTTCTGTAGTGAGATGATTAAGGTTGTTGTGGAAAATACTGTATATATTTTCCAGAAATACAGTAGTTATATGTAAATAGATGGCCATACTGTATTTAATAAAATTTATGTTATAAAAATGGGAAACTGCGCCTGCGCAGAAGAGACTCGCCATGTTTGAACTGGTCAACAAAAACGTTAGTGAATAATGAGAAGAATTTTCGTGCTCTAGAGGTAAAATTGGGTTGACACCTCTCAAATAGGAGCCGAAATTGTTGGATGTGCATTCCTGCATAACTTGAGATATCAGGCAACTGGACAAGACAGCTCCAGGAACCTCAGATAAGTTTGTTTATGTTTGTAACTCTGGCCAGTGTTATTTTCATGGATAGACAGTGAGGTTTTCTGAGTATGATACACCTTAATCTCCAGTCAAATTGGTGAGTGATATTAAGATATATTCTCCTTCTGTTATGTAAATGTGTGTATATATAATCATTTATTAATTTTAATATACAGTGTGGAAAATTGCATTTATCTGATTGTGTCATTATGTGCATAACAGTAAATGAACAAAGATAATTATTATTTATCAGCTAGACAAGTAGGAATTTGGGACACCTAGGTCGCAAAAAATGTCCCCCTTCGATACCTACCACTGTCATATCCACAAGTTGCTCTGGACCTATTATATTACAAATGAAAAATACATCACCAGGAATGCTGGTAAATATATAAATTTGTGGACTGTATATTAAAAATAATAAATGATTATATATATACACATACACATAACAGAAGGAGAATATCTTAAAATCACTCACCAATTTGACTGGAGATTAAGGTGTATCATACTCAGAAACCTCACTAACTAAATTTATGAAAATACTGGCCAGAATTATAACATAAATCTAAATAGCTTATCTGAGGTTCCTGGAGCTGTCTTGTCCAGTCGTCTGATATCTCAAGTTATGCAGGAATGCACATCCAACAATTTTGCCTCCTATTTGAGAGGTGTCAACCCAATTTTAACCTCTAGAGCACGAAAAATTCTTCCCATTCACTCTAACGTTCTGTTCAATTCAAACAACAACAATGGTGAGTCACCTCTGCGCAGGCACCAGGTTTACCATTTTTGATAACATAAATTTTATTAAATACAATATAGGCCATCTATTTACCTATAAATTACCATATTTCTGGAAAATATATACAGTATTTTCCACACTGCAGCCCGCCGGAGTTTGTTGCTAAAAGACTCAAATTACTCCTTCCTTTAGGAGACGATTCCAGCCTGTTCTGGCTTGAGTGGCTGTTCTCCTAGTAGGTCTTACTACGATTTCATCTTCCGGCATCACTTGGTCAGCATTATCTTCCATATCACTCGTGTCACTTTCCCTCAGATTTTCATTTACGTTTGACTGAACACCTAATTCCAAGGGAATCAATTTATTAATTGTGCATAAACTTTCCTGGCCACGACACAACACTTTGACATTCCTGACAACACCTTGTGTATCTCTGTACAATGTCAATACTTTGCCCAGAGGCCACAGTGTTCGATGTTGTTCAGTATCAATCAACACAATGTCACCTGGTTGAATGTTCTGTCGATTTACTGCCTCTGTCGCACCATAAAAGTGTTCACGTAGTGTAAGAAGATATTCCTTACGCCACACATTAGACCAATGATCAATTACTTTATTTAACATTTTAAATTGATCACAAAACACTGCCGCATCATTGTAATCTTCATCATTTTCTTCCAGATTGTCTCTATAGACAGGGGCAGCTTCCAATTTCCTTCCACATATTAGGTTAGAAGGTGTTAATACATCTGCATCAGGTGTATCACTCATGTATGAGAGAGGCCTATTATTTATCCGATTTTCCGCCTCCACTATCACTGCACGGAATTCTTCCAAATTAATTTTCTTCCGGTGTAGTACTTTACAGAGACACCGCTTCACTGTGCCTATCAGTCTTTCGTACAGCTCCCCTGCCAAGGGGCTCTAGGAGTAATAAATTTCCAGGTACACCCTCGCTGGGTTAACAGAGATTGAACATCGTTACTATTATTTAATTCTATCACGTGTTGAGCACCTGCTACAAAATTTGTGGCATTATCCGAAATCATCAATCTCGGACAGGATCTCCTAGCTGCAAATTTTCGAAACAGCTGTATAAACTTCTGCAGACAAGTCCTGTGCCACTTCTAAATGAACTGTCCTAGTAGCAGTACAGGTGAACAAACAAACATACACTTTCAGTGGAACACCATCTGAAGTACCTGTTAAAATTATTGGACCACTATAGTCTACACCTGTTACATCAAATGGTTTCACTAATTGTACATGCTCCTTTGGCACTGGTGGAGGACCTGGGTACATATAGGATCTGGCATCCACACGGCGACATATTACACAAGATTTAATCACCCTTTTTACACTTTGCTGTCCTTGTGGAATCCAGAAAGTTTCCCTAATACAATTTAAGGTATCTTGTATCCCACCATGCATTACATTTTTATGGGCATTTAGAACAATCAGATTTGTTAGATGATGAGTTTTGGGCAGTAAGATAGGGTGTTTAGCATAATCACCCAATTCAGCATTTTGTAACCTACCTCTGCACCTAATTACACTGTTCTCTAAATACATCCCCAATTTCTCTATTATGGAACCTTTCACAATTTTTCTTTCCATCATCATTTAATCTCATTTCCATAGATTTCCTCCTGTACCCTCTTTATCCAATATTCAAGAGGATGTGAAAACTTAAATGAAATATTCATCTTGTTTAGAAATTTAAACACCAACTTAGTTACATTGATTAGTTTGGGTAAAGAAGAATACCTGTTTATATCAATGGCTAAGGGAGGACAAACTATTGGAGCAGTGGTCACAGTAATTTCAACAGGAGCAATATATGCCTTTTGTACAGGCCAATTAGCTTTATTTACCAACCAGCTCAGTCCTTTAAACCATGATACAGTATTTACAAATTTAGCATAAGATAAACCTCGAAACAAGAAATCAGCAGGGTTCTCCTCACCAGGTATATGATTAAATGTTAACATATGCTGACGCAAACTATTATACTTCTCTTGCATCTGATTAATTTCAGTGACTCTGTTTTGTATGTACACGATTTTACTGTTTCCATTACGAATCCATTGTAAGGATACCTCATTATCAGACCAAATTACAGTGTCGCTAATATTTATCTCCTGCAACTTATTTCTTATATAATTAGCTAATTTGACACCTACATAAATGGCTGTTAATTCCAACTGAGGCAAGGTGCATGATTTAATTGGAGACACTTTAGCCTTAGACATAACAAGAGAAATAACAATATTACATTGAAGGTAAGCAACTGCTCCATATGCCAATTTTGAAGTATCACAAAAAATGTGGAGTACATTTTTCCCATTTGGATTGGCCACCTGGCGTGGGAACTCCAACATTGGAATTTTCTCATTATCACCAATTAATTCATCCCACCTGTTAATGAATTCCTCAGGTAGAATTTCATCTCAAGAACATTTAAGTTTCCATGCTTCCTGTATTAATAATTTCCCTCTTATAGTAAGGGGTGACACTAAACCTAGTGGATCAAAACATTTAGAAACTTCAGCAAGCATATTGTAATTATTAGGTTTCAACATTAGCAAATCTCTCTCAGTATCCCAAGTTAAACCCAATACATTACTACATTTTGGCACTTCATCTCCAGGGTAATCTTTACTTATTTTGTCCTTTAATTTGGATGAATTACTATTCCATTCCCTCAGAGGCATATTTGCACTTTGCATTATTTTATTAGCCTCTCCATAAGTCATTAACAGTTCCTCTTCAGTTGACGTCACACCCAGGAAATTGTCCACATAAAATTGTTTGCTCATTACTTTACTCAATGGACTTTCCATACGTTTAAGGTGTGCATTTATCATTGCTTGAAGATGGAACGGACTGGATGTAGCACCAAATAATACGCTCCTAAAGCGAAAGGTTTTCAGAGGGCTAAGTGGGTCACTAGGATTCTCAGGCCATAAGAAGCAGGTACAACCCCAGTAACCCTCTTGTAAACTCACTCTTAGGAAAGTTTTACTTATGTCAGCCGTAAAGGCATAATTCTTCACCCTGAAATTTAATGAGATATCTCCTAATTTTTCCGTCAACGACAGACTTGTCATCAAACAGTCATTTAAACTAGGTACATTTTTGTTACTCCTGGCACTACAATTAAAGACAATCCTCAAAGGAGTGGTCTTAGAATCCTTCTTCACTCCGTGATGTGGCATATAGTGACCATAAATAAATTTTGGCTTGTTCAGGAGGTACCTCTTCTATAAATTTATTAATTAATTGTTCAGCAATTATATCATTATAGGCAGTTAACAATTCTGGTGTCTTAATCAGTTCGCGGAGCTGAGCCTTTAATTGTCCATATGCCATTCTGTAATTAGTGGGCAATTCTGGATGGTTCAGTCTCCACGGAAGTCGCACCCAGTATTGTCCAGATTCAAATTTTACATCTCTCAGGTATTGCTCCTGAGTAAAAGAATCGTCTGGACTTTCTTCATTTACATTTATTCCAATGCTGTCTAATTCCCACGATTTATGCACTGGCTCAACACCATCCTCTATGGAAGAATTATACTGGGGTACGATTTTATGAGTAAGACACACAGTTATGGTATTTGTAGTTTCCTCTACTCATGAATTATTATTATTAGGAATCCTACCATACATTACATGGCCTCCTGCAGCCTTCAAAAGGGTGACACCACATTTCTTTACCATACCCTTTACAAAGGAGCATAAAGTCACCACCTATCAAAAATATTTATTGGCCTTCAGAATCATCACTTACACCAGAAGGTGCTGAATTTGCATTATGTGAAAGCCTTTCTGTAGCTTTACTAAGTACTACTGTAGTTATTTTCTCTGGAAGTCTATCTACAATTACAATGCATTAACACGTTTTTTCTCATTGCCCAACCTGACAGTTACATAAACAGTGTCATACAATAAGATCTTTATATCCGAGAGAAAACCAGATAATTTTAAAGTTGTGGGATCTCCCATCTGTACTTCATACCATCAAGACATTTACGTTTTATGAAAGTACGCTGGGTCCAATAATGCAGTTACATTTTTTAATTTATGTCTTTTATCATCAATTTTTTACCTGTAACACAGGTAAGGCTACTTCAGCAAAACCACCATTATTAACATAAGCAGCAATTTTACGTTAGCTACTGTTGTTGTCAGGATTGTCAACATTATTATTATTATCAAAATTATCATACAGACCCTTACACATGACTATATGGTGTCTATCCTTTGTGACATTAATAACAGTTGTTTTAATTTGGCATGACAATTCTTCACATTGTGATTACCTAACACCTGATACATCTGTCAAGTTCCTCCAATCTTTCAACCTTATCATTCCATGAATTGTATGCACTGCAATTCTTAGAAAAAGAGTACCCTTGCAGAAGAGACAATCTTTTCTTTGACTGATTTCTTATTAACTGGGCTACTCTTAGAGGGTACTTATTCTTCTTACCTTGTGGAGAATCATTATTTTGATTCCTGCTACTTGATATGCACCTATGCAACTCTTTTTAGAAATGAATTTGTGATTATTAACATTGGGATAATCTTTCCCTTTGTGAAACTTGACAGATACCTCAGAGTTATTATGTATTGCATCTTCAAAATGAGTTAGTTGGCTGGTCTGGAACTGCACAATTAATCTTGTAGACCTAGTCTTATTTCCTCCAGACCAAAATAATTAAGGACCCCAATGGAAATAAGTCACTTTGACTTTATGGGGTTATTCTAGATTCTCTACACATATGCTGCTATGTATGATAATTCTATGTAACTGTATTTGTGTATACCTGAATAAACTTACTTACTTTTATATTTGTTATAGAGCCATTCAAGTGTTTTAAAGTTTAATTTTATTCTGTACTATGGCACTCAATACCCAGTCTGATTCCTTCAGATTAAATTTATTACTTAAAGTTTTGAGAGTGCTCTCCAGTTTTAATTCTAAACTGCTGTAAACCTTTGTAAGTGTGATCTGGAGATTTTAAATTAACAATGATATTCACTAGATCCAACCTACTTTGTTCTATATTACCATAAGACCTTCAACAAGTCAACTGCTTCTTTGTAAGTCATCTACATTGGGAAAGGCTTGTATGAGTATGTGACATCTCCTCTTACCTGTCCTTTGAGGTAAAATAATTTACTTACACAGGCTAGATCACTCCTATCATGCACAGCTGCTTTAAAAATTGACCAAAATTCCTCCCAGTTTTCACCAGGATTAAATGCAGGTAAACATAATTCTGGAGTTTTGGCAAAGACATATTATTTGTTGGAGCAGACTGATTAACTGCCTGGTTTACACATTTTAATTTATTCAAGGCCTGGCTTTTACAAGAATCTTTTCCTCTAGTTCATAATACTGATTAATCATAAGATCTGCTTCAGTCTCATCTACACAGTTTACTAACAAATCTCCTTCATATTTGTTGTAAAGCATCTAAATACAATTTAAATCATCAGTATTCACAGTTTCTTGATTCATTAATTCCAAACATTTATTGTATGATTTTGCTACATGCCTTTTTCTAGCTTGCAGTGATGCTTTTATTGCTCTGTATTCCATACCTTGAGTTTACCTGGAGAGAGTTCTGGGGGTCAATGCCCCCATGGCCCGGTCTGTGACCAGGCCTCCTGGTGGATCAGAGCCTGATTAACCAGGCTGTTACTGCTGGCTGCATGCAAACCAATGTACGAGCCACAGCCCAGCTGGTCAGGAACCGACTTTAGGTGCTTGTCCAGTGCCAGCTTGAAGACTGCCAGGGGTCTGTTGGTAATCCCCCTTATGTATGCTGGGAGGCAGTTGAACAGTCTCGGGCCCCATGACACTTATTGTATGGTCTCTTAACGTGCTAGTGACACCCCTGCTTTTCATTGGGGGGATGTTGCATCGTCTGCCAAGTCTTTTACTTTCGTAGTGAGTGATTTTCGTGTGCAAGTTCGGTTCTAGTCCCTCTAGGATTTTCCAGGTGTATATAATCATGTATCTCTCCTGCCTGCATTCCAGGGAATACAGGTTCAGGAACCTCAAGCGCTCCCAGTAATTGAGATGTTTTATCTCCGTTATGCACACCGTGAAGGTTCTCTGTACATTTTCTATGTCAGCAATTTCACCTGCCTTGAAAGGTGCTGTTAGTGTGCAGCAATATTCCAGCCTAGGTAGAACAAGTGACCTGAAGAGTGTCATCATGGGCTTGGCATCCCTAGTTTTGAAGGTTCTCATTATCCATCCTGTCATTTTTCTAGCAGAAAGCTAAACTGCTGGTGAAAGGCTACAGTTACCGGGCTGATCATCAGCGGTCAAGGAAGAGGAAATGCAATTTTGAAGAGCCAGACAATGAAACTGTGTTGCTACCAAGGCAGAAATGTAAGACAGCTACATACTTCGTCATTCTGGATTCATTGATTACAGAATTGGTGAAAAGAAAAGAAATCTACCAGAATCTCAATGACAAGTTTGGATTTCTGTTCAAAATTACTACTATGCCAGATGCAGAATTGAGAGAAGCTGCTTTAAATTGCAACAACACCTTTCAGCAGATGTTCGGACCATTTGTTGAAGAAATAGTTCATTTTTCTGGGTAAAGAATAAATTTAAAGCCCACCTAAAAAAAGGGGCCCTCAGCTCTTTAAAAACTTTAAGAAATGCAGGTATCTCAAAAACCCTTTCCCTAATTTGACATAGTGAACGCCTTTACCTAACCTTTTCCACCCTACAAACTTAAAGAACTTTTCATTTTCTTTTTTGAAAAGATAAAAACCAGCTCCGTTCACAAGACCAAGACAAATTGTGTAACCTGCCTTTTTGACCATTGATCTGATCTAACAAGAAATATTGATTTTCAGAATAAATTAAAGATTTTGCCAATATGAAATCCAGAAAAATTTTTTTAAAAAGTGCCTTTGAATTAAAAAAATTCTTACTTTTTTGATTTTTATTGTTTTGATAGTCTTATGCATGATCAATGAAAAAAAAATGGTAAATGATTTATAAAGGGAATAATATGCTGTATGTTAGCTGAATTAATGGGTACTGATTTCCTAATGCCAACATAATCAAATGCTTCTTGATTTATTCCTTAAATGCAGTTTTAACAAAAGTTATAAGGCTTTGGTAAAGGGTTTTTTGGTTGTCTGATGTTTTTCCCTTTTTTTAAATTTAAAACAAAAGCCAAATGAAATTTAATTAACCTTAAACAGGTCACCCCGACCCCCCTCCACCCCCAAGCGGGAAGGGGCCCCTTTGCTTACCCGAATAAAAGGGGGCCCCGCCAATCGAATAGCCTGGGCCCCGGGAAAAACTTCTTAATCTGGCCCTGCTGACGTCACCCCCGCTAGGGTTCCCCCCCTAGGGTGCCCTCGCTGTCAAACTATCTTTACCTTACATGCTATTTTTTGCTCTAATTCTGGGAAAAGCTTCAAGAGTGAATGACCATACTTCATTTAACCCGGATTTACCTGGAGAGAGTTCCGGGGGGGCAACGCCCCCGGCCCGGTTTCGAGACCAGGGCCCCCTGGGGATCAGGCCGATCAAACCCGGGTGTTCTGCTGGCGCCCCAAACCAACGACGAGCCACAGCCCCCGGGGATCCGGACTGACTTTAGGCTTTTTCCATGCCCGCTTGAAGACGCCAGGGTCTGTTGGTAATCCCCCTATGTGTCTGGGAGCATTGAACATCTCGGGCCCCTACACTTATTTTACTCTTAACGTGCTAGTGACCCCCGCTTTTCTTGGGGGGGGGTGCATCGTCGCCGCTTTTTGCTTTCGTGTGGTGATTTTCGTGTGCAAGTTCGGTACTATCCCCCTAGGGTTTTCCCGGGGTATAATCATGTATCTTTCCCCCCTGCTTTCCCGGGAAAACAGGTTTTGGAACCTCAAGCCTCCCCCTAAATTGAGGTTTTTATCTCCGTTATCCGCCGTGAAAGTTCTCTGTACATTTCCAGTGCAAAACCATATTCAAACCCCCCAACAACCCCAAAAGGGGGTGATATTTACTGGGAGTGGGGGCGATGACAAATTGCCAGAGCTGATGAATAGATCTACTACCCTTTTTATCACTATTTTGAAAATTCATGTTCATACATCCCGCATCCCCAAGTATTTTTCCCTTTTGATAGAATCACTTCACTTTTAATAAATACACTTTTACTTCGGGGTTACACTTCTAGTATAACGTCACCAACGTTTTGCTTCACGCTTCAGCAGGGCCCCACTGCCACCTTCCCTTTTTATATTTTATTTTTTTCCTTTTTACTTTTGCTTTTTAACTTTTTCACTCCACTGTATGGGCCCTCAATTTTTACTTGTTTTCCAAACCTCGAAAATTTTTGAACACCTGCTTCCCACTCACTTAATCTTTGTATATTTTAAAACTGGTTTACAAAAAAAGCCTACAGCCATAACGGTTTTACACTTTGAAATATTAAAATTTCAGGCTTCTTCGCATTTTTAACTAATAACTCTGGTTTCACTCTAGTATTGTTCACTGACGTTTTCACTACCACTATTACTGCTACAGTTACTGCAAACCCCAAAAAAACTAAAGTTTTCAGAGCCTTGTCACCACATCTGCTGACTGACTCTGTGTGGTTGTGTGTGGTTGTGTGTGTACTCACCTTTTGTACTCACCCATTTGTGTTGCAGGGGGCAGTCATAACTCCCGGCCCCCCCTCTCACTATTGCACAGGCTCCTCCCTCCCCCCCCAGAGCTTTATCATACCCGCCTTTAAAAATAGTATGGTTCCCGCCTCCACACTTCACTCTCTAGGCCATTCCACGGCCTGACCACCAAAGACTGAAGAAAACTTTCTAACATCCCTTTTTTAATCGAGTCTTTAAATTCCAATTGGGGACCCTTGTGTCTGTCCCATCCTGGGAAACCCGCCTTTGCCACCTGTCATTCCAGCAGATTTTATATGTCTTATCATGTCCCCCTGACCCTCCTGTCCTCCCGTGTCGTCAGGCCGATTTCCCTCAACCTTTCTTCGTAGGACAATCCCTGTAGCTCTGGGACTAGTCTTGTTGCAAACCTTTGGACCTTCTCTAATTTCTTGACGTGCTTGACTAGGTGTGGATTCCAAACTGGTGCTGCATACTCCAGTATGGGCCTGACATAAATGGTATACAGAGTCTTGAACGAATCCTTGCTGAGGTATCGGAACGCTATCCGTAGGTTTGCCAGGCGCCCGTATGCTGCAGCAGTTATCTGATTGATGTGCACCTCAGGAGATATGCTCGGTGTTATACTCACACCCAGATCTTTTTCCTTGAGTGAAGTTTGCAGTCTTTGGCCATCTAAACTATATTGTGTCTGCGGTCTTCTTTGCCCTTCCCCAATCTTCATGACTTTGCATTTGGCAGGGTTAAACTCAAGAAGCCAGTTACTGGACCAGGCTTGTAGCCTGTCCAGGTCTCTTTGTAGTCCTGCCTGATCCTCATCCGATTTGATTCTTCTCATTAACTTCACATCATCTGCAAACAAGGACACTTCTGAGTCTATCCCTTCCGTTATGTCGTTCACATATACCAAGAACAGCACAGGTCCTAGGACTGACCCCTGTGGAACCCCGCTTGTCACAGGCACCCACTCTGACACCTCGTCACGTACCATGACTCGTTGTTGCCTCCCTGTCAGGTATTCTCTGATCCATTGCAGTGCCTTTCCTGTTATGTGTGCCTGATCCTCTAGCTTTTGCAGTAACCTCTTGTGAGGAACTGTGTGAAGGCCTTCTTGCAGTCCAAAAAAATGCAGTCGATCCACCCCTCTCTCTCTTGTCTTACTTCTGTCACCTTGTCATAAAACTCTAGTAGGTTTGTGACACAGGATTTTCCTTCCCTGAAACCGTGCTGGTTGTCAATTATACACTTGTTTCTTTCCAGGTGCTCCACCACTCTCCTCCTGATGATCTTCTCCATGACCTTGCATACTATACACGTTAGTGATACAGGTCTGTAGTTTAGTGCCTCATGTCTGTCTCCCTTTTTAAAAATTGGGACTACATTTGCCATTTTCCATACCTCAGGGAGTTTCCCAGTTTCAAATGATGTGTTGAAGATCTTTGTTAATGGCTCACACAATATCTCTGCTCCCTCTTTAAGGACCCATGGAGGGATGTTGTCTGGTCCCACCGCCTTTGAGGTGTCAAGTTCGCATAGCAGCTTCTTCACCTCCTCCTTGGTTATATGTACCTCATCCAGCACTTGCTGGTGTGCCCCCCTGTTCTGATTTCCTGGAGTCCTACTGCTTTCCACTGTAAATACCTCTTTAAATCTTGTGTTGAGCTCTTGACATACCTCTTGGTCGTTTCTTGTGAATTCCCCATCACCCTTCCTCAGTCTGATTACCTGGTCCTTGACTGTTGTTTTCCTCCTGATGTGGCTGTACAACAGCTTTGGGTCAGTCTTTACTTTTGATGCTATGTCATTTTCATATTGTCTCTGAGCCTCCCTTCTTATCTGTGCATATTCGTTTCTGGCTCTTCGGCTGATTTCTTTATTTTCCTGAGTTCTCTGTCTTCTGTACCTTTTCCATTCTCTAGTACACCTAGTTTTTGCCTCCCTACACCTTTGGGTGAACCAAGGACTCGTTCTGCTCTTCCCATTATTTCTGTTTCCCTTGGGAACAAACCTTTCCTCTGCCTCCTTGCATTTTGTTGCCACATAGTCCATCATTTCTTGTACTGGTTTTCCTGTCAGTTCCCGCTCCCACTGAATGTCTTGAAGGAAGTTCCTCATGCCTGGGTAGTTCCCCCTTTTGTAGTTTGGTTTTTCCCACCCTATTCCTGCTACTCTCTCCACTTGGAGCTCAACTATGTAGTCGAAGCACAGAACCACATGATCACTAACTCCCAAGGGCCTTTCATACAAGATTTCCTCGATGTCTGAACAACTCAAGGTGAATACAAGGTCCAGTCTAGCTGGTTGATCCTCTCCTCTCTCTCTGGTAGTGTCTCTAATATGTTGATGCATGAGGTTTTCCAGTACCACATCCATCATCTTGGCTCTCCATATTTCGGGACCCCCATAGGGCTCCAGATTTTCCCAGTCAATCTCCTTGTGATTGAAATCACCCATAACTAGTAACTTTGCTCCCCCCATGTGTGCTCTCCTGGCCACCTCGGCTAGTGTGTCGACCATTGCTCTGTTGCTCTCATCGTATTCTTCTCTTGGCCTCCTGCAGTTCTGTGGTGGGTTGTACATTACTGCAATCATCACCTTATGTCCCTCAGACTGGATTGTTCCTACTAAGTAGTCCCTTTCGCCCGTGCCATCCATTCCTTCCATTTTCTCAAAACCCCACTGGTTTTTAATGAGCAGTGCAACTCCTCCTTCCCCTCTCGTCCCTCTGTCTTTCCTGAGGATTTGATATCTGGATGGAAAGATTGAATCTGTTATTATTCTGGTGAGTTTTGTTTCTGTGAGTGCTATTATGTCTGGGGATGTCTCCTTGATTCTTTCGTGCCACTCCTCATACTTATTTGTTATTCCATCTGCATTTGTATACCACATCTTCAAATTCTTTTCTAAGACTGTGGTCTGGGAGGTGTATTGGGGTTGGGGAAGTGGGAGACCTGATAAGGAAATATGGGTTGTTGCTGTGGGGGTGGAGTTTGTAGTGTAGTGGGTGGGGGCATTGGATATGGCATGTGTGTTTTGATTTAGAGTGTTTGGTTGCACTGGGGTTGACCTGGTTGGGAGGCTTCTATAGGAAGTTGTGAGGGAGGCTGTATTTGATCTTCCTGTGTCTGGGATCTCCTGTCTGTCTTCTCCATCCCCTCTCTTTCCTCCTTCCGCCTTTGTACCATCTCTCTCAGTTTCTGCCTTTCTTGTGTTCTGTCGCTGTCGAGATACACCTTCCTGTATGCTGGCATGTCCCTTAATCGTGCATTCTCCTGCAGGATCCTGTTCGGAGTCGATTCTGCCTTGAAGGTCACTTTCACTGGCGGGGTTCTTTGTTTTACAAACCCCCCTATTCTCCGAAAATTTTCCAGCTGGGTCATGTCGTCTTCTCCTATTGCTTTCATGATGCTTTCAATTGTTTTTTTTTTCCTTGTTTTCTTTCTTCATATGTTTCCCCTTCAACTTCCTGGAGCCCATACACAAAGACTGACCTCACCCTTTCAGTCTCCCACTGCATATCCCTGTGTATCCCCTAATTGTACTCACCTAATTGTGGTTGTAGGGGTCGAGACTCAGCTCCTGGCCCTGCCTCTTCACTGATTGCTACTAGGTCCTCTCTCTCTCTGCTTCCTGAGCTTTATCATACCTCTTCTTAAAACTATGTATGGTTCCTGCCTCCACTACTTCATTTGCTAGGCTATTCTACTTCCTGATGACTCTATGACTGAAGAAATACTTCCTAACGTCCCTGTGACTCGTCTGAGTCTTCAGCTTCCAGTTGTGACCCCTTGTTCCTGTGTCCCCTCTCTGGAACATCCTATCTCTGTCCACCTTGTCTATTCCCCGCAGTATCTTGTATGTCGTTATCATGTCTCCCCTGACCCTTCTGTCCTCCAGTGTCGTCAGTCCGATTTCCCTCAACCTTTCCTCGTATGACATCCCCCTGAGCTCTGGGACTAGCCTTGTTGCAAACCTTTGTGCTTTCTCTAACTTCTTGACGTGCTTGACCAGGTGTGGGTTCCAGACTGGTGCTGCATACTCCAGTATGGGCCTAACATACACAGTGTACAGTGTCTTGAACGATTCCTTATTAAGGTATCGGAACGCTATTCTCAGGTTTGCCAGGCGCCCGTATGCTGCAGCAGTTATTTGGTTGATGTGTGCCTCCGGTGATGTGCTTGGTGTTATGGTCACCCCGAGGTCTTTCTCCCTGAGTGTGGTCTGTAGTCTTTGTCCACCTAGCCTATACTCTGTCTGCAGTCTTCTTTGCCCCTCCCCAATCTTCATGACTTTGCATTTGGCAGGACTGAGTTCGAGAAGCCAGTTTCTGGACCACATGTCCAGCCTGTCCAGGTCTCTTTGCAGTCCTGCCTCATCCTCATCCAATTTAATTCTTCTCATCAACTTCACATCATCTGCGAATAGGTATACTTCAGAGTCTATTCCTTCAATCATGTCGTTTGCATATATCAAAAATAGCACTGGCCCTACAACTGACCCCTGTGGGACCCTGCTCGTCACAGGCGCCCACTGTGATACCTCTTCACCTTCCATGACTCGTTGCTGCCTCCCTGTCAGGTATTCCCTGATCCATTGCAGTGCCCTCCCTGTTACATGCGCCTGATCCTCCAGCTTCTGCACTAATCTCTTGTGGGGAACTGTGTCAAAGGCCTTCCTGCAGTCTAGGAAAATGCAATCAACCCACCCCTCTCTCTCATTTCTTACCTTGTCATAAAACTCCAGGAGGTTTGTGATACAAGATTTGCCTTCCATGAACCCATGCTGGTTTTCATTTATAATCTTGTTCCGTTCCAGGTGTTCGACCACTCTCCTCCTGATAATCTTCTCCATGACTTTGCACACAATACATGTCAGAGACACAGGTCTGTAGTTTAGCGCCTCGTTTCTGTTTCCTTTCTTAAATATGGGGACTACATTTGCTGTCTTACATTTCTCAGGTAGTTGCCCAGTTTCAAGGGATGTGTTGAAGATTGTGGTTAGAGGCACGCACAGCATCTCTTCTCCTTCTCTAAGGACCCATGGGGAGATGTTGTTCGGTCCCATCGCCTTTGAGGTATCAAGGTCACTTAGCAGCTTCTTCACCTCCTCCTCGGTTGTTCGTATGTCATCCAACACTTGGTGGTATATTCCCTCTTGATGTTCCCTTCTGTGCTGACTTCCCACAGCCCTTCCTGTCTCTACTGTAAAAACTTCCTTAAATCTCCTGTTTAGCTCCTCACATACCTCCTTGTCATTTCTTGTGAGTTCTCTCCCTTCTGTCCTTAATACCCTTTACCAGGCCGTGCCTCATATTTGAGTAGATGCAACAATTGCAACCTATATTGTGACAGTATATGCAATTCTAAGACATATTTATTTGTGATAATTGTTTGAGTTTATTTATTTTTGGGCCATAAAATGCCCTTTTTGGCCACATCAAATATGAGGCACTCCCCGACAATGGTTAAACTGTAGGTGACAGATCAGGCATCAAATTTTATGCAAGCCTGACAAAGGCATTTGTCTAAAAGAATTATAACAGCTGCTATAACTGATAATTAAAGGCATAAATATACATTTAAGGTTTTTAGTAATTGACATTTTATAAAAAATTGAAAAAAATGTTACAAAAATATTATCAGAGGAATTTAAGCATGTTGTTGCTTATGGAATTCCAGGAAACAATTCCTCATTGAATTTAGGCATAAATTAACCTTGCAGAAGGAACAAGCAAAGGAAGAGTAGGTCCTCTTGTTCTTGGTGTTGCAATGTTTACATGAAAGCCTCTTTGCAGAAACTGGCCAGTGTTTTTGTGTTTCATCAAATATTGTATCATGAGACCTTTTTCTATGCTGATTGGGAATGTCGTCATGAAGAAGACCTTGAAGAAGACCGTGAAGTTGAACAACTTGGAGATCTCAGGCTCCTTGGGATTCCATTGGTTGACTTTCTTGCAGAATGGG
>NC_069414.1:3761523-3793297 GCF_026875155.1 Cherax quadricarinatus
AGGGGGTTTCCCAACAGACCCTGGCAGTTTTCAAGCTGGCACTGGACAAGCACCTAAAGTCGGTTCCTGACCAGCTGGGCTGTGGCTCGTACATTGGTTTGCATGCAGCCAGCAGTAACAGCCTGGTTAATCAGGCTCTGATCCACCAGGAGGCCTGGTCACAGACGGGCCATGGGGGCATTGACCCCCAGAACTCTCTCCAGGTAAACTCAAGGTATGGAATACAGAGCAATAAAAGCATCACTGCAAGCTAGAAAAAGGCATGTAGCAAAATCATACAATAAATGTTTGGAATTAATGAATCAAGAAACTGTGAATACTGATGATTTAAATTGTATTTAGATGCTTTACAACAAATATGAAGGAGATTTGTTAGTAAACTGTGTAGATGAGACTGAAGCAGATCTTATGATTAATCAGTATTATGAACTAGAGGAAAAGATTCTTGTAAAAGCCAGGCCTTGAATAAATTAAAATGTGTAAACCAGGCAGTTAATCAGTCTGCTCCAACAAATAATATGTCTTTGCCAAAACTCCCAGAATTATGTTTACCTGCATTTAATCCTGGTGAAAACTGGGAGGAATTTTGGTCAATTTTTAAAGCAGCTGTGCATGATAGGAGTGATCTAGCCTGTGTAAATAAATTATTTTACCTCAAAGGACAGGTAAGAGGAGATGCTCACATACTCATACAAGCCTTTCCCAATGTAGATGACTTACAAAGAAGCAGTTGACTTGTTGAAGGTCACTTATGGTAATATAGAACAAAGTAGGTTGGATCTAGTGAATATCATTGTTAATTTAAAATCTCCAGATCACACTTACAAAGGTTTACAGCAGTTTAGAATTAAACTGGAGAGCACTCTCAAAACTTTAAGTAATAAATTTAATCTGAAGGAATCAGACTGGGTATTGAGTGCCATAGTACAGAATAAATTAAACTTTAAAACACTTGAATGGCTCTATAACAAATATAAAAGTAAGTAAGTTTATTCAGGTATACACAAATACAGTTACATAGAATTATCATACATAGCAGCATATGTGTAGAGAATCTAGAATAACCCCATAAAGTCAAAGTGACTTATTTCCATTGGGGTCCTTACTTATTTTGGTCTGGAGGAAATAAGACTAGGTCTACAAGAATTAATTGTGCAGTTCCAGACCAGCCAACTAACTCATTTTGAAGATGCAATACATAATAACTCTGAGGCATCTGTCAAGTTTCACAAAGGGAAAGATTATCCCAATGTTAATAATCAAAATTCATTTTCTAAAAAGAGTTGCATAGGTGCATATCAAGTAGCAGGAATCAGAAATAATGATTCTCCACAAGGTAAGAAGAATAAGTACCCTCCTAAGAGTAGCCCAGTTAATAAGAAATCAGTCAAAGAAAAGATTGTCTCTTCTGCAAGGGTACTCATTTTTCTAAGAATTGCAGTGCATACAATTCATGGAATGATAAGGTTGAAAGATTGGAGGAACTTGACAGATGTATCAGGTGTCTAGGTAATCACAATGTGAAGAATTGTCATGCCAAATTAAACAACTGTTATTAATGTCACAAAGGAAGACACCATATAGTCATGTGTAAGGGTCTGTATGATAATTTTGATAATAATAATAATGTTGACAATCCTGACACAACAGTAGCTAACGTAAAAATTGCTGCTTATGTTAATAATGGTGGTTTTGCTGAAGTAGCCTTACCTGTGTTACAGGTAAAAAATTGATGATAAAAGACATAAATTAAAAAATGTAACTGCATTATTGGACCCAGCGTACTTTCATAAAACGTAAATGTCTTGATGGTATGAAAGTACAGATGGGAGATCCCACAACTTTAAAATTATCTGGTTTTCTCTCGGATAAAAGATCTCTATTGTATGACACTGTTTATGTAACTGTCAGGTTGGGCAATGAGAAAAAACGTGTTAATGCAGTAATTGTAGATAGACTTCCAGAGAAAATAACTACAGTAGTACTTAGTAAAGCTACAGAAAGGCTTTCACATAATGCAAATTCAGCACCTTCTGGTGTAAGTGATGATTCTGAAGGCCCAATAAATATTTTGATAGGTGGTGACTATTATGCCTCCTTTGTAAAGGGTATGGTAAAGAAATGTGGTGTCACCCTTTTGAAGGCTGCAGGAGGCCATGTAATGTATGGTAGGATTCCTAATAATAATAATTCATGAGTAGAGGAAACTACAAATACCATAACTGTGTGTCTTACTCATAAAATCGTACCCCAGTATAATTCTTCCATAGAGGATGGTGTTGAGCCAGTGCATAAATCGTGGGAATTAGACAGCATTGGAATAAATGTAAATGAAGAAAGTCCAGACGATTCTTTTACTCAGGAGCAATACCTGAGAGATGTAAAATTTGAATCTGGACAATACTGGGTGCGACTTCCGTGGAGACTGAACCATCCAGAATTGCCCACTAATTACAGAATGGCATATGGACAATTAAAGGCTCAGCTCCGCGAACTGATTAAGACACCAGAATTGTTAACTGCCTATAATGATATAATTGCTGAACAATTAATTAATAAATTTATAGAAGAGGTACCTCCTGAACAAGCCAAAATTTATTTATGGTCACTATATGCCACATCACGGAGTGAAGAAGGATTCTAAGACCACTCCTTTGAGGATTGTGTTTAATTGTAGTGCCAGGAGTAACAAAAATGTACCTAGTTTAAATGACTGTTTGATGACAAGTCTGTCGTTGACGGAAAAATTAGGAGATATCTCATTAAATTTCAGGGTGAAGAATTATGCCTTTACGGCTGACATAAGTAAAGCTTTCCTAAGAGTGAGTTTACAAGAGGGTTACTGGGATTGTACCTGCTTCTTATGGCCTGAGAATCCTAGTGACCCACTTAGCCCTCTGAAAACCTTTCGCTTTAGGAGCGTATTATTTGGTGCTACATCCAGTCCGTTCCATCTTCAAGCATGATAAATGCACACCTTAAACGTTGGAAAGCCATTGATAAGAAAAGACAAAAAATTTATGGGGAAAATTTCCCTGGGGGTGACGAAAATGAAAGAAAAACTGTTAATACTTATGGAGAGGCTAAAAAAAAATGAAAATGCAAATTGCCTCGAGGGAAGGGAAATTTAAAATTCATCCAAATAAAAGAAAAAATAGAAAAGATTACCCTGGAATAAAGTGCCAAAATGTATAATGTATTGGTTTAATTTGGGGAAACTGAGAAGTTTTGCAAATGTTAAAACCTAATAATTACAATATCTTGCTGAAGTTTCAAAATTTTTTGACCCACGGTTTATGTCACCCTTAATAAGAGGGAAATTTTTAATACAGGAAGCAGGAAATTTAAATGTTTTGAGATGAAATTTACCGAGGAATTCATTAACAGGTGGATAAATTTAATTGGGGATAATGAAAAATTCCAATTTTGGAGTTCCACGCCAGGTGGCCAACCCAAAGGGAAAAATGTACCCCCCCCCACATTTTTTTGGATACTTCAAAATTGGCATATGGACAGTTGCTTACTTAAAAGTAATATTGTTATTTTCTCTTGTTATGTCTAAGGTAAAGTGTCTCCAATAAATCTGCACCTTGCTCCGTTGGAAATTTAAAACCATTTTTGTAGGGTCAAATTAGCTAATTAAATTTAAAAAAAAGTTGCAGGAGATAAATATTAGCGACACTGTAAATTTTTGGGCTGAAAGGGATCCTTACAATGGGTTCGTAAGGAAACATAAAATCGTTACATACAAAACAGAGTCACTGAAATTAATCAAAGCAAGAAAAGTAAATAGTTTGCGTCAGTTTTTTAACATTTTTCATATACCTGGTGAGGAGAACCCCGCTGATTTTTGTTTCGAGTTTATTTTATCTAAATTTGTAAATACTGATCATGGGTTTAAAAAGGGTGAGCTGGGTTTGGGAAATAAAACTAATTGGGCCGTACAAAAGGCATATATTGCTCCTTTGAAATTACGTGACCACGCCCAATAGTTTTGTCCCCCTTAGCCATTGATATAAACAGGTATTCTTTTTTTACCCCAAAATAATCAATGTAACTAAGTTTTGGGTTTTTTAAATTTCTAAAACAAGTAATATTTCATTTAAGTTTTTACATCCCCTTTAATAATGGATAAAGAGGGACAGGAGGGAAAACATGGAAATGAGATTAAAATGATGATGGAAAGAAAAATTGTGAAAGGTTCCTAATAGAGAAATTGGGGATGTATTTAGAGAACAGTGTAATTAGGTGCAGAGGTAGGTTACAAAATGCTGAATTGGTGATTATGCTAAACACCTATCTTACTGCCCAAAACTCATCATCTAACAAATCTGATTGTTCTAAATGCCCATAAAAAATGTAATGCATGGTGGGATACAAGATACCTTAAATTGTATTAGGGAAACTTTCTGGATTCCACAAGGACAGCAAAGTGTAAAAAGGGTGATTAAATCTTGTGTAATATGTCGCCGTGTGGATGCCAGATCCTATATGTACCCAGGTCCTCCACCAGTGCCAAAGGAGCATGTACAATTATGGAAACCATTTGATGTAACAGGTGTAGACTATAGTGGTCCAATAATTTTAACAGGTACTTCAGATGGTGTTCCACTGAAAGTGTATGTTTGTTTGTTCACCTGTACTGCTACTAGGACAGTTCATTTAGAAGTGGCACAGGACTTGTCTGCAGAAGTTTTAAAGCTGTTTCGAAAATTTGCAGCTAGGAGATCCTGTCCGAGATTGATGATTTCGGATAATGCCACAAATTTTGTAGCAGGTGCTCAACACGTGATAGAATTAAATAATAGTAACGATGTTCAATCTCTGTTAACCCAGCGAGGGTGTACTGAAATTTATTACTCCTAGAGCCCCTTGGCAGGGGAGCTGTACGAAAGACTGATAGGCACAGTGAAGCGGTGTCTCTGTAAAGTACTACACCGGAAGAAAATTAATTTGGAAGAATTCCGTGCAGTGATAGTGGAGGCGGAAATCGGATAAATAATAGGCCTCTCTCATACATGAGTGATACACCTGATGCAGATGTATTAACACCTTCTAACCTAATATGTGGAAGGAAATTGGAAGCTGCCCCTGTCTATAGAGACAATCTGGAAGAAAATGATGAAGATTACAATGATGCGGCATGTTTTTGGTGATCAATTTAAAATGTTAAATAAAGTAATTGATCATTGGTCTAATGTGTGGCGTAAGGAATATCTTCTTACACTACGTGAACACTTTTATGGTGCGACAGAGGCAGTAAATCGACAGAACATTCAACCAGGTGACATTGTGTTGATTGATACTGAACAACATCGAACACTGTGGCCTCTGGGCAAAGTATTGACATTGTACAGAGATACACAAGGTGTTGTCAGGAATGTCAAAGTGTTGTGTCGTGGCCAGGAAAGTTTATGCACAATTAATAAATTGATTCCCTTGGAATTAGGTGTTCAGTCAAACGTAAATGAAAATCTGAGGGAAAGTGACACGAGTGATATGGAAGATAATGCTGACCAAGTGATGCCGGAAGATGAAATCGTAGTAAGACCTACTAGGAGAACAGCCACTCAAGCCAGAACAGGCTGAATCGTCTCCTAAAGGAAGGAGTAATTTGAGTCTTTTAGCAACAAACTCCGGCGGGCTGCAGTGTGGAAAATACTGTATATATTTTCCAGAAATATGGTAATTTATAGGTAAATAGATGGCCAATATTGTATTTAATAAAATTTATGTTATCAAAAATGGTAAACCTGGTGCCTGCGCAGAGGTGACTCACCATTGTTGTTGTTTGAATTGAACAGAACGTTAGAGTGAATGGGAAGAATTTTTCGTGCTCTAGAGGTTAAAATTGGGTTGACACCTCTTAAATAGGAGGCAAAATTGTTGGATGTGCATTCCTGCATAACTTGAGATATCAGACGACTGGACAAGACAGCTCCAGGAACCTCAGATAAGCTATTTAGATTTATGTTATAATTCTGGCCAGTATTTTCATAAATTTAGTTAGTGAGGTTTCTGAGTATGATACACCTTAATCTCCAGTCAAATTGGTGAGTGATTTTAAGATATTCTCCTTCTGTTATGTGTATGTGTATATATATAATCATTTATTATTTTTAATATACAGTCCACAAATTTATATATTTACCAGCATTCCTGGTGATGTATTTTTCATTTGTAATTAATAGGTCCAGAGCAACTTGTGGATATGACAGTGGTAGGTATCGAAGGGGGACATTTTTTGCGACCTAGGTGTCCCAAATTCCTACTTGTCTAGCTGATAAATAATAATTATCTTTGTTCATTTACTGTTATGCACATAATGACACAATCAGATAAATGCAATTTTCCACACTGTATATTAAAATTAATAAATGATTATATATACACACATTTACATAACAGAAGGAGAATATATCTTAATATCACTCACCAATTTGACTGGAGATTAAGGTGTATCATACTCAGAAAACCTCACTGTCTATCCATGAAAATAACACTGGCCAGAGTTACAAACATAAACAAACTTATCTGAGGTTCCTGGAGCTGTCTTGTCCAGTTGCCTGATATCTCAAGTTATGCAGGAATGCACATCCAACAATTTCGGCTCCTATTTGAGAGGTGTCAACCCAATTTTACCTCTAGAGCACGAAAATTCTTCTCATTATTCACTAACGTTTTTGTTGACCAGTTCAAACATGGCGAGTCTCTTCTGCGCAGGCACAGAATTTCCCATTTTTATAACATAAATTTTATTAAATACAGTATGGTCATCTATTTACATATAACTACTGTATTTCTGGAAAATATATACAGTATTTTCCACAACAACCTTAATCATCTCACTACAGAACAACCCCCATAAATCATTTGAATACTCACAAAAACACCTTTGAACATTTCCAAACAACACTGAAACACTTCCAAAATATCATTTTGAATACTCCCAAATAAGATTTGACATCTCGAATTTATCTACACTTACACATTTCATTAACTGAAATTACAACTCATCCGCCATACTACTCCCTCTGTCTCCAGACTTTACAACATTATCACAAAAACTAACTCATACACTTATGACATGAGACATTTTACCAAAACTAACACAAACACACCCACACACACACCACACTTTACCCTGAACAACACCAAAAAAACACATCAATTACCTTTGATTACTCCAAAAACATCATTTGAACACATTCAAAAACATCATCAACTCCTTTGAATACTCCCAAAACACCACTGAATACTACCAAAACAGCTGTGAATACTGCAGAAACAACACTAAAAATCACCAGAAACTAAGATCAACACCACCAACTAACACCCATTTTAAGAAATTCCCTCAAATCACATAACCAAGACGATCCCACTCACTTCAACTATTATATAACATGAGCGCAAAAAAAAAAAACATTCCAAAAATCATTTGAATACTCACAAAAAACCCCTTTTAACATTTCCAAACAACCCCCAAACACTTACAACGGGATCACCCCCAAACAAAAACAAGTACCACAAAAAAAAACTAAACATCCATCAACTAACATCCATACACTCACCTAAAAACCACCAAAAACGCAAAAAACACTCTTTTTTTATAAACTTCACACAAAAAAATCACAATCAGCAACCCCATCAATATCTATCACACTCCCCTCACTCCCACCAAACCATTAGCCTGATGGTTGGGGGGAGAGGACGTGTTGTTTGAAAGTCCTAGGCCTTTATACAGAACTGCTTATCTCACCCGATTTTCAACCTCAGCAACAAATACGTTGGAGCGCAGCTGAATTGCTGCTGGAACTCTATGTGTGACTGTGACTATGATATCCTAGTGAAACCAAACATTGTTTTGAAGTGGCTTGGGAGGCTAAAACCCCCTCACTCCACCTCCCCTGTCTCCCCTCCCCCGTTTTGGGAAACCAGCATTCCCCCTCTTTTTTACCTAGGGGTCTAGGGGCTTTTTGAAAGACCACTAAATGCTTGAGTCCCGTGTCAGTCCCCTGCCGCCCCACTCATCTTATGTACTCCGTGTGCCACCTGCCTCAAAAGCAAATATCCAAGGTTGACAGGGGTTTAGCAAGCACATTCAAGCGGGTTTTAAAGCACTTTTGAAGGGCCCAGCATGTCTAGTATACGTTCTACATTTGCGGCATACCATTGGTTTCCCGGGGTTTAGTTGGAACAATTTGACACATTGCAGTACTGACTTTTTGAGGGGGAAAACCCAAAGGGGTTTTGCCAAAACGTTGAAAGTGTGTGCGGGTAGTTTAAGTGCTGCAGATTTTTTTGGGCAATTTGCACTGGTTTTCGCTGACTTGGACGTTGTGGGGCCTCATCCCACGTAGTTTAAAATGAGTAGGAATGTCGGGCCGCGGGGTGACCTTAAAAAGCACATAAGACCCGCAGCCACTTACACCCTACTGCGTGTTCTTTGAGGTGTTTCCCCTTCCTCGATTTTCCCTTTTCCCACCGAAACCCTTAACCGTCGCCATTATCTACATATGGGAAAAGGGCGATTTTTAGCTGACCAGCTAAACACTCTCCAACCCCCGTAAAGGCCAAAGTTACGAATCCCTTTTGGGAAACTTTCTACATTTCCCGGGCCGAAACCTGGGGTTTGTGAGAACATTTTTAAGTATGAAATTTGTCTGTCTTTCCAAAAACGTGTGCAGAGTCGGAAAATTTAAAAAGTATACATTTGGAAAATCCGAGACGACTGTTGGGGCCCAGTGAATGCCCTTAAAAATCGACGGGGACCCGCGGGCCATACACCCATATGCCTTTGTAAAAGCGGGGTGAATACCCTTCCTTGTCCCTTCTCCCTTATGAAAAAAGGGGTTTTACTGACCCAAAAAAAAAAAAAAAAACTCTTCCATCTCAACAGCGAACTAAAAGTGACCTAGGTTGAACAATAAAATGATGGTGAAGGCGAATTCGTACGTTTTAGAAGAAAGGGAGCTTTGAAAAAAGAAAGAGGTTTTAAAAAGGAGATTTGCTGCAAAAACAACGAGAGCAACAACCCCCATTGCAAAACGGTTAGGCTTGATTCCCCGCTAACACTGATTTTGGGGTCAATTTAGATTTTTTACGAACTTCGCTAGAAAACCCAAAAAAAAAAAAAACCTTCGTTTCGCTTTCGCATGACGGGGAAATTACGTTTTTGTTACTAACGACCCAACATTCAAGAAAAACTTTTTACTCATAAATAGCAACTCCAACCCAAGCGCCCCACCAAGATCCCAAAAAGACTTATTGTTATCCACAAGCAAAAGTCATGGACCCAAAATTCCGTTGTCGATCAAGTTGAAAACCCCGCGATTCCAAAATGATCTGATATTGGCTGAGGGTTGGTAAAAGGGACTCCACCATCATAATCTACTCTGTCAGGCTTAACGGGATTACAAAATACCCTTGTACAAACCACCTCACCGTAGAGCTACAAGTTTCACGCGGGGTCACATTGTTTTGGAAATCCCCACCAGTCACACTGGGGGCAGTGTGTGCCAAGGCCTCCTTCTCACCATGCTAAAGATCAAGAACACCAGACCGTTGCATTAAATGTACAATTGAAAGACTCCGATCACACCCTGCCTCAAAATGAGAGGAAAGCTCCCCACACGCCCCCAAGCCCCGCCTCACCCATCACCCCCCAGATAGGCAATACCCCAATATTTCATGTCGAAACTGACCCTCCCTGAACTCAACAAAGGGTTTGACGGTCACTCGGGGAGTTCATCAACGAGCACGATCACTCGCTACAACACTAGTAATGCCGGTGTTGACACCACTTCTGGCTGATCACTGCAGTCAGCCACCTGACCAGCTAGGGGACTTCAAAATCCCTGATGACGCTAGTTTTGCTGGGGGGGTAAAACAACAGCAGCTGCGCATAACAGTACGGGAAAAACAATGGTGTTTAAACAACAACTTGACCCACGGGGAAAAACTTACAGGGGTTGAAAATATACAAAAACCCCACAATATCAGCCATTATAAAATGATGGGTGATGATAAACAAAACTGATGATTTCAGGGTGTTAAAATCACAAAAACGATGAATCGTAGGGGTTTTTTACAAACGTGAAAT
Source organism: Cherax quadricarinatus (assembly GCF_026875155.1). Classification (NCBI taxonomy): domain Eukaryota; kingdom Metazoa; phylum Arthropoda; class Malacostraca; order Decapoda; family Parastacidae; genus Cherax; species Cherax quadricarinatus. The sequence continues at coordinate 3,771,626 of NC_069414.1, forward strand.
GAAAAGGGGCATGAAGGCCATCATATAGTCAACCCAAAGATGTAATGTATTGATAGATACTGAGGTGGGATGCCCGGTTGTTGATAATGGGTAGTATCAGCAAATGAGAGGGAAAAGTGATAATGTGATGATAGGATATGTAAAAAAGGGGAGATTTGGGTGCGAGGGATATGTCCCTCCATACATTCACAGACAAAAAGCGCAGGACCTCGTAAACAAAGACCCCCAAAGGTCTAACAAAGGAAGTGCACTTGGGAGCTCATGGAAAAGGAAATACGATGAATTAAATTTTGATTATGTCGTTTGTTTTTTATAATTTTTCTTTTTGCTGAAAAATTTGAATACTACCCCTGGTTTTTATAAGGAACCAAACTCGTAAAACATCCATTTTAATTGGAAATTGCGCACTTAGAAAAAATTTTCTACCTCATCTAAATAACCACTGAATCCATTGAATTTGTGTCTCAAGAGTGCAAGTCCTGAAAAACCCAACCCCCAAAAATCCATCTTTTTGTTCTATAACCTCAATCACAATTCTTTGTTCTATAATTAAAAAATCATTCCCCCAACTTCTTGCACATAAAAAACAAGGGACTACTATCAGGGTGAAAGATTTTTTTGGGGAACTCTGCCTCAACATATTTACTTGACGCCCTGCTGTAAGTTTAATTATTTGGGAGCTCCCAACTTGTCTCAGCCCCTGAACCTACTCTCTTTTTGGTTATAACAAACAAAAAAGCATTGAAACCCTCATTTTTGGGAAATCGAAGGGCAATAAAACTTTTCCTCTTAAACAGTCATGATAATGGCAAATTTGTAGGGCCTAACCCACACATATCAGGGAGGTGCCCTTTGATCTGTTTTTGGGCTTCAACATTACTTCTGCCACTGTGATTTCCTTTGAAAAAAGATATAGCGTTGATCTTTTAAAAAGGCTAACCTCTCTAGAATTGGAAATACTATTCCCCGTGGGATATTCAAACGGAAACGTCTTAATTTTTCCCCTGCAACAGAGACTTTTTTGGGGCACATGTACTCTTTAAAATTTCCTATGAGTGTACCTCTGTCAGACTTTTAAAATGACCTGGAGCATTTTCAGAATTTCTTAAGCCGCCTCTGAAACCCCACTACTCTAAATCCAAATGATTTTCCAAAAATAATCATAATCTTAAAAAAATCATCCCTATTAAAAATGTTCTAAACTTCGAACATTTGAAACGTACTGCTCGCAACTAGGCCACCAAAAAAACCACGTACCCCGAAATGCGACCTTTTTCCAAAACTGCCTTGCTGCTCCCAGAGAGCGTAACAAGCTGGGGCAAACAGACTGGAAAAATTTTGTCAATGGCCCCTCAATCCACACCCCCTTCCGGGGCATGGGGACATAAATAAAATTTAAGGGTAACAGAACTGGGCAGATCGCGCACCCTCACCCCGCATAGGCGAATGATTAGCATGTTTGGGGGCTCTACATCTAGCTATGACAGCTTCCCCTACACACAGGGGAAATTTAAAGGGCAAAAAAATGCAAGGGGGAAACTTTTTTTGCTTTTTCTCACAAGGCAATGACTGCAAAATTCCTTTACAATTTTGAACTGAGCACACTAACTAAGGGCAACTCCACGTCCCTGGTGGGGTGGTTTACTTACAAATACTCAGATTCTGTGTCGAGTACCGGGAATCCCTTTCTTGAATTTTATAACATGATTTTTGTCACTGGGGGGCTCCCTAAATCAGGACCAATAGCCTCATTTTTCCCCTTCCAAAGCCCAATCAACAAAACCATTTTGCCCCAAAATCCCTTCTAGCTGCTTGGTTAAAAAAATTTTAAAGGGGAAAATTCTTAATCGCTTATGCCAGAATTAAGGAATTTTTGTCACCCCCGGTTGCATGGGTTCATCATGGGAAGGGGTGTCATATTTCATTTTCCACCTTTTCACCCTCACACTGACGCTCATACACTACTTTTCCTTTACCTTAAATCCGCTTTTTATGTACCAACAAAGTAATCATTATGAACTTGCCAGAAAGGATTTGGAGGATGGGGTTCCCGCTGGGTTAAAGGTTTCCTGCCAACAGAAAGTCGTCTGTGTTTTCCCGGGACATAGAATGTAACTAAAAATTTTGAATTAGGAACCCCAAGGGAGGTGTGCTTATCCCACCCTTTTTTAAAAATTTTGATTTAACCCTTTCTTAAAGCCAGCCCACCAGCCCCCCATTATAGTTTGTTTTTTCTGATGACATAATATTCCACCCCCGGGGTTCTCCAACCCCAAAAAATTCTTAATCTGTTTTTAAACCCCGGTTTAGGACCGGGGGAATAAACCAGGGGGTAAAACAAAAATACTCAACAGGGGTCCTCCCGGCCGAGAGGCCCTTCGTCAAACCGTTGCATGATGGGTCCTTTTAGAAAAGTAACAGATACAGTATCACTTGAGTTCCACTACTGGACCTGTTTAACGAGACTTTTTTCGCCAAAACAAAGAAAGGCTGAAGCACTTAGTTTGGCAGTTTTTACCCCGGATGGTGCAATGTTTAAAAATTTTTGAAAATGATGTATCTTCTTTTATTGATCATTGTTATTATGCAGCGCCACTACTTTCACTCGTTCTGACTGGAACTTGGGGGGCGGAAAAACTGCAAAACGAAGCAAAGAGGGTCACCTAGAGCCCTCGTACTGCAAAAATTTTAAATATGCGGAAAGAATAATATTTCCCAAATAAAAGATCGTTTACGAAAAAAAAATCCCTTTTTGGGTCAATATGCTTAGGGGTAGCCCATTCAACCCCCGCCAGAAGCCCCCAAACTTTCCTCAGCCTGGGGAACACCTTTCCCGATGGGCGAAAAAAAAGGAACCGACCCCCGATGAACCACTACATGACATACAAGTTGGGCAACAAAACATTTCCCCCCCCCATGGGAAAATTTCCCCCCAAACTACCATTCCTCCATTTCCCCCCAAAACTCTTCTTAAATCACAACCCAAAAATTTGTCTTTAACCAACATATGCCTTAAACGTATTTAAACTTAGTCACACAGAACAACTTTCACAAATTTTTTACGTCATGGGTTTTGTTCACCAGTCCACTGTGCAGCTGGATGCCCCGTTGTCACCAGATGATGGCTCCATAAAGAAAAAGGGGACGCATCAATAACTGGGCCTCTACCCCTTTAAACAAACGTTTGCCCTACTTCTTGCACTCAAATGTTCCTGTATTAAGGTTGACACTTTTTTGTAACTGATTTCTGTCATCCATAAATGCTCTCAACTCATTAAATATAAATTGTGGCATGCTTGTGTCAAAGCCAGACATAGTATGTAAAATTTTGGCGTGGGGTCGAGGCACTGCTTGGATTTCCCTCTCCATTTGGCTTCAATCATGAAAGAACTGATAAAATTGGGTAAGCGTATGCTTTCAAAGAGGGAGTAATTACAAACTTTGGCTTTTTCAGAGTAGTTTAAACAAATAAACGAAAAGAAATCAGCTGAAATTTATGGGCTTTAAGGGTCGGGAGATTGACACCAGGGTCCATCTTCATCATTCACATGCAGGGGAGCCCATGCTATGGGCAACCCAAAAAAATAAGCAGACTTGGGTTAAAATACCGCCCGCTCCGCTGGGTTTCAAGTATCTGTGGGAGGTTTAAAACACCACCACCAGATGAGACCAAACAAAAGTAAACTTGCCAATGGATATTGTCACACATTGCGTCATTTGTACGAGTGTGATAAAATTAAAAGAATTTTGAAAAAACTCACCAGAAGTGTTTCAAAAAATGGCTAATATTTTCCCAGTGGTATATTGCAGACCATTTTTGGAGAAATTTCCCGACTTTCAGCGTAAAAAAGCATTTCCACATGTGTGCATGTGTGGGTGTTGTGGTGTGTGGGTGTGGTTGGGGGGTTTTGGGAGGTGTTGGGGTGTGTGTGTTGTTGCGTGCGTGTGTGGGGTGTGGGAGGTTGTGGCGGGGGGTGTGAGGGTGTGTGTGTGTGTGTGGCGTTTTGTGTGGGTGTGCGTGGTGGGGGTGTGTGCGTGTGTGGGTGGTTGTGGGTGGGGTGTGTTGGTGTTGGGTTGTGTGTTGGGTGTGTGTGTGGGTTGTTAGGGTTGTGGTGGGGGTTTTGTTTAGGTGTGTGTGGTTTTGGGGTTTTGGGGTGGGGGTGGGTGTGGGGGTGCGCCTTGTGGTATCATATATTGTACGCCGTGTGCACATGTCCGTGGTGCGCCCTCGTGTGTTATTTCGCGCGGCCAGTGTGGGGATGATCCACTTATATTTATTTAAACTCATTACAATTTTTGGGCCAGGGGTGACATCAGTGTTCATTTTTTGAATTGTTCATCTGTAACCATTATAGGATGAAGCTGATTTTTACCTCTGTAACTTGCCATGATTGTGACCAATCACCTGGAGTTCTTACCTTTGAACTTTTTAGCTTCAAACTTTGGGGGCCCCTCACTACCCTTATGTACCTTTTTAATCTTTTTACACCGCCCACAGGAAGGTAGGGTGCATAAAGATATTAAACTAAATTGTGTTGTGGTGTGTGTGTGTGTTTTGTGTGTGTTGTGTGGTTGTTGTGGTGGTGTGTGTGTGTGTGGGTGTGTGTGTGTGTTGTGTTGTGTGTGTGTGGTTTGGACTCAACAATCAATATTTTCACCAAAAACTCATTAAAAGTTGGACCGGTGTGGGAATGTGAATTGCTCATTACCTAAATTTTTTTCAGATTGACCAAAGATAAACGTAAGTAACCCTTTTACAGAATTCTTACCTTTGTAAATTGTGAGCTCATTACCTTTGTACCATTTACTATCAAAACTTTGGGGGGCCCTCCCTGACCCATTAGTACCTTGTAATCGTAAAAAACCTTTGTAACTGTTCCCCTGATTGTACCAGACTTTCCTGGAGTTTATTTCCCTTTTTAAATTTTGAGTTCATACCTTTTTAAATTGTGAGTTTTTTTTACCCTTTTTAAATTGTAGTTCTTTCCTCTTTCTTTTCTCACAAACAAAACTTTGGGGGCCCTTCCCTGACCAATATGTACCCCCTGTAATCTTTGACCCGCCCACGGTGGGAGGGTGCATAATAAAAATATTAAAATAAAAAAAACACCAACACAGCACAGGAATGAAACCTCCCCGGACGTCCCTCCAACCTGTGTTTACTTGGCGATCACGACGCACACCCAAACACCTTTTCAACCTGTTTTATCTCCAGTATCTAAATCACCAAAAAAAAAAAAAAACGTTTACCAAAAACTGTAACCCCACCCTATTTATCAAATAAAAATATTAATACAATTTACCCACCAAATTTTTGTTAAATCATCAAACATAAAAATGTTTTTCACATTTCTCAAATGAACATTTATAAAACCTTTTTCATTTCTCACCAATTACTATCACATTCTCACCCTCACACCCAAAACACCTTCCTTATTCTCCTATTCACCCAGAGATTTTTATCCCGACACCCATCATGACACAAGCCATACAGCCACATCACCCAACACCCCTCTACCTGCTCCTACGTGGAGATCTTCGGGGTTAAAACATTTTTAGGGATATAGGAAAGTAAGGAAGGATTTTTTAGGGGGATGAGGGTGAGAAAATTGAATAAAAAAGGGGAAAATGAAAAAAGTGGTAAATGTTTTTTTTGAGAAAGGTAAAACAGTTTTGTTTTGAATTTTAAAAATAAATTTTGGGGGGTAAATTGTATTTAAAATTTTTTTGATGAATATTAATATGAACTTAGTAAAGTGATTGTTTATTTGTTGGAGGTGGTGACTTAGTTCTGGTAATGTCTCATGTCATGGAATTTTTTTGTGCCTATGTCATATGTCTTATATTTATTGTCAATATGTCAAGTATAGGTTTTGGTGTATGTCTTAGTTATGATGTGTATGTCTTAGTTGGAGGTGAATGTCATAGATTTGGTGTGTATGTCACATGTCTTAAATTTGTGATTGAAATGTATAAGTTGTGGTGTCTGTGTATTATTTTTTGGTGAATGGTGATATGTTATAGTGCTCATGTTATGTTATAATGTTGGTGGAAGTGCCGTGGTATTTTCGTGTAGTTTTATTTTTGTGTGAATGTGTAAAAAAATTAGTGTTTTCTTTCACTAATATGAGCTTGATGCACCACTAAGGGCAACTCCACGTCGCCTGGTGAGGATGGTATTACTTACAACATACTCAGATTGTTGTGTCGGGTACCAGGTAATCCATTACTTGAATTATATAACGAGCTATGTCACTGGGGAGCTCCCTAAATCATGGACCAACAGCCTCATTATTCCCATTTCGAAGCCCAATCAACAAAACTCATTTCGCCCAATATCCCTTACAAGCTGCTTGTGTAAAACATTCGAAAGGATGATTCTAATCGTCTATGCACAGAATTAAGCAATTCTTGTCTACCCGGTTGCATGGCTTCATGCATGAAGGAGTGTGCATCATTGCATTACCACCTTTCTCACTCTGCACACTGACAGCTCATACACTATCTTCCTTGACCTTAAATCCGCTTTTGATGTAGCCAACCGACATGTAATCATTAGTAAACTTGTCAGAATGGATGTTGGAGGATGGCTTTCTCCGCTGGATTAAAGGTTACCTGTCCAACAGAAAGTCGTCTGTGTTGTTCCGGGGACAAAGAAGTGTAACTAAAGACTTTAAATTAGGAACCCCACATGGAGGTGTGCTTAGTCCCACCCTTTTCAATATTCTGATTAATGCCCTACTTAATGCTATGCCTAGCCAGCCCCATCATTAATATGATTAGTTTTGCTGATGATATAATGATTCACACCACCGGATTCTCCAACACCTAAAACATTCTTAATCATGTACTAGCCTCGTGTCAGAATCTAGGGTTAATAATCTCAGGGGATAAAATAAAGATACTCAACAGGCGTCCTCCTCGACAGAGAGGCACAGTTCGTCAGATCCAGTTGCATGATGGGTCTCTTCTAGAATATGTAAGCAGATACAGGTTATCTAGTGCTTTGAGTTCCACTACTTGGACCTGTCGTAACGAGACTTTGTCGCCAATACAAAGAAAGGCTGAGAGCACTTAGAGTTGTGGCAGGTTTTCATCCCAGGTATAGAGCTAATTGTGGAAAATACTGTATATATTTTCCAGAAATAGAGTAGTTATATGTAAATAGATGGCCATACTGTATTTAATAATATTTATGTCATAGAAAACGAAAGCCTGCGTCTGCGCAGAAGGAGAGTCGCCATTTTGTTTGAATTGAATAACACGTTGTGAATAATGGGAAGAATTTTTCGTGCTCTAGAGGTTAAAATTGGGCTGACACCTCTCAAATAGGCGAAATTGTTGGATGTGCATTCCTGCATAATTTGAGAATCAGGCGAGCAGGACAGGACAACTCCAGGAACCTCAGATAAGCTGTCTAAATTATGTTTAATTTCTGGCCAGTAAATTCTTCATAATGTAGCAAAAGGGGGGGGCCTGTACATGATACATTAATCTCCAGTCAAATTGGTAAGTGTTATGATTAAGATATATTCTCCTTCTGTTGTGTAAATGTTTATATATGTGTATCTATAATCATTTATTATTTTTAATATACAGTCCACAAATTTATATATTTACCAGCATTCCTGGTGATACAAATAATTTATGATTAATAGGTCCAGAGCAACTTGTGGAGGGGGACATTTTTTGCGACCTAGGTGTCCCAAATTCCTACTTGCTATGTAACTCTGATAAAAATAATTATCTTTGTTATCATTTTCTGTTATGCACATGATGAGTTACATTCAGATAAATGCAATTTTCCACACTAATGTTAAAATTGTGAAAATGATGTATCTTACTTATATTAGATCATTGGCATATTATGCGGCGCCACTACTTGCACTCGTGTCTGACTGGAAGCTAGGAGGCTGGAAAAACTGCAAAACGAAGCAATGAGGATCATCCTAGATGCCCTCGTACTGCCAAAATTTTAAATATGCGGAAAGAACTTAATATTCCAAGCATAGAGATCGTGTTACTGAAAGAAATATCCTTATTGGGGTCAATATGCTAAGGTTAGCCCATTCAACCCCCTTCTACAGCACCCTCCAAACTTTCCTCAGCACTGGAGTTTACCTGGAGAGAGTTCCGGGGGTCAACGCCCCCGCGCGCCCCGGTCTGTGACCAGGCCTCCTGGTGGATCAGAGCCTGATCAACCAGCTGTTACTGCTGGCTGCACGCAAACCAACGTACGAGCCACAGCCCAACTGGTCAGGAACCGACTTTAGGTGCTTGTCCAGTGTCAGCTTGAAGACTGCCAGGGGTCTGTTGTAATCCCCCTTACTATGCTGGGAGGCAGTTTGAACAGTCTCGGGCCCCTGACACTTATGTATGGTCTCTTAACGTGCTAGTGACACCCCAGCTTTTCATTGGGGATTTGCATCATCTGCCAAGTCTTTTGCTTTCGTAGTGAGTGATTTTCGTGTGCAAGTTCGGTACTAGTCCCTCTAGGATTTTCCAGGTGTATATAATCATGTATCTCTCCCGCCTGTGTTCCAGGAATACAGGTTTAGGAACCTCAAGCACTCCCAGTAATTGAGGTGTTTTATCTCCATTATGTGCGCCGTGAAGGTTCTCTGTACATTTTCTAGGTCAGCAATTTCACCTGCCTTGAAAGGTGCTGTTAGTGTGCAGCAATATTCCAGCCTAGATAGAACAAGTGACCTGAAGAGTGTCATCATGGCTTGGCCTCCCTAGTTTTGAAGGTTCTCATTATCCATCCTGTCCATTTTTCTAGCAGATGCGATTGATACAATGTTATGGTCCTTGAAGGTGAGATCCTCCGACATGATCACTCCCAGTCTTTGACGTTGTGTTTCGCTCTATTTTGTGGCCAGAATTTGTTTTGTACTCTGATGAAGATTTAATTCCTCGTGTTTACCATATCTGAGTAATTGAAATTTCTCATCGTTGAACTTCATATTGTTTTCTGCAGCCCACTGAAAGATTTGGTTGATGTCCGCCTGGAGCCTTGCAGTGTCTGCAATTGGAAGACACTGTCATGCAGATTCGGGTGTCATCTGCAAAGGAAGACACGGTCTGTGGCTGACATCCTTTGTCTATGTTTGGTATGAGGATGAGGAACAAAATGGGAGCGAGTACTGTGCCTTGGGGAACAGAGCTTTTAAACCGTATTTGCCTGGGACTTACTCTGTTGACGATTTACCTCTGTGTTCTGTTAGTGGGGAAAATTTAAATAGATCCATCAACCGACTTTTCCTGTTATTCCTTTAGCACGCATTTTTTTGCGCATTACGCCATGGCACACTTGTCGAAGGCTTTTGCAAATCTGTATATTTTATATCTGCATTCTTTTTGTCTACTAGGGCATCTAGGACCTTGTCGAAAGTGACCCAATAGTTGAGAAAAGACAGGAGCGACCTGTTCTAAACCCATGTTGCCCTGGGTTGTGTAACTGATGGTTTCTAGATGGTGGGAAACTTGCTTCTTGGGACCCTTTCAAAGATTTTTATGATATGGGATGTTAGTGCTATCGGTCTGTGGTTTCTTTGCTGTTGCTTTACTCCCCCCCTTTGTGGAGTGGGGCTATGTCTGTTTTTTTTTAGTAACTGGGGACGACCCCCATGTCCATGCTCCCTCTCCATGGGATGGAAAAGGCTCGTGATAGGGCTTCTTGCAGTTCTTGATGAACACGGAGTTCCATGAGTCTGGCCCTGGGGCAGAGTGCATGGACATTAATTTATCGCCTGTTCGAAGTCATTTGGGGTCAGGGTAACATCGGATAGGGTTGTGTTAACCAAATTCTTGGCTCTCTCATAAAAAATCATTTTGATCTTCGACTCTCAGTCTGGTTAGCGGCTTTTCTAAAAACTGAGTCATATTGGGACTTGAGTAGCTCCCCTCATTTCCATGCGTCATCTGTGTAGGACCCATCTTTTTTAAGTAGGGGCCCAATACTGGACGTTGTCTCGACTTTGATTTGGCATAGGAGAAGAAATCCTTTGGGTTTCTTTCGATTTCATTTATTGCTTTTAGTTCTCCCGCGATTCTTGACTCCTATAAGTTTCCCTTTTAGCTTAAGTTCGTTTGCTTGCTATTTCTCTAAACCAGTGTCCCCCCCTACGCATTTCAGAATATTGACCTCTTTTAGCCGCTCTGTTATTTTTTTCCGTCGCCTGTAAAGGGACGCCTGTCTCTTTCTATTTTAACATCTACTCCTCCTTTTTCTTAGAGGAATAACCTTGTGCATACATCGAGTGCCACCAAGTTAATCTGTTCTAGGCAAAGTTGGGGTCTGTTTGCTTAGTATATCTTCCCAGCTTATATCAGTTAGGACTTGGTTTACTTGGTCCCACTTTATGTTTTTGTTATTGAAGTAAATTTTGGGTGAATGCCCCCCTCGTGACTAATCTCATTATGTCGGTCGGGGGCTCACGCATACATGTCCTGAACCTCAATTATGTTGTGATCTGAGTATATTGTTTTTATATGGTGACATTTTTTATCAGATCCATCATGTTAGTGAAGATGAGGTCTAGTGAAATTCTCCAGTCTAGTAGGCCTATTATTTGCTGGTTTAAATTGAATTTTGTGCAGAGATTTAAAAGCTCGTGTGAGTGTGATTTTCATCAGAGCTGCCCCCGGGTGTTATTACGCAACAATATTATTTGCTATATTCCTCCATTTTAGGTGCCTTAAGTTGAAATCCCCCCGGACAAGATTTGGGTGCAGGAGCTGGAAGATTTTCCAGAAAAGTGGTCAATTTTTAACAGCTGTTCCTGGAATTTCGGATGTTGCATCCGAGGCTTGTAGACTAAACCAAAAATGACTAGGTTTTGGTTCTCGACCTTTACTGCTAAAACTTCCACTACATCATTTGAGGCATTAAGCAGTTCTGGCAAACAAGTGACTTTTGCAATGTACAGGCCAACCCCTCCCCCTTTTTTCCTGTTCACTCTGTCACAAACTGCATAGGATCGAAAAAAATGGAACCGACCTCCGCATGAACCAGCTACATGATCTATGTCAAGTTGGGCAACAGAGACACTTCCCTGCTCCATGGGGTATTACCCATCCAAACTACCATTCCTCCATTTCCCCCCAAAACTCTTCTTAAATCACAACCAAAGCTTCGTCTTGAAGCCAAACATGAACCTTAAGCTGAATTGATAACTTAGTCACCACACAACACACGTCAACAAATTTTTTACGTTGATGTTCTGTTCACCATCCACTGGTGCAGCTGGTATGCTGCTGTTGTCCATACAGAGTGAGGGCTCTCATAAAAAAAATTGGAACACGCATCAATAACTGGCCTCTACCCTTCAAACAGAACTGTTTTGCCATACTCCTTGTACTCAAAGCGTCCATGTATCTAAGGTTACACTTTAATTGTAACTGATTCTCTGTCATCCATAAATGCTCTCAACTCATTAAGTATAATTGTGGCATGCTTGTGTCAGAAGCCAGACTAGTTTGGTAAATTGTGGACAGTGGAGTCAGAGTGCACATGCTGTGGATTCCATCTCACATTGGTCTTCAGAGGCATGATAGAACTGATAAATTGGCTAAGCTGTATGCTTTCAAAGAGGAGTAGATTACAATCTTGGCTTGTCAGTTAGCAGTTTGAGAACAATAATACGAGAAGAACTTCAATTGAACTTTATTGACTTAGACTTAGGGAGATTGACACAAGTCAGTCCATCTATCATCATTCCATCATGCAGGAGGAGCCACACATCAATGGTGCATCCAACAAGATAAGCAGACCTTGATGTCACTACCACCCGGCTCCGGCTGGTTACAAGTATCTTTGGCAGGTTAAATCCCCACCACCAGATGTAGACCAAACGAAATGTAAACTTTGGGCCCGATGGACTAATTTTCACACCTTGTGTCATTATGTACTGGAGTGCGATAAAAATTAATGAATTTAGAGACAACTCACTCAGAAATGTTCAAGAAAAAGACAAAGTATTTTATCCACAGTGATATATTACAGACCATTCTGGAGAAATACCCTGACTTTGCTAGCTGTAAATAATGCATTACCACGTGTGTGTGTGTGTGTATGTGTGTGTGTGGGGGAGGGGTTGCGTGTTAGTGTGTATGCATCTATTAGTACGCTCATGTGCATGTGTCTGTGCGTGCACCCTCGTGTGTGTATGTGTGTGCGCTTGCGCTCGTATGGGTGTATGACCCACTTAATATTTGTATTTATAACTCATTACAATTATGATCAGGTGTGGACTTATCAGTGGCTCATTACTTTGTAATTTGTTCATGACTGTAACCATGTATAGGAGTGAGGCTGATTCATTACCTTTGTAACTTGCCATGATTGTGACCAGATCTACATGGAGTTCATTACCTTTGTAACTAGTTAGCTACAAAATTTTTGGGGCCCACCCCGGGACCCATTAGTATTTTTGAATTTTTGACTACCGCCCACAGATGGGTTTAAAACCTGAGTTTACCTGAGAGGTTTCGGGTCAACGCCCCCCCGGCCCGGTCTGTGCCCCGGGCCCTCCTGGGGGATCACGCCTGATCAACCAGGTTTGCTGCGGGCTGCCGCAAACCAACGTACGACCACAGCCCGCGATCAGGGAAATACTTTAGGGGCTTTTTCCTGCCAGCCCTTAAGACTGCCCGGGGGCGTTTGGGAATCCCCCTTATGTTTTCTGGGGGCATTAACATCTCGGGCCCCTGCCTTATTTTATGGCCTTAACGGCTAGTGACACCCCCCGCTTTTCATTGGGGGAATTGGGGCATCGTTGCCAATCTTTTCTTTCGATATGTTTTCGTGTGCAAGTTTGGTACATCCCTCTAGGGTTTTCCCGGGTAATAATAGACTCTCCCTCCTGCTTTCCAGGGGAAACAGGTTAGAAAACCCCAACACTCCCCGTAATTGAGGTGTTTTTTTCTCCTTAGGCCGCCGTAAAATTCCTGACATTTTCTAGTCGGGAATCACGCCCTTAAAGGGCGTTAGAGTGCAGCAATATTCCACCTAGATAGAACAAAAGACCTGAAGAGTGTCATCTGGGGGTTGGGCCCCCCAGTTTTAAGGGTTTTTCCCTTATCCATCCCGTCCTTTTTCTCAGATCAATGAACAATGTTTTGGTCCTTTAAGGTGAATCCCCGACATAATCACTCCCAGTCTTTGCGTTGGGTTTTTGCACTATTTTGTGGCCAGAAATTTTTTTTTTACTCTGATGAAGATTTAAATTTCCTCATGTTTCCATATCTATAATTGAAAATTTCTCATCGTTTAACTCATATTGTTTTCTGCACCCCTGAAAGATTTGGTTGATTCCGCCTGGGGCCTTGCAGTGTCTGCAATGGAAAACACTGTCATGCAGAATTTTGGGTGTCATCGCAAAAAAACCGGTGCTGTGGCTGACACCGTCTATGTCGGATATGAGGATGAGGAACAAATGGGGGCTAACGGCCTTGTGGAACAGAGCTTTCACCGTACTGCCTCACTTTACTCTGTTGACGACTACTCCGGTTCTGTTTGTAGGGAAAATTTAGATCCTCGACCGACTTTTTCCTGAACCCCTTTGCGCGCTTTTGTCCTATTACGCCTGGTCACACTTTCGAAGCTTTTGCAAATCTGTAAATTACTCGCATTCTTTTGCTTTTAGTATGGGGGGAAATAAAGATATTAAACAAAAAATTAGTGGTGGGTCAAAAACGGTAACGTCTTGGGTTTTAGTGTTCTTAGATATTGCGGGGCCATCAGTTGAACAAGGTGGGTTGTATGTGATGTCACTGACCACCAAGTAAACACAGATGGGAGTGTGATGTCACTGGAGGTGACCTCGCCGGTCCTGTGGGGTGTGACATCGTGTGTGGTGGTAGTGAGGTGAGTGCGCTTAGATATTGGCAAATATGATTTTTTGTGTGAATGTTTATAAAAAATGAGTGTTTTCTGTGATATTAGTGGTTTTTGGAGGTAAGTGAATATGGGTGTTTGTTGTTGGTGGTTGTCTTAGATTTTTGTGTGTACAAGATATGTTTTCAGTTGATGGTGATCATGTAATAAGTGTTTGTAAATTTGTGTATTCTTGAGAGGTTTGACCACTCTTTTGGAACGCCTGAGATATTGAGGGTTGGTGTTGTCCTGAGGTGCAAACTCATTACCAAGCCTCTCCGGAGGGTTTTCCTGCATACTAACCTGATCTTTAAGTTTATTACCACTATTATTTATTGTGGGCAGTTCCTCTGCCCATAAAGATGCCCTGTTCCTATACTGGCCAGGAATTACCAACTCAGATTCACTCCTTGCAGATTCTGGTACTGTTGGGATCAATGTTTGCTCTTCATCACTCCTAAATGTTGGCCTGAGTTGATCTGAATTCCTTTTCCATATCATATTACCTATGGAAAATTGCATTTATCTGGATGTAACTCATAATGTACATACCAGTAAATGGTAACACAGATAATTATTATTTATCAAAGTTACTTAGACAAGTAGGAATTTGGGACACCTATGTCACAAAAATGTCCCCCTTCGATACCTACAACTGTCATGTCCACAAGTTGCTCTAGACCTATAATTACAAATGAAATGTACATACACACCAGGAATTCTGGTAAATATAAAAATTGGTGGACTCTATATTAAAATTAATAAATGATACTTATACACATTTATACCTGGAGTTTACCTGGAGAGAGTTCCGGGGGTCAACGCCCCCGCGGCCCGGTCTGTGACCAGGCCTCCTGGTGGATCAGAGCCTGATCAACCAGGCTGTTACTGCTGGCTGCACGCAAACCAACGTACGAGCCACAGCCCGGCTGGTCAGGAACCGACTTTAGGTGCTTGTCCAGTGCCAGCTTGAAGATTGCCAGGGGTCTGTTGGTAATCCCCCTTATGTATGCTGGGATGCAGTTGAACAGTCTCGGGCCCCTGGCACTTATTGTATGGTCTCTTAACGTGCTAGTGGCTAGTGACACCCCTGCTTTTCATTGGGGGATGTTGCATCGTCTGCCAAGTCTTTTGCTTTCGTAGTGAGTGATTTTCGTGTGCAAGTTCGGTACTAGTCCCTCTAGGATTTTCCAGGTGTATATAATCATGTATCTCTCCCGCCTGCATTCCAGCGAATACAGGTTTAGGAACCTCAAGCGCTCCCAGTAATTGAGGTGTTTTATCTCCGCTATGCGCGCCATGAAGGTTCTCTGTACATTTTCTAGGTCAGCAATTAACAAGATGGGAGCGAGTACTGTGCCTTGTGGAACAGAGCTTTTCACCATAGCTGCCGGAAGTTGAAGACAAACGGTTGTTGTGAGAGGATCAGCTGTGTCTAGCTAGCTAGAGGGATAATACTGCAGAAGGTGAAGGACACAGATTACCCACCTTGTCATCGTGTTGTCCACACCGTCTCTGAATGTGCATTTGTTATCTATCTAGCAATTTACTGTATTTCCATATGTGATAAACAACATCGGAAATGGTTCACGAGGACTATTAGTGGAAGGATAGCCGCTAATTTGCAGTGTTCAGAGTGACGCTTTCGCGCCGACCTGTGTTAGTTTACGCACGGTCTCGCGCCTTCTTACGAGGACCACGCATTCGTGAGAGCACGCACGAATGCTGGGATGTTCCCTGTGAATTCCATGTTAGTTTACACATGGTTACGCACAGGAACGTTTGTGTCTAAGTGTGACTAAGTGTAGCCAGTGTGGCGTGTTCTGTGTTAGTTTACGCACAGCCACGCCAGTAATACGTGTGCTACCCATGCCTCGCTAATTCGTGTGCATTCGTGGGCGTTCGTGCGTGCACCTACGCCACACCATCGTTCGTTTTGGCGATAGTGCGACAAATAACACCCCAAGTCCGCTTATTGTGTTAGTTTACGCACAATTGCGAATCTGTAGTGTATCTCGTACATTCGTGTGATTTGTGTGTGTGCTGTGGTGTGGCGCTGACCAGCCAGTTTACTTCGTGCACTGGTCCAGCTCGCCAGGCGACTGTGCTGTGTTAGTTTATGCACAGCACCTGACGGCCCTCGCCATTCGTGCATTTGTGGGTCATATGCGGTGCTCAGTGTTTTTGGGAAAACATCCGCTTGTGACCTATGTGTGCACCGTACGATTCCAGTGAGTGACGTAATCATGACTTGTGCACCACTGTGAACCCAGTGTGGGCTGTCATTGGGTCTTGGGAACTGTGGCACACAGCTACGAGCCTCGTTGGGGCGGCTGTACTGCCATGTCATCCCAGGAACCAAGAGGCAAACGGCCCATGTCATCATGCGACGACGACTTTCACGGCAACATGGAGGAAGTGGAAGGGCCGGCGAAGAAACCCAAGGACAACCGCACTTGGGGGGTGATGCCCCAAGAAGCCCCTCAGATGACCCACTGCTTCCCCAGATGGCCCAGGGACGATGGGACAGCCGAGGCCAACCCAAGCCCGCCCAGCAGGTGGACACCCCCCAACATATGGAGACCATGGAAGAGACCCAGGACCCTCCTCCTCAGCAATTGGAAACCGGGGACAAGCAACCCAGACGAAGCCCCACAGGCAACAGGGGAGAACGAGATGGTACAAGGGCCCTCAAAACCTCAGAACCGTGCTGCAAGGCAACCAACTGTGGTCTTCAACAAGTTCATGATCCCCCCACTACGATGTGTGAAGAACCTGGAGGCGACCATACCTTCCATCAAGCTCAGCTGCAACTTCACGCTCAGGGGAGAGATAGTGGTGAAGCCGCGGCGACGAGGGCACAATACGATCGACTGAAGTCATTGGCTGCAGAAAAATCCGAGGATAAGGAGCTCCTAGCTCAAGAAAAGATGCACAAGGGGGTTGTGCTTCACGTCCCTGTACCCATCCCAGCAGAGCGCTTCCTCGATGTAACCAACATTGTCAAGGCAAAAAGGCTGACCACCGGACAACAAGATCCCAACACGGAATAATGTTGATCCACCACCGGGGGCCCCTACCATCCCCAAAATTGCACTGGGGGTGTGGGGGCGGTTCAAGACCCGGCCATATGTAGAGGTCCCACTACAATGTTACAACTGCCAGGGCTTCAACCATATTGCAGCTACCTGCCAACATGTGAAGAAGTGTGGAGTCTGCAGCAAGCAGCACGACTCCAAGGATTGCATTGCATTGCTCAAGCATCCTGCCCCCGAGACCCCACGCCCCGAACCCAAGTGTGCCAACTGCAGCAAGAAACACCACGCATGGAACCAGGGCTGCCCTGTTATGGTACAGAGGTGGCAACAGGTGCGACAGCGGATGGCCCCTGTGGCGACGACGACCCAGCCCAGCTCAGTAAATGCCCAACAGTAACAGGTCCTAAATGCACTAGAAGACAAAAAGAATGCAGATGTAATATATACAGACTTTGCAAAAGCCTTCGACAAGTGTGACCATGGCGTAATAGCGCACAAAATGCGTGCTAAAGGAATAACAGGAAAAGTCGGTCGATGGATCTATAATTTCCTCACTAACAGAACACAGAGAGTAGTCGTCAACAGAGTAAAGTCCGAGGCAGCTACGGTGAAAAGCTCTGTTCCACAAGGCACAGTACTCACTCCCATCTTGTTCCTCATCCTTATATCCGACATAGACAAGGATGTCAGCCACAGCACCGTGTCTTCCTTTGCAGATGACACCCGAATCTGCATGACAGTGTCTTCCATTGCAGACACTGCAAAGCTCCCCGGCAGACATCAACCAAATCTTTCAGTGGGCTGCAGAAAACAATATGAAGTTCAACGATGAAAATTTCAATTACTCAGATATGGGAAACAGAGGAAATTAAATCTTCATCAGAGACAAAACAAATTCTGGCCACAAAATAGAGCGAAACACCAACGCAAAGACCGGGGAGGATCATGTGGAGGATCTCCCCTTCAAGGCCATAACTTTGTATCAATCGCATCTGCAAAAAAAATGACAGGATGGATAATGAGAACCTTAAAAACGAGGGGCCAAGCCAGATGACACTCTTCAGTCACTTGTTCTATCTAGCGGAAATTCTCACACTAACAGCACCTTCAAGGGGCGGGGTAAATTTTGCCGACCTAAAAAAATGTACAGAAAATTTTCACGGCGCGCATAAGGGGAGATAAAACCCCAATTAATTGGGACACTTATTTTTCCAAAACCTGTATTCCCTGGAACGCGGGGGAGAGATACATTTTTATACCCCTGGAAATCCTAGAGGGACTATACCGAACTTGCACACAAAATCACCCACTACGAAAGCAAAAGATTTGGGCAGATGATGCACCATCCCCCAAAAAAAAGCGGGGGTTTCACTAGCACTTTAAGAGACCAACAATAAGTGTCAGGGCCCGAGACTTTTTCAACGCCTCCCACACACAAAAAGGGGGGATTACCAACAGACCCCTGGCAGTCTTCAACTGGCCTGGACAACCCCTAAAGTCGTTTCCGGACAGCCGGCTGTGGCTCGATTTGGTTTGCGTGCAGCCACAAAACACCTGGTTACGGGCGCTGACCCCGGGAGGCCTGGTCTCAACCGGGCCGCGGGGCGTTGCCCCCCGGGAACCCCCAGGTACCGGGTAATGCCCCAGGGGGCCCGAATTTTGGCCTCCCCCCCAACGCCCAACCCAGGGAACTATCAGCACTGCCGCGGCGGACCAGCACAGCTCCCTCGATGGGGCCCACCCTACAGCAAGAGCCCCCCGCACGGGGGATCACCAGAGAAGACCGGGTTTGCACCGCCAACATTGAGGCAAGGGAACAACGGCAAGGGCAAGTCTCGAAGCCTCAGCAAAACAGAAAAAAGGAACACAACAACCCCGGGGCTCAGGACCCACTCAAGGAGCTGGGGCTACAACACCAACGGGACACCAAAAGGGGCCTTTCCCCCGACAGAGCGTCCCCCCCCAATGCAGCAGAACGGGCCACGGCACCCTCAGTGGCACAGGAGCCAGGGAGACTGCGTGACTGCGGACAGGGGCCAGTGATCGCAGGAGGGGAAAACAACCACGGCCAAACCCAAGAACCCTGTCCCCCAGAGGGAGGGCACCTCCCCGGCCACATTGCCCACCGAAAACAAGTTTGTGGTAGAGGTGCGTCCATGCTAACCCACAAGAAGGCAGGCGGTCTGCAAGGATCCCTGACTACTGTGTACACATGGCTCCCGGGAAGGGCCGACACAGCCCCCTTTCGGGCCCCACCCACCCGGGCTTCACCCCGGGAATTGGTAGAACACGCACGGAATTTGGAGAAACACACCAACAAGAGGGGTCCGAGGGTACCCGACAGTCCCTAAAAACCTCCTTGGTCGAGGGAGAAACCCACCTGCTATCCAGGCGGCAGTTCAAAGGATGAGGTTTCTGTCCAAAAACCCTTGCCAAAACCCCCCCCCCCCCCACAGCCAAGCACCCTGGTTCCGCATACCTGCAGCGTGTGGGGGCCCCCCACCAGGGGGGACCACAATCTATGCAGAATTCCATTCCCCCCCAATCGTCACTGCCCGTCAAATGCATGAAGGGGGGAGGGGCAAGCTGCCCCTGCGCGACACCCCTCTGGAAACCCGCATTTACAAAAGTGTACCAGCACACGGTTTACCCTCGCCTCTCGAGCTGCGCCCTATCCATATATCGCCTCGAGGCGTGCCGGCAGGGGCATCAACACTCATCAGAGCTTTCCCACTCTGTCTCCCCTACCAATAATGGCAGGCACTTGGCGGCGGTGCTCGAGGAGTTCCCGAGATCGTCCTTCTCACAATGGGGAGCCCACACACCCCGGTGGGGAACCACTGGGTGTCACTCCCTCTCTCAGAGACGCAGCCTGGGGGGAGGGGGGAGCTCCCCCACTCTCCCAGCCCCCCACTTTTTTTCGATCGCACCACCTGGCCCTCAGTACAAACCCCCTACACACCGCCTCCACGGTGGAACTTCAAGAAGGCGACTGGCAGTGCTTCCAGATGTCATACACAATGGGGGGAGACACCTCCCTTCTACAAACCTGATGCGGCTGCCCAAACCTTCAAGCGGCCTTCACCCGCGGCCGGGGTGGCCATCCCACTTCCCAAAGGGTTGGGGGGCACCATCAAACGGATGTGGTTCTACGACGAGACAATAAAGGAGAAAAACCACGTGTCAACGTCCCGTGGCTCCACAGACGCAACCCTACTGCTGACCCCCTTCCTGCTGAGGAGGTGGTAGGACTCTCGCCAATCTCCCCAGATCCGCCTGGCAAGGTTTAAATGGTGTGCCCCCTTCACCATGCCACTCCCGTGTCTGAGATCGGGGCGAAAAAGGGAAGCTACGGGAAAACAAGAGGAACAGCGCATGCTCACCATAAACCCGCTGGTAAAGCAGAAGGCGGTCGAGCTTTTCACCTCCGGGGCAGCAACAGCCCACCTGCAAAAGAGTGCAAAACCCTTTCGGGGCTGTCCTCCCCCCAGACAGGACTGCCAGGCTGCAGCCCATGCAACGAACCGATGACACCGACATTGACTTCAGCGATCGGGAGCTGAAGGCAGCATTCAGGACATCTCGGGACACCACCCCCGGCCAGGGGGTTCACCTACAGCATGATCGCAAGGGGGGGCCCCTCGGGACACGATGCGCTCTTGGGAGGCATCAACTGCCCTGGGGGGCGGGGAAACTCCCCACTGAGGGAAGGGGCCATCATTTGCCCATCCCCAAGCCCAGGGACCCGGAAAGCAGAGGCCCCTCTCTCACCCTTTTCTTTCCAAGATTGCGAAAGGATACCTTGAGCGACTACGGGGAAGCTGGCCCAAAAACCGTCATAAACGCTTTCCCCGAGGAGGGCACTGCAGAGAGCATCACCACCCTCCCGCAGCATTGGGTCAAAAAAGAGACCCAAAATTTTTGTCTTCTTGTCCTCGAGAAAACCTTTGAGCTTGCCACGCCCACCATCCTCGACCTCCCAGCAGCGGGGGATGAAGGCAGGCCCTTGCCCGACTCTGCATACCTCAGGACAGTACACGGTGTGCTTCCGGGGGCGGGTCCACCCTCAGGCCCCAAAAATGGGACCCCGCAGGGGGGGTCCCCAGCCCCCCCTTCAATGTCCTGATGCATGAGCTGGGGCAGCTGCCATTTTCTTTAGGGACCCCGCTTTCCCGCTACCCGATATTGCCCTCATCATCACCGAGAGTGGGTTTGTTGCTTGAGCCCAACGTGACCTTAACCTCCTCTCCACCACCTGTCGCGCCTCGGCCTCAAGGGCCGGGGGAAAATCCAAGGCCATGATCCTGCATGCCAAATTTCCGGGAAGGAGACTGCAAGGGGCGGGCAAAAAAACCGGCTGGGCGCAGCTACCGTACCTGGAGTGCACATTGACAATCGCTCTCCTTTCGGAATCAGGCAATACGTTTTAAAAGCGGGCCATAAAGGGTCACGGCCCTGCGGGCCCTCCCAACCCAGGTCGGGGCCCGCCGAACTTCCCGATTTTTCTAATGCAGGGGGGCGCTCTCAACGTCGACTATGGGCACTTACCCCGGTCCAGCCCCCCCTCGCACCTTTTGAAGACTCGACGTCGCCCCAAAAAACGCAGCTCAATCAGCGGGGGCGCCAAGGTGACGAACACCGTGCCACGAACATGAGGGTCACTGCACCCCTACGCGATAGGGTTTTCCTTTGGCTGCCAGGAGGGTGGCCAATTTTTACAACCCCTGGTAGAGAGGGGCGCTGCATTACCCCCCC
>NC_069414.1:3793797-3886502 GCF_026875155.1 Cherax quadricarinatus
CCTCATTGAAGCAGGGAATCAAATTACTGCTTTCTGTAATACTTAAATTATTTAAGAATGCGAAAAAACTGCCTCATTTCTCTTTCCTATCAAATTCTTCCCTTGCGAATGCTCTCTGTTCCCAGTTTGCCTCAGATTGATTTTTACCAGCTCAAGTGCCAACGACGCTGATTCACCTTGAGACAACCCAGCTGCCACTATACTGACCCATTTTCTCCGGTAGGTGTAATCATCTATCCTCCTGTGAGAACATAGGAGTTTTTGACCTAGCTCCCGTAGAGGAGGAGTCTGATGTTGCCATCTCTTACTTTAAGTTTGTCCAGCAATCAGTGAACGAGTTTGCGCAGCTGTGAGAGTGCGTGAGTTTTTACATGCCAATGGAACAACGAGAAAATTTTCCATAACAACGCTTGTAGGACTATTAGGTAGGTTATGCAAAGTATATGCCGACACCAGAACGTCTGACTCGTCTAGGTGGAATAAGTTATTCGCTATGCACAGTACGATGCAGAATACCCAACTTAACTCGTTAATTGCAGAACACGCTAGCTATGCACATTTACGATTGCAGAATTCGACATACATGCAAAGCGACTGCCAAAATTTCCACACCGAACTTGCTAGTAACAACTGCATGCAAAATTTGTTAAGCAATTGCCAGACAGCTACACTGTTCTAGAAGATTGGTCCGTTTAGCGAAGCTGAGCACACCGAACAAGCTAGTAGCGAGAGGATGAAACGTCACACAAACAGCATGGGTGACCATAAAGTAAACTGACACGCAAAATTTGTTAAAAGCGAGGGAAAGCTAAATGCAAGCCAGACAGCAAGCTGTCAATGTTCCTGGCCTACGAGCTTCACCCTAAGCTAACCGTTTCTTAAGTCCAGCTCCAGCTTCGGACTGGCTACCATTTCAACCCAGGAATCCAAATGGCCTGTTATCCTGGATGTAAAGGGAGCAAAATAAACAGAGAAAAAGTGTACTTATATTATCCTTCACCAATTTAGAACAGCAATATTGTACACTATGCTACATATTGATAAGTATAGTGCACTCACGGTAAGCAAGGCAGAAATAGAGCCACAAGATAGCAGACCGTGCTTCAACCAGGCCCGGGTGGCTGGTGGCTAAAGCTCCGGCTTCTCACACGGAGGGCCGGGTTCGAGTCCCGGCGGGTTGGAAACATTCGACCGTATCTTACAACTGTTGTCTGTTCAACTAGCAGTAAATAGGTACCTGGGTGTTAGTCGAATGGTTGTTGGTCAGCATCCTGGGGGAATAGATTTAGGACCCCAATGGAAATAAGTTAGACAGTCCTCGATGACACATGAACTTTCTTGTGGTATCTGGGTGGCTACCCTCGGGTGTTTAAAAATGAAACGAAATATTTCTATGACCAAGGGCGACAGCGAGAGTGGTACCCACATAACCTCTGCGATTGCCATAAAAACCATCTTTTATAGCTGGCAACCTTGTCACTAGTTGAACGACGCGGGGCCCCATAATCAACTCTCAGCACCTGGTTCGCTTGGTTGGGGGATAGCCTGTTAATGAGGGTTGTGTACATGCGCCGAAATAAAGGTTACTTACTCTTTTGCATGCCCACACATAGTATGGTAAGATTTGGACAGTGGAGTCAGAGTGCACTTGCTGTGGATTCCATCTCACATTGGTCTTCAGGTTGCATGATAAAATGATAAATTGGCTAAGCTGTATTGCTCCTCGAAGAGGGGGTAGATTGCATCTTGCTTAGTCAGTTAGAGTTTTGAGGAACTATAATAAGAAAAGAACTACAACTGAATATTATTTGACTTGACTCAGGGAGATTGACACAGTGAGTCCAATCTTTCATCATCTATCATGAAGAGAGCCACATGTCTATGTGCATCCAACAAAAAAGCAGACTCTTGGATGTCACTACCGCCCGGGCTCTTGCTGGGGTTACAAGTATCATTGGCAGGGTTTTAATTCATCACTCCAGAATTAGACCAAAACGAAATGTAAACTTTGCCAGACGGTCTGTTGTCACACCCTGCATCATTATGTACTGGAGTGCGATAAATTAATGAATTTGAGGACAAATCTCATCAGAAATGTTCAAGAAATGGGCAAGTATTTTATCCACTGTGGTATTGTGGAAAATTGCATTTATCTGGAATGTAAACTCACTATGTACATACAATAAATGTAACAAAGATAATTTATTATTTATCTGTTACATAAACGAGTAGGCATTTGGGTCACCTAGGTTACAAAAATGTCCCCTTCGATATCTACAACTGTCTTATCCACAAGTTGCTTCTAGACTAATTTATTACAAAAAATGAAAGATGCATCAAACAAGAATTCTGGGTAATATATAAGTTTGGGACTGTATATTAATTTAAAAAAATGATTATAGATATAAATTTATATAACAGAAGGTGAATAATCTTAAAATCCACTCACCAATTTTGATTGGAGATCAAGGTGCATTCATATCAGAAAAACTCACTGTCTATTCCATAAAAATAACACTGGCCAGAGTTATTCATAAACTGACTTATCTGAGGTTCCTGGTGCTCTCTTGTCCAGGTACGCCCTGATATTTCAAGTATGCAGGAATGCACATCCAACAATTTCGTACTCCTATTTGAGAGGTGTCAGCCCAATTATACCTCTAGAGCACGAAAATTCTTTTTAATTTCAACTAACTTTTCTTGGCTCATTCAATCAACATGCGTTCTCTTCTGCACAGAGCAGCTTCCCATGTTTTATAACATAAATTTTATTAAATACAGTATGGCCATATATTTACATTTAAACTACTGGTTATAGGAAAATATATACAGTATTTTCCACACTGCGCGCCAGGCGCGAGTTCGTTGCTAAATGATCAAATTGCTCATTTGACAATGGTGGAGGACCTGGGTACCCATATAGGATCTGGCATCCAATGGTGACATTTACACCAAGATTTAATCACGCTTTATACTCTTGCCGTCTTGTGGATCCAGAAAGTTTCCCTAATACAATTTAAGTTCTGTACCTCAACCATGCATTACATTTTTTATGGGCATTAGAACAATTAAATTTGTTAGATGATGGTTTTGGGCTGTAAGATAGGGTCTTTAGCTTAATAACCCAAATCAGCATTGTAACCCTACCTCTGCACCTACTAATTACATTGTTCTATAATACAGCCCCAATTTAGTCTATTATGGAAACCTTTCACAATTTTTCTTTACATTATCAATTTTAATTCATTTCCATAGAATTTCTTCTGTACCCTCTTTATCAATATTCAAGAGGATGTGAAAACTTATATGAGTATTCATCTTGGTTTAGAAATTAAATACCAACTGAGTTACATTGATTAGTTTGGAGTAAAGAAGGAATACGTATTTATATCAATGGTTAATGAAGGACAATAACTATTGGAGCGGTGGTCACAGTATTTTCAAACAGGAGCATATAACGCCTTTTTATACAGGCCGCTCAGTCCTTTAAACCATGATACAGCATTTAAAATTTAGCATAAGGTAACCTGGTGTTTACCTGGAGAGAGTTCCGGGGGTACAACGCCTCGCGGCCCGGTCTGTATGACCAGGCCTCCTGGTGGATCAGAGCTGATCAACTAGCTGTTGACTGCTGATGCACGCAAACCACCGTACGGCCACAGCCGGCTGATCAGGAACTGACTTTGGTGCTTGTCCAGTGCCAGCTTGGAGTCTGCCAGGGTCTGTTGGTAATCCCCCTTATGTGTGCTGGGAGGCAGTTGAACAGTCTTCGGGCCCCTGACACTGATTGTAGGGTCTCTTAACGGGCTAGTGGACACCCCTGCTTTTCATTGGGGGGATGGTGCATCGTCTGCCAAGTCTTTTGCTTTCGTAGGTGAGTGATTTTCGTCGTGCATGCAAGTTTCGGTACTAGTCCTCTAGGATTTTCAGGTGTATATTATCATGTATCTCTCCTCCTGTACGCTTCAGGGAATACAGTTAGGTACTTAAGCGCTCCCAGTAATTGAAGTGTTTTATCTCCGTTATGCGCGCTTGAAAGTTTCTCTGTACATTTTAGGTCCGGCAAATTTCACCTGCCTTGAGAGGTGAGGTTTGTGTGCGCAATATTCCAGCCTAGATAGAAACAAGTGACCTGAAGAGTGTCATCATGGGCTTGGCTCCCTAGTTTTGAAGGTTCTCAATCATACATCCTGTCATTTTTCTAGCAGATGCGATTGATACATTGTTATGGTCCTTGATGGTGAGATCCTCCGATATGATATCTCCCAGTCTTTGACGCTGGTGTTTCGCTCCTATTTTGTGGCCAGAACTTTTTTTTGTACTCTGATGAAGATTTAAAATTTCCTCATGTTTACCATATCTGAGTACATTGAAATTCTCATCGTTGATATTCTTATTGTTTTCTGCAGCCACTGAAAGATTTGTTGATGTCCGCCTGGAGCCTTGCAGTGTCTGCAATGGAATGACACCTGTCATGCAGATTTCGGGTGTATCTGCAAAAGGATGACACGGTGCTGTGGATGACATCCTTGTCTATGTCGGATATAGAGGATGAGGAACAAGATGGGAGCGAGTACTTGTGCCTTGTGGAACAGAGCTTTTCACCGTTAGCTGCTCGGACTTTACTCTGTGACGACTACTCTCTGTGTTCTGTTAGTGAGGAAATTATAGATCCATCAGACGACAGACAGGGAGCAACCTGTTTCTAAACCATGTTGGCGTGGGTTGTGTTACTGTTGGGTTTCTTGATGCGTGGTGATCTTGCTTATTTAGGACCCTTTCATAGATTTTTATGATATGGGATGTTAGTGCTATTGGTCAGTAGTTCTTTGTGTTGCTTTTACTGCCTCCTTTGTGGAGTGGGGCTATGTTTTGTTGTTTTTAGTAACTGTGGGACGACCCCCGTGTCCATGCTCCCTCTCCATAGGATGGAAAAAGGCTTGTGATAGGGGCTTCTTGCCAGTTCTTGATGAAAACACAAGAGGTTCCATGAGTCGGGCCATGGGGGCAGAGTGCATGCGGCATGTCATTTATCGCACTGTTCGAAGTCATTTGGCGTAGGAATAACATCGGATAGGATTGTGTTAATCAAATTTTTGTGGCTCTCTCATAAAAAATTCATTTTGTTCTTCGATTCTCTGTATGGTTAGCGGCTTGCTAAAAAACTGGTCATATTGGGTGTGAGTGCTCACTCATTTCCTTGCTGTCATCTGTGTAGGACCCATCTTGTTTAAGTAGGGGCCCTATACTGGACGTTGTTCTCGATTTTGATTTGGCATAGGAGAAGAAATACCTTTGGGGTTTCTTTCGATATTCATTTTATGGCTTTTTGTTCTTCCCGCGATTCCTGACTCTAAAGATTCTTTTAGCTTAAGTTCGTGCTTGTTATTTACTTGACCAGTTTCTCCCTACGAATTTCAGATTTTTTGACCCTTTTAGTCCGCTCTGTTACTCTTTTCCGTCGCTGTAAAGGGAGCGCCTGTCTCTTCTATTTTACAATCTACTCTCTTTTTCTTAGAGGAATAGCTTTGTGCATCATCGAGTGCCACCGTGGTTATTTTGTTCTAGGCATAAGTTGGGGTCTGTGGTTGCCTTGTATATCTTCCCAGGCTTATATCGGTTAGGACTTGGTTTATTTGGTCCCACTTTAGTTTTTGTTTATTGAAGGTGAATTTGGTGAATGCTCCTAGTGTCTAGTCTAATTATTGTCGGTCTGGGGCTCCTCGCATACATGTCTGAACCTCAATTATGTTGTGGATCTGAGTTATTGTTTTTGTTTTGGCTGACATTTCTTATCAGATCATATGTTAGTGAAGATGAGGTCTAGTGTATGTCTCCAGTCTAGTAGACTCTATTTATTTTGCTGGTTTAATTGGATTTTGTGCACGAGATTTTAAAAGGTCGTGTGAGTGTGATGAGTTTTCATCAGAGCTGCATCTGGTGTTATTACTGCAAACATATTATTTCTATATTCCTCCATTTTAGGTATGGCCTTAAGTTGAAATACCCCAGGAGAATGATGTTGTGTGCAGAGCTGGAAGATTTCCAGACAGTGGTCATATTTTTTACTGGTGTTCTGGGAATTGCTGGGATGTTGCATCCGGAGGCCGTGTAGTCTACCACAATGACTAGGTTTTGGTTCTCGACCTTTACTGCTAAAACTTCCACTAATCATTTGAGGCATTAAAGCAGTTCTGTGCAAAAAGTGTACTGGCATTGTACAGCCAAACCCCCCACCCTTTGCTGTTCACTCTGTCACATCTGTATAGGTTGTAACCTGGGATCATAATTTCGTTTGTCCAAGTGATCCTTTTGGGGGTCTGTGAAAGCCGTGAACATTGCCTCTGCTCTGCAAGCAGTCACGGATTGAAAGGGTAATTTTTTGTTGTTTGTGCTGGTTTAGACCTGTATATTTGCAAAGAAGAATGTTATCGGCTGGTGGTATTGTTGGATTCTCATGGATTCTCCTCCACCATGTATATGATTAAATGTTAACATTGCTGACCCAAACTATTATACTTCTCTTGCCATTGATTAATTTCAGTGACTCTGTTTTGTACGTACACAATTTTACTGTTTCCAGTACGAATCCATTGTAAGGATACCTCATTATCAGACCAAATTACAGTGTCACTAATATTTATCTCCTGCAACTCGTGCTTTTCGTACATCCAGTCAGTATTAATTAGCTAATTTGACACTTACATAAATGGCTGTTAATTCCAACTGAGGGTAAGGTACTTGATATAATTGGAGACACTTTAGCCTTAGACATAAAAGAGAAATAACCACTATTACATTGAAGGTAAGCAATCTGCTCCATATGACCAGTTTTGATAGCACCACACAAAATGTTGGAGTACATTTTTTCCATTTGTGATTGGCCACTGGCGTGTGAACTCCAAATGGAATTTTTTATTATTCACCATTATTCGTCCCACCTGTTAGTAATTCCTGAAGGTAGAATTTCAACCAAGACACATTTAAGTTTCCATGCTTCCTGTATTAATAATTTCCCTCTTATAGTAAGTGGTGACACTAAAACCTTGTGGATCAAAATATTTGGAAACTTCAGAAG
This sequence comes from Cherax quadricarinatus, assembly GCF_026875155.1. NCBI lineage: Eukaryota > Metazoa > Arthropoda > Malacostraca > Decapoda > Parastacidae > Cherax > Cherax quadricarinatus. Next base: position 3,800,876 of record NC_069414.1, read on the forward strand.
CAGATCTCTATTAGTTATTTATTGGGCATACTGTAATAATTAGGTTTTAACATTAAACAAAATCTCTCTCAGTATCCATCTCAGGGGAATTAAATCTTTACTTAATTTTTGTCTTTTAATTTGGATGAATTACTATTCCACATTCCCTCAGAGGCATATTTGCACTTTGCATTTATTAGTTAAACCTCTCCATAAATATCATTAAAACAGTTCTGTTCAGTTGATGTCCACACCCAGAAATTGTCACATAATATTGTTTGCTCATTTACTTTACTCACATGGACTTCCATACGTTTTAAGGTGATGCTTTTATCGTCGCTTGAAGTGGAACAGACTGGATGTAGCACCAAAATAATCGCTCCTAAAGCGAAAGGTTTTCAGGGGTAAGTGTGTCACTAGGATTCTTCAGGCCTTAAGAAGCAGGTACAATCCCGGTCAGCCCTCTTGTAAAACCCACTCTTGGGAAGAAAGCTTTACTTATGGACAGCCGTAAAGGCATAATTTTCATCCTGAAATTTAATTAGATATCTCCTAATTTTTTCTGTCAATGACAGACCTGTCATCAGTCATTTAAACTAGGTACATTTTTGTTACTCCTGGCACTACCAATTAAAACACAATCCTCAAAGGAGTGGTCTTTGAATCCTTCTTGACGATTGATGTGGCAAGAAGTGACCATAAATTTTGGCTCTTGCTCAGGAGGTATCATCTGAATATAAAATGTATTTAATAAACTGACTCCAGCAATTATATCATTGATAGGCAGTTATTATTCTGTGTATTACTCAGTTCGTGGAGCTGAAGGCCTTTAACATGTCAATATGCCATTTCTGTAATTAGTGGGCCAATTCTGGGATGGTTTTGTCTCACGGAAGTCGTGCCCTGATTGTCCAGATTCAAATTTTTTCCATCTCTCAGGTACTGTTCCTGAGTAAAAGAATCGTCTGGACTGTCTTCATTTACCATTTATTCAATGCTGTCTAAATCCCACATTTATGCATCTTACTTAACACCATTCCTCTATGGAAGAATAGTACTGCGGTACGATTTCATTTGTAAGACACACTGTTATGGTATGGTAGTTTCCTCTAGTCATGCATTATTATTAAGAGGAATCCTACCATACATTACATGGCTCACTGCAGTCTTTAAAATGGGTGACACCACCATTTCTTTACTATAACCTTTACAAGGAGGATAATAGTCACTAACTATTCAAAACATTTATTTGGCCTACAGAATCATCCTTGTAGTCACGGGGTAGTCTACAAGTCCTCGGATGCAACATCCCAGCAATTACAGAACAGCTGTTAAAAATTGACCACTGGTCGGGAAATCTTCCAAGCTCCTGCCACACCAACATCGTGTTCCTGGGGGGATTTCAAATTATGGCACCTAAAATGGAGGAATTTAGTAAATAATGTTGTTGCCAGTAATAACAACAGGAGCAGATCTGATGAAAACTCACACTAACACGAGCTTTTAAATTCTCTGCACAAATTAAATTTAAACCAGCAAATAATTACTGCCTACTAGACTGGAGGAATACACTAGACCTCATTTCACTAACAATGATGATCTGTACGAAATGTCACCTATCAAAACAATATACTCAGATCACAAACATAATTGAGGATCAGACATGTATGCGTGGAGCCCCAGACCGGACATATGAGACTAGTCACGAGAGCGAGGCATTCCCCAAATTCAAACTTCAATAACAAAAACATTAAAGTGGGACAAGTAACCAGTCCTAACCGATATAAGCTGGGAAGATATAACTAAGCAAACTCATGGACCCAACTTTTGCCTAGAAACAGATTAACTTGGTGGCACTCGATGTATGCACAAAGCTTATTCCTCTAAGAAAAAGGAGGAGTAGATGCTAAAATAGAAATAGAGACAGGGCTCCCTTTACAGGCGCCGGAAAAGAGTAACAGAGGGCTAAAAGGAGGTCAATATCTGAAATGCGTAGGGAGACACTGGTCAGAGGAAATAGCAAGCATCGAAACTTAAGCTAAAGGAATCCTTTAGGAGTAAGAATCGCGGGAAGAACTAAAAGCATAATGAATCGAAAGAAACCCAAAGTATTTCTTCTCCTATGCCAAATCAAAGTCGAGAAAAACGTCCTGTATTGGGCCATACTTAAACAAGATGGGTCCACACAGTGACAGCAAGGGAAATGATGTGAGCTACTCAAGGTCCCAATATGACACAGTTTTTAGCAAGCCGCTAACACAGACTGAGAGTCGAAGATCAAAATGAATTCTTTTGATGAGAGCCACAATAATTTGATTAACACAAGCCTATCGATTGTTATCTGAGCAAATGTACTTCGAACAGGCGATATAATAATCGACATGCCCATGCACTATGCCCCAGCGGCCCAGACTCATGGAACTCCGTGTTCATCAAGAACTGCAAGATGCCCCATCAGAGCCCTTTTTCAATCTAGGAGAGGGTGCATGACACGGGGTCTCGTTACCACTGTTACTAAAAACATCAGACATAAGCCCACTACACATAACGGGGGCAGGTAAAGCAACAGCAAAGTACCTACAGAACAATAGCACTAAATCCATATCAGAAAAATCTTTGAAAGGGTCCTAAGAAGCAAGGATCACCACCCATCTAGAAACCCATCAGTTACACAACCAGCGAACATGGGTTTAAGAACAGGTCGCGCTCCTGTCTGTTCAAACCTATAGGATCACTACGACAATGTCTAAATGCATAGAAGACAAAAAGAGTGCAGATGTAATATATACAGACTTTGACCATAGACCTTCGACAAGTGTGACCATGGCGTAATAGCGCACAAATTGTGTGACTAAAGGAATAACAGGAAAAAGTCGGTCGATGGATTCTTATAATTTCCTCACTACAGAACACAGAGAGTTGTCGTCAACAGAGTAATGTCCGAGGGCAGTACGGTGAAAAAGCTCTGTTCCACAGGCACAGCTCGCTCCCATTCTTGTTCCTCACCTCATATCGACATAGACAAGGATGTCAAGCCCACAGCACCGTGTCTTTCCTTTGCAATACACCCGAATCTGCATGACAGTGTCTTCCCATTGCAGACACTGCAAGGCTCCAGGCAGTACATCAAACAAATCTTTCAGTGGGTCTGCAGAAAACAATTGAAGTTCAACAAATGAGAAATTTCCATTATCAGATATGGTACAACACGAGGGAAATTAAATCTTCATCGAGTACATAACAAATTCTGGCCACAAAATAGAGCGAAACACAACGTCAAAGACCTGGGAGTGATAATGTCGATGGATCTCACCTTAAGGACCATAACATTGTATCATCGCATTGCTAGAAAAATGTCAGGGATGGACTAATGTGAACCTTCAAAAAACTAGGGAGGCCAGCCCATGTTGACTCTTTAGGTCGCTTGCTTCTATCTGGCTGGGAATATTGCGCACACTTAACTGCAGCTTTAAGGAGGTGAAATTGCTGACCTAGAAAATGTACAGAGAACCTTCACGGCGTGCATAACGGAGATAAAACACCACAAATTACTGGGAGCGCTTGACGGTTCCTAAAACCTGTATTCCCTGAGAATGCAGCGCGGGAGGAGATAAATGATTATATTACACCTGGAAAATCCTAGAGGGACTAGTACGAACTTGCACACGATAATCACTCAATACGAAAGAAAAGACTTGGCAGACGATGCACATCCCCCCAAATAAATGTAAGCAGGGGGTGTCACTAGCAACGTTAAGAGACCTACAGGAAGAGTCAGGGGCCCGAGACAGGTTCAACTGCCTCCCAGCATACAATAATTGGATACCAACAGGACCCTGCAGTCTTCTAAGATGCACTGGACAAGCACCTTAAAGTCAGTTCTGGATCAGCCGAGGCTGTGGCGCGTATGTTGGTTTGCGTGCAGCCTGCAGCAACAGCCTGGTTGATCAGGCTTGATACCACCAGGAGGCCTGGTCTCAGACGGGCCGCGGGGCGTTGACCCCGGAACTCTCTACAGGGAAAATCAGGAAATACTATCTACAGTTACTGCATTCATTATTACCACGTTTTTTCACATGTGCCACAACACTGACAGTTACATATACAGTGTCATACAATTGAGAACCTTTGATCGAGAGAAAACCAGATATTTTAAATTTGTGGGATCTACATCTGTTATTCATTCCATCAAGACATTTACGTTTTTGAAAGTTCGCTGGGATCCCTGGGTCCAATAATGCATTACATTGTTGAATTTATGCCTTTTATCATCAATTTTACCTGTAACACAGGTAGGCTAGCGTCAGTAAAAAACCATCTTCTATTAACATCAGCAAGCAATTTTTACATTGTTCTGTGAGGTTGTCAACATTATTCATTATATCTACATTGTCATACAGATCCGTACACATGACTATATATGGTGTCTTACTTTTTGTGACATTGATAACAGTTGCTTATTTTTTGGCACCTAATACATCTGTCAAGTTCTTCCAATCTTTCAACTTTATCATCATGAATTGTATGTATTGTATTCTTAAAAAATGAGTACCCTTGCAGGAATGAAAATCTCTCTCTTTCTTTGCTGGTCTTCTTATTACTGGGCTACTCTTAGGAGGGTAATTTTCTTCTTACCTTGTGGGAGAATCATTATTTTGATTCCTGCTACTTGATATGCACCTATGTAACTATTCTAGAGAAATGATTTTTGATTATTAGCATTGGGATCATTTTTCCCCTTTGTTGAAACTTGACATTACTCAGAGTTATTATGTGTTCCATCTTTAAAATGTGATGTTGGCTTGTCTGCCAACGGAACAATTAATTCTTGTAGACCTAGTCTTATTTCCTCCAGACCAAACATAACCTTTGTGATATTTATTCGAGAAGCCATTGCACTCAAATAACCAGTCTGATCCCTTCAGTTTATTATATATTACTTAAAGTTTTGAGAGAGCTCTCCAGTTTAACTCTAAACTGCTGTAAACCTTTGTAGTGTGATCTGGAGATTTTAATTTAAAATGATATTCACTAGATCCAAAAACTACTGGGTTCTATATTACCATAAGTGACCTTCAACAAGTCAAATGGCTCTTCCTCGTAAGAGTCATCTACATTGGAAAGGCTTGTATGAGTATGTGGCATCTCCTCTTACCGTTCCTTTCAGGTAAAAAATAATTTAGTTACACAGGCTAGGTTCACTCCTGTCATGCACAGCTGCTATAAAAAAATTTGACCAAAACTCCTCCAATTTTTCCAGGATTAAATACAGGTAACATTACTTCGGGAGTTGGAGTTTTGGCAAAGCAAACTTATTTTTGTTGGAGTAGACTGATTAACTGCCTGGGTTTACACATTTTATTCATTCAAGGCTGACCTTTTACAAGAAAGAGATCTTTCTTTTAAATCTTTTACTGATTAATCATGTGATCTACTTCAGTCTTATCTACACAGTTTACTAACAAATCTCCATCATATTTGTTGTATTTAATTTGTTGATTCATAATCTTTCCCGAAAGCATCTAATATACAAATTTAAATCATCAGTTTCACAGTTTGCTTTTATTCATTAATTCCAAAACATTTAGTATATGCCTTGGTTACATGGACCCTTTCTAGCTTGTAGTGATGCTTTCTTGCTCTATATTCCATATGTTTTTCTTCTATATTAATTTCCCTCATTTTCAGCCATGATACAAAGTATTAAATTCTACTTAATTATAACACTGATTATGAACTAAAATATGCACTTTATTAAAGATAAATAGTACAACTGACTCCTTTGACTAATTCCTAGCTACACTTGAGCTTTGCAATTACATGTAGAAAAATTTGGTAATATAAATTTTTAATTACACATTAATATTTTAGCTACACTTGGGAGATTAGTAATTACGCATGTAAGAAAAATTATAATATAATTTTAAATACACATTAACCAATGTTAGCTACACTTGAGCTTAGTAATTAACATGAAAGGGAAAATTATAATATAATTTTAAATGTACATTAATACAACTTTAGCCAGACTTGGCTCATCAATATTAATATTGTAATAATTATAATCCACTTACATATTAAGTAAAATTTGTGTGAACTTACTCCACTCCTTCTGTCATTTCACATATAATTATTAAGTAATTTACTAATTGAATGACTTCACTAATTACATAAGGTTCAATGGACCTACGGGCAAATTAAATGTGGAAAATTGCATTTATCTGATGTAACTCATTATGTACATAACAGTAACTGATAACAAAGATATTTATTATTTAATCACTTACATAGAAGAGTATGAATTTGGGGACACTAAGGTCACAAAAAATGTCCCTTCGATAACATAACTGTGTTATCCACAAGTTACTCTAGACCTATTAATTACAAATGAAGATGCATCTAAAGAATTCTGGTAATATATAAGTTTGTGGACTGTATATTAAAATTAAAAATTGATATAGAATACATTTATATTCAGAAGGAGTATATCTTATAATCACTCACCAATTTGACTGGATGATCAAGGTGCATTCATACTCAGAAAAACCTCACTGTCTATACATAAAAATAACATGGCCAAGTTATACTAAACAGACTTATCTGAGGTACCTGAGCTGTCTTGTCCCAGTGCCTGACTATCTCAAGTTATGCCGAATGACATCAACAATTTTGCCTCCTATTTGAGAGGTGTCAGCCCAATTTTACCTCTAGAGCACGAAAATTCTTCATAATTTCACTAACGTTTTCTTGGCTCATTCAAACAACAATGGCGAGTCTCTTCTGCGCAGGCGCAGGCTTTCCATTTTTTATAACAAATTTTATTAAAAACAGAATGGCCATCTATTTACATATAACTACTGTATTTCTGGAAAATATATACAGTATTTTCCACAGGTATATTACAGACCTTTGTGGGAGAAATACCTGACTTGCTAGCTGTGTGTGTGTGTATGTGTGTGTGTGTCTCAGTAGTACCAGTTACCAGTAACCAGTTACCAGTAGATGACTCACTACCAACCGTCTGTGTGAATCACTGACTGTTATTCACATTGCTGCTGACCATAGCATGTTTTTGAATGCTGCTCACCCCTAGGCACTGGTGGGTCAGTCTGAGATAGAGAGCAGAGAGAGGCAGGGCGGCTGATGGTGCTTCCCATACTTTTCGTTATAATTATACGTTCTAACCAGCCTACGTGAGTGTTGTGTGTGTGTGTGTGCGAGTGTGAGTGTGTGTGTGTGTGTGTGTGTGTGTGTGTGTGTGTGTACTCACCTATTTGTACTCACCTATTTGTGGTTGCAGGGGTCGAGTCCTAGCTCCTGGCCCCGCCTCTTCACCGGTTGCTACTAGGCCCTCTCTCTCCCCGCTCCATGAGCTTTATCAAACTCGTCTTAAAATTGTATGGTTCCTGCCTCCATACGTCATGTTTAGGTATTCCACTGCTTACAACTCTATGTGTGAAGAAATACTTCTACTATCTCTCTGACTCATTGTGTCTTCAACTTCCAATTGTGGCTCTTGTTTCTGTGTCCCATCCCTGGACATCCTGTCTTTGTCAACATTGTCTATTCCATGCTGTATTTTTATATGTCGTTAATCATGTCTCCCCTGACCCTACTGTCCTCCATTGTCGTCAGCCGTTTCCATTAATCTTTCTTAATTGGAAATGTACCCTTTGCTTGGAATCTAACCTTGTCGCAAACCTTTGTACTTTCTTAGTTTCTTGACTGGCTTTATCAAGTGAGTTGTTCCAAATCAGGTGCTGCATACTCAGTATGGGCTGACCTACACGGTGTACAGTGTCTAGAATGTATTCCTTACTTAGGTATCGGAATGGCTGTTCTCAGGTTTGCCAGGCGACCATATGCTGCAGCAGTATCTGATTGATGTGTGCTTCCGGAGACATGCTCGTGTTTTTATACTCACCAAGATCTTTCTCACTTGAGTGAAGTATGCAGTCTTTGGCACACTAGCCCTATACTCTGTCTTGTGGTCTTCTGTGCCCTTCTCCTATCTTCAGACTTTGCATTTGGCCAGGATTATAATATTCGAGAAAGAAGCCATTGCTGGACCAGGTTGTCAGTCTGTCAGGGTCTCTTTGAAGTCCTGCTGGTCCTCATCAGATTTAATTTCCTCATTAACTTCAATCTTCTGCATAACAGGGACAAATTCTGGAGTCTAACCCTTCCATTCATGTCGTTCACATATACGTGTGTGTGTTGTGTGTGTGTGTGTGTGTGTTGGTGGTTTGTGTGTGTGTGTGTGTGTGTGTGTGTGTGTGTACTCAACCTACTCCTAGTTGAGGTTGCAGGGGTCAGAGTCCGAGCTCCTGGGCCCCGCCTCTTCACTGATCGCTACTAGGTCACTCTCCCTGAGCGTGTGAGCTTTATACATCCTCTGCTAAAGTATGTATGGATCTGCCTCCCACAACATCGCTTCCAAACTATTCCACTTACTGACTACTCTGTGGCTGAACGAAATACTTCATAACACCCTGAGATTCATCTGGTGTCTTCAGCTTCCAACTGTGTCCCCTTGTTTACTGTGCCAATCTCTGGAACTTCCTGTCTATGTACACCTTGGTAATTCCTATCCGTATTTTGTATGTCGTTATCAATGGGTCCCCCCAACCCCCTTTATCCCTTTTTCAACCTCTGTCCTCCAGTGTCGTTCAGGTTGATTTCCTTAAACTCTCCTCGTTAGGACATTACTCTTAGCTATGGGACTAGTCTTGTTGCAAACCTTTTGCACTTTCTCTAGTTTCTTCACGTGCTTGGTAGGTGTGCGGTTCCAAACTGGTGCGCATACTCCAATATGGGGCCTAATCGTACATGGTGTTCAGGGTCCTGAATGATTCCTTATTAAGTTGTCGGAATGCTGTTTGAGGTTGCTAGGCCGCCCATATGCTGCAGCAGTTATTTGAGTTGATGAGCGCTATCAGGAGAGTGCCTGGGTGTTATACTCACCAAGATCTTTTTCCTTGAGTGTGGTTGTAGTTCTGACCCCTAGCTGTACTCCGTCTGCGGCCTTTTTCTTTGCCCTTCCACAATCTTCATGACTTGGCACTTGGTGGGAGTTGAACTTCAGGAGACACTTGCTGGACCTGCGTCTGCAGCCTGTCCAGATCCCTTTGTAGTCTGCCTGGGTTTCGTCGAGTGAATTCTTATCATCAACTTTCACGTCACGTCGGACAAACAGGGACACCTCAGGAGTTATTACTTCTCGTCATGTAGTTCTAAAATACCTGAAACAGCATGGTCCGAGGAACTGTCCCCCCTGCGGGACCCCGATGGTCCACAGGGTGCCCTCCTCTGACACCTCGCCACGTACCATCCTCATTGAAGCAGGGAATCAAATTACTGCTTTCTGTAATACTTAAATTATTTAAGAATGCGAAAAAACTGCCTCATTTCTCTTTCCTATCAAATTCTTCCCTTGCGAATGCTCTCTGTTCCCAGTTTGCCTCAGATTGATTTTTACCAGCTCAAGTGCCAACGACGCTGATTCACCTTGAGACAACCCAGCTGCCACTATACTGACCCATTTTCTCCGGTAGGTGTAATCATCTATCCTCCTGTGAGAACATAGGAGTTTTTGACCTAGCTCCCGTAGAGGAGGAGTCTGATGTTGCCATCTCTTACTTTAAGTTTGTCCAGCAATCAGTGAACGAGTTTGCGCAGCTGTGAGAGTGCGTGAGTTTTTACATGCCAATGGAACAACGAGAAAATTTTCCATAACAACGCTTGTAGGACTATTAGGTAGGTTATGCAAAGTATATGCCGACACCAGAACGTCTGACTCGTCTAGGTGGAATAAGTTATTCGCTATGCACAGTACGATGCAGAATACCCAACTTAACTCGTTAATTGCAGAACACGCTAGCTATGCACATTTACGATTGCAGAATTCGACATACATGCAAAGCGACTGCCAAAATTTCCACACCGAACTTGCTAGTAACAACTGCATGCAAAATTTGTTAAGCAATTGCCAGACAGCTACACTGTTCTAGAAGATTGGTCCGTTTAGCGAAGCTGAGCACACCGAACAAGCTAGTAGCGAGAGGATGAAACGTCACACAAACAGCATGGGTGACCATAAAGTAAACTGACACGCAAAATTTGTTAAAAGCGAGGGAAAGCTAAATGCAAGCCAGACAGCAAGCTGTCAATGTTCCTGGCCTACGAGCTTCACCCTAAGCTAACCGTTTCTTAAGTCCAGCTCCAGCTTCGGACTGGCTACCATTTCAACCCAGGAATCCAAATGGCCTGTTATCCTGGATGTAAAGGGAGCAAAATAAACAGAGAAAAAGTGTACTTATATTATCCTTCACCAATTTAGAACAGCAATATTGTACACTATGCTACATATTGATAAGTATAGTGCACTCACGGTAAGCAAGGCAGAAATAGAGCCACAAGATAGCAGACCGTGCTTCAACCAGGCCCGGGTGGCTGGTGGCTAAAGCTCCGGCTTCTCACACGGAGGGCCGGGTTCGAGTCCCGGCGGGTTGGAAACATTCGACCGTATCTTACAACTGTTGTCTGTTCAACTAGCAGTAAATAGGTACCTGGGTGTTAGTCGAATGGTTGTTGGTCAGCATCCTGGGGGAATAGATTTAGGACCCCAATGGAAATAAGTTAGACAGTCCTCGATGACACATGAACTTTCTTGTGGTATCTGGGTGGCTACCCTCGGGTGTTTAAAAATGAAACGAAATATTTCTATGACCAAGGGCGACAGCGAGAGTGGTACCCACATAACCTCTGCGATTGCCATAAAAACCATCTTTTATAGCTGGCAACCTTGTCACTAGTTGAACGACGCGGGGCCCCATAATCAACTCTCAGCACCTGGTTCGCTTGGTTGGGGGATAGCCTGTTAATGAGGGTTGTGTACATGCGCCGAAATAAAGGTTACTTACTCTTTTGCATGCCCACACATAGTATGGTAAGATTTGGACAGTGGAGTCAGAGTGCACTTGCTGTGGATTCCATCTCACATTGGTCTTCAGGTTGCATGATAAAATGATAAATTGGCTAAGCTGTATTGCTCCTCGAAGAGGGGGTAGATTGCATCTTGCTTAGTCAGTTAGAGTTTTGAGGAACTATAATAAGAAAAGAACTACAACTGAATATTATTTGACTTGACTCAGGGAGATTGACACAGTGAGTCCAATCTTTCATCATCTATCATGAAGAGAGCCACATGTCTATGTGCATCCAACAAAAAAGCAGACTCTTGGATGTCACTACCGCCCGGGCTCTTGCTGGGGTTACAAGTATCATTGGCAGGGTTTTAATTCATCACTCCAGAATTAGACCAAAACGAAATGTAAACTTTGCCAGACGGTCTGTTGTCACACCCTGCATCATTATGTACTGGAGTGCGATAAATTAATGAATTTGAGGACAAATCTCATCAGAAATGTTCAAGAAATGGGCAAGTATTTTATCCACTGTGGTATTGTGGAAAATTGCATTTATCTGGAATGTAAACTCACTATGTACATACAATAAATGTAACAAAGATAATTTATTATTTATCTGTTACATAAACGAGTAGGCATTTGGGTCACCTAGGTTACAAAAATGTCCCCTTCGATATCTACAACTGTCTTATCCACAAGTTGCTTCTAGACTAATTTATTACAAAAAATGAAAGATGCATCAAACAAGAATTCTGGGTAATATATAAGTTTGGGACTGTATATTAATTTAAAAAAATGATTATAGATATAAATTTATATAACAGAAGGTGAATAATCTTAAAATCCACTCACCAATTTTGATTGGAGATCAAGGTGCATTCATATCAGAAAAACTCACTGTCTATTCCATAAAAATAACACTGGCCAGAGTTATTCATAAACTGACTTATCTGAGGTTCCTGGTGCTCTCTTGTCCAGGTACGCCCTGATATTTCAAGTATGCAGGAATGCACATCCAACAATTTCGTACTCCTATTTGAGAGGTGTCAGCCCAATTATACCTCTAGAGCACGAAAATTCTTTTTAATTTCAACTAACTTTTCTTGGCTCATTCAATCAACATGCGTTCTCTTCTGCACAGAGCAGCTTCCCATGTTTTATAACATAAATTTTATTAAATACAGTATGGCCATATATTTACATTTAAACTACTGGTTATAGGAAAATATATACAGTATTTTCCACACTGCGCGCCAGGCGCGAGTTCGTTGCTAAATGATCAAATTGCTCATTTGACAATGGTGGAGGACCTGGGTACCCATATAGGATCTGGCATCCAATGGTGACATTTACACCAAGATTTAATCACGCTTTATACTCTTGCCGTCTTGTGGATCCAGAAAGTTTCCCTAATACAATTTAAGTTCTGTACCTCAACCATGCATTACATTTTTTATGGGCATTAGAACAATTAAATTTGTTAGATGATGGTTTTGGGCTGTAAGATAGGGTCTTTAGCTTAATAACCCAAATCAGCATTGTAACCCTACCTCTGCACCTACTAATTACATTGTTCTATAATACAGCCCCAATTTAGTCTATTATGGAAACCTTTCACAATTTTTCTTTACATTATCAATTTTAATTCATTTCCATAGAATTTCTTCTGTACCCTCTTTATCAATATTCAAGAGGATGTGAAAACTTATATGAGTATTCATCTTGGTTTAGAAATTAAATACCAACTGAGTTACATTGATTAGTTTGGAGTAAAGAAGGAATACGTATTTATATCAATGGTTAATGAAGGACAATAACTATTGGAGCGGTGGTCACAGTATTTTCAAACAGGAGCATATAACGCCTTTTTATACAGGCCGCTCAGTCCTTTAAACCATGATACAGCATTTAAAATTTAGCATAAGGTAACCTGGTGTTTACCTGGAGAGAGTTCCGGGGGTACAACGCCTCGCGGCCCGGTCTGTATGACCAGGCCTCCTGGTGGATCAGAGCTGATCAACTAGCTGTTGACTGCTGATGCACGCAAACCACCGTACGGCCACAGCCGGCTGATCAGGAACTGACTTTGGTGCTTGTCCAGTGCCAGCTTGGAGTCTGCCAGGGTCTGTTGGTAATCCCCCTTATGTGTGCTGGGAGGCAGTTGAACAGTCTTCGGGCCCCTGACACTGATTGTAGGGTCTCTTAACGGGCTAGTGGACACCCCTGCTTTTCATTGGGGGGATGGTGCATCGTCTGCCAAGTCTTTTGCTTTCGTAGGTGAGTGATTTTCGTCGTGCATGCAAGTTTCGGTACTAGTCCTCTAGGATTTTCAGGTGTATATTATCATGTATCTCTCCTCCTGTACGCTTCAGGGAATACAGTTAGGTACTTAAGCGCTCCCAGTAATTGAAGTGTTTTATCTCCGTTATGCGCGCTTGAAAGTTTCTCTGTACATTTTAGGTCCGGCAAATTTCACCTGCCTTGAGAGGTGAGGTTTGTGTGCGCAATATTCCAGCCTAGATAGAAACAAGTGACCTGAAGAGTGTCATCATGGGCTTGGCTCCCTAGTTTTGAAGGTTCTCAATCATACATCCTGTCATTTTTCTAGCAGATGCGATTGATACATTGTTATGGTCCTTGATGGTGAGATCCTCCGATATGATATCTCCCAGTCTTTGACGCTGGTGTTTCGCTCCTATTTTGTGGCCAGAACTTTTTTTTGTACTCTGATGAAGATTTAAAATTTCCTCATGTTTACCATATCTGAGTACATTGAAATTCTCATCGTTGATATTCTTATTGTTTTCTGCAGCCACTGAAAGATTTGTTGATGTCCGCCTGGAGCCTTGCAGTGTCTGCAATGGAATGACACCTGTCATGCAGATTTCGGGTGTATCTGCAAAAGGATGACACGGTGCTGTGGATGACATCCTTGTCTATGTCGGATATAGAGGATGAGGAACAAGATGGGAGCGAGTACTTGTGCCTTGTGGAACAGAGCTTTTCACCGTTAGCTGCTCGGACTTTACTCTGTGACGACTACTCTCTGTGTTCTGTTAGTGAGGAAATTATAGATCCATCAGACGACAGACAGGGAGCAACCTGTTTCTAAACCATGTTGGCGTGGGTTGTGTTACTGTTGGGTTTCTTGATGCGTGGTGATCTTGCTTATTTAGGACCCTTTCATAGATTTTTATGATATGGGATGTTAGTGCTATTGGTCAGTAGTTCTTTGTGTTGCTTTTACTGCCTCCTTTGTGGAGTGGGGCTATGTTTTGTTGTTTTTAGTAACTGTGGGACGACCCCCGTGTCCATGCTCCCTCTCCATAGGATGGAAAAAGGCTTGTGATAGGGGCTTCTTGCCAGTTCTTGATGAAAACACAAGAGGTTCCATGAGTCGGGCCATGGGGGCAGAGTGCATGCGGCATGTCATTTATCGCACTGTTCGAAGTCATTTGGCGTAGGAATAACATCGGATAGGATTGTGTTAATCAAATTTTTGTGGCTCTCTCATAAAAAATTCATTTTGTTCTTCGATTCTCTGTATGGTTAGCGGCTTGCTAAAAAACTGGTCATATTGGGTGTGAGTGCTCACTCATTTCCTTGCTGTCATCTGTGTAGGACCCATCTTGTTTAAGTAGGGGCCCTATACTGGACGTTGTTCTCGATTTTGATTTGGCATAGGAGAAGAAATACCTTTGGGGTTTCTTTCGATATTCATTTTATGGCTTTTTGTTCTTCCCGCGATTCCTGACTCTAAAGATTCTTTTAGCTTAAGTTCGTGCTTGTTATTTACTTGACCAGTTTCTCCCTACGAATTTCAGATTTTTTGACCCTTTTAGTCCGCTCTGTTACTCTTTTCCGTCGCTGTAAAGGGAGCGCCTGTCTCTTCTATTTTACAATCTACTCTCTTTTTCTTAGAGGAATAGCTTTGTGCATCATCGAGTGCCACCGTGGTTATTTTGTTCTAGGCATAAGTTGGGGTCTGTGGTTGCCTTGTATATCTTCCCAGGCTTATATCGGTTAGGACTTGGTTTATTTGGTCCCACTTTAGTTTTTGTTTATTGAAGGTGAATTTGGTGAATGCTCCTAGTGTCTAGTCTAATTATTGTCGGTCTGGGGCTCCTCGCATACATGTCTGAACCTCAATTATGTTGTGGATCTGAGTTATTGTTTTTGTTTTGGCTGACATTTCTTATCAGATCATATGTTAGTGAAGATGAGGTCTAGTGTATGTCTCCAGTCTAGTAGACTCTATTTATTTTGCTGGTTTAATTGGATTTTGTGCACGAGATTTTAAAAGGTCGTGTGAGTGTGATGAGTTTTCATCAGAGCTGCATCTGGTGTTATTACTGCAAACATATTATTTCTATATTCCTCCATTTTAGGTATGGCCTTAAGTTGAAATACCCCAGGAGAATGATGTTGTGTGCAGAGCTGGAAGATTTCCAGACAGTGGTCATATTTTTTACTGGTGTTCTGGGAATTGCTGGGATGTTGCATCCGGAGGCCGTGTAGTCTACCACAATGACTAGGTTTTGGTTCTCGACCTTTACTGCTAAAACTTCCACTAATCATTTGAGGCATTAAAGCAGTTCTGTGCAAAAAGTGTACTGGCATTGTACAGCCAAACCCCCCACCCTTTGCTGTTCACTCTGTCACATCTGTATAGGTTGTAACCTGGGATCATAATTTCGTTTGTCCAAGTGATCCTTTTGGGGGTCTGTGAAAGCCGTGAACATTGCCTCTGCTCTGCAAGCAGTCACGGATTGAAAGGGTAATTTTTTGTTGTTTGTGCTGGTTTAGACCTGTATATTTGCAAAGAAGAATGTTATCGGCTGGTGGTATTGTTGGATTCTCATGGATTCTCCTCCACCATGTATATGATTAAATGTTAACATTGCTGACCCAAACTATTATACTTCTCTTGCCATTGATTAATTTCAGTGACTCTGTTTTGTACGTACACAATTTTACTGTTTCCAGTACGAATCCATTGTAAGGATACCTCATTATCAGACCAAATTACAGTGTCACTAATATTTATCTCCTGCAACTCGTGCTTTTCGTACATCCAGTCAGTATTAATTAGCTAATTTGACACTTACATAAATGGCTGTTAATTCCAACTGAGGGTAAGGTACTTGATATAATTGGAGACACTTTAGCCTTAGACATAAAAGAGAAATAACCACTATTACATTGAAGGTAAGCAATCTGCTCCATATGACCAGTTTTGATAGCACCACACAAAATGTTGGAGTACATTTTTTCCATTTGTGATTGGCCACTGGCGTGTGAACTCCAAATGGAATTTTTTATTATTCACCATTATTCGTCCCACCTGTTAGTAATTCCTGAAGGTAGAATTTCAACCAAGACACATTTAAGTTTCCATGCTTCCTGTATTAATAATTTCCCTCTTATAGTAAGTGGTGACACTAAAACCTTGTGGATCAAAATATTTGGAAACTTCAGAAGCAGATCTCTATTAGTTATTTATTGGGCATACTGTAATAATTAGGTTTTAACATTAAACAAAATCTCTCTCAGTATCCATCTCAGGGGAATTAAATCTTTACTTAATTTTTGTCTTTTAATTTGGATGAATTACTATTCCACATTCCCTCAGAGGCATATTTGCACTTTGC
Organism: Cherax quadricarinatus; assembly: GCF_026875155.1. NCBI lineage: Eukaryota > Metazoa > Arthropoda > Malacostraca > Decapoda > Parastacidae > Cherax > Cherax quadricarinatus. The sequence goes on from NC_069414.1 coordinate 3,817,434, forward strand.
ATTTATTAGTTAAACCTCTCCATAAATATCATTAAAACAGTTCTGTTCAGTTGATGTCCACACCCAGAAATTGTCACATAATATTGTTTGCTCATTTACTTTACTCACATGGACTTCCATACGTTTTAAGGTGATGCTTTTATCGTCGCTTGAAGTGGAACAGACTGGATGTAGCACCAAAATAATCGCTCCTAAAGCGAAAGGTTTTCAGGGGTAAGTGTGTCACTAGGATTCTTCAGGCCTTAAGAAGCAGGTACAATCCCGGTCAGCCCTCTTGTAAAACCCACTCTTGGGAAGAAAGCTTTACTTATGGACAGCCGTAAAGGCATAATTTTCATCCTGAAATTTAATTAGATATCTCCTAATTTTTTCTGTCAATGACAGACCTGTCATCAGTCATTTAAACTAGGTACATTTTTGTTACTCCTGGCACTACCAATTAAAACACAATCCTCAAAGGAGTGGTCTTTGAATCCTTCTTGACGATTGATGTGGCAAGAAGTGACCATAAATTTTGGCTCTTGCTCAGGAGGTATCATCTGAATATAAAATGTATTTAATAAACTGACTCCAGCAATTATATCATTGATAGGCAGTTATTATTCTGTGTATTACTCAGTTCGTGGAGCTGAAGGCCTTTAACATGTCAATATGCCATTTCTGTAATTAGTGGGCCAATTCTGGGATGGTTTTGTCTCACGGAAGTCGTGCCCTGATTGTCCAGATTCAAATTTTTTCCATCTCTCAGGTACTGTTCCTGAGTAAAAGAATCGTCTGGACTGTCTTCATTTACCATTTATTCAATGCTGTCTAAATCCCACATTTATGCATCTTACTTAACACCATTCCTCTATGGAAGAATAGTACTGCGGTACGATTTCATTTGTAAGACACACTGTTATGGTATGGTAGTTTCCTCTAGTCATGCATTATTATTAAGAGGAATCCTACCATACATTACATGGCTCACTGCAGTCTTTAAAATGGGTGACACCACCATTTCTTTACTATAACCTTTACAAGGAGGATAATAGTCACTAACTATTCAAAACATTTATTTGGCCTACAGAATCATCCTTGTAGTCACGGGGTAGTCTACAAGTCCTCGGATGCAACATCCCAGCAATTACAGAACAGCTGTTAAAAATTGACCACTGGTCGGGAAATCTTCCAAGCTCCTGCCACACCAACATCGTGTTCCTGGGGGGATTTCAAATTATGGCACCTAAAATGGAGGAATTTAGTAAATAATGTTGTTGCCAGTAATAACAACAGGAGCAGATCTGATGAAAACTCACACTAACACGAGCTTTTAAATTCTCTGCACAAATTAAATTTAAACCAGCAAATAATTACTGCCTACTAGACTGGAGGAATACACTAGACCTCATTTCACTAACAATGATGATCTGTACGAAATGTCACCTATCAAAACAATATACTCAGATCACAAACATAATTGAGGATCAGACATGTATGCGTGGAGCCCCAGACCGGACATATGAGACTAGTCACGAGAGCGAGGCATTCCCCAAATTCAAACTTCAATAACAAAAACATTAAAGTGGGACAAGTAACCAGTCCTAACCGATATAAGCTGGGAAGATATAACTAAGCAAACTCATGGACCCAACTTTTGCCTAGAAACAGATTAACTTGGTGGCACTCGATGTATGCACAAAGCTTATTCCTCTAAGAAAAAGGAGGAGTAGATGCTAAAATAGAAATAGAGACAGGGCTCCCTTTACAGGCGCCGGAAAAGAGTAACAGAGGGCTAAAAGGAGGTCAATATCTGAAATGCGTAGGGAGACACTGGTCAGAGGAAATAGCAAGCATCGAAACTTAAGCTAAAGGAATCCTTTAGGAGTAAGAATCGCGGGAAGAACTAAAAGCATAATGAATCGAAAGAAACCCAAAGTATTTCTTCTCCTATGCCAAATCAAAGTCGAGAAAAACGTCCTGTATTGGGCCATACTTAAACAAGATGGGTCCACACAGTGACAGCAAGGGAAATGATGTGAGCTACTCAAGGTCCCAATATGACACAGTTTTTAGCAAGCCGCTAACACAGACTGAGAGTCGAAGATCAAAATGAATTCTTTTGATGAGAGCCACAATAATTTGATTAACACAAGCCTATCGATTGTTATCTGAGCAAATGTACTTCGAACAGGCGATATAATAATCGACATGCCCATGCACTATGCCCCAGCGGCCCAGACTCATGGAACTCCGTGTTCATCAAGAACTGCAAGATGCCCCATCAGAGCCCTTTTTCAATCTAGGAGAGGGTGCATGACACGGGGTCTCGTTACCACTGTTACTAAAAACATCAGACATAAGCCCACTACACATAACGGGGGCAGGTAAAGCAACAGCAAAGTACCTACAGAACAATAGCACTAAATCCATATCAGAAAAATCTTTGAAAGGGTCCTAAGAAGCAAGGATCACCACCCATCTAGAAACCCATCAGTTACACAACCAGCGAACATGGGTTTAAGAACAGGTCGCGCTCCTGTCTGTTCAAACCTATAGGATCACTACGACAATGTCTAAATGCATAGAAGACAAAAAGAGTGCAGATGTAATATATACAGACTTTGACCATAGACCTTCGACAAGTGTGACCATGGCGTAATAGCGCACAAATTGTGTGACTAAAGGAATAACAGGAAAAAGTCGGTCGATGGATTCTTATAATTTCCTCACTACAGAACACAGAGAGTTGTCGTCAACAGAGTAATGTCCGAGGGCAGTACGGTGAAAAAGCTCTGTTCCACAGGCACAGCTCGCTCCCATTCTTGTTCCTCACCTCATATCGACATAGACAAGGATGTCAAGCCCACAGCACCGTGTCTTTCCTTTGCAATACACCCGAATCTGCATGACAGTGTCTTCCCATTGCAGACACTGCAAGGCTCCAGGCAGTACATCAAACAAATCTTTCAGTGGGTCTGCAGAAAACAATTGAAGTTCAACAAATGAGAAATTTCCATTATCAGATATGGTACAACACGAGGGAAATTAAATCTTCATCGAGTACATAACAAATTCTGGCCACAAAATAGAGCGAAACACAACGTCAAAGACCTGGGAGTGATAATGTCGATGGATCTCACCTTAAGGACCATAACATTGTATCATCGCATTGCTAGAAAAATGTCAGGGATGGACTAATGTGAACCTTCAAAAAACTAGGGAGGCCAGCCCATGTTGACTCTTTAGGTCGCTTGCTTCTATCTGGCTGGGAATATTGCGCACACTTAACTGCAGCTTTAAGGAGGTGAAATTGCTGACCTAGAAAATGTACAGAGAACCTTCACGGCGTGCATAACGGAGATAAAACACCACAAATTACTGGGAGCGCTTGACGGTTCCTAAAACCTGTATTCCCTGAGAATGCAGCGCGGGAGGAGATAAATGATTATATTACACCTGGAAAATCCTAGAGGGACTAGTACGAACTTGCACACGATAATCACTCAATACGAAAGAAAAGACTTGGCAGACGATGCACATCCCCCCAAATAAATGTAAGCAGGGGGTGTCACTAGCAACGTTAAGAGACCTACAGGAAGAGTCAGGGGCCCGAGACAGGTTCAACTGCCTCCCAGCATACAATAATTGGATACCAACAGGACCCTGCAGTCTTCTAAGATGCACTGGACAAGCACCTTAAAGTCAGTTCTGGATCAGCCGAGGCTGTGGCGCGTATGTTGGTTTGCGTGCAGCCTGCAGCAACAGCCTGGTTGATCAGGCTTGATACCACCAGGAGGCCTGGTCTCAGACGGGCCGCGGGGCGTTGACCCCGGAACTCTCTACAGGGAAAATCAGGAAATACTATCTACAGTTACTGCATTCATTATTACCACGTTTTTTCACATGTGCCACAACACTGACAGTTACATATACAGTGTCATACAATTGAGAACCTTTGATCGAGAGAAAACCAGATATTTTAAATTTGTGGGATCTACATCTGTTATTCATTCCATCAAGACATTTACGTTTTTGAAAGTTCGCTGGGATCCCTGGGTCCAATAATGCATTACATTGTTGAATTTATGCCTTTTATCATCAATTTTACCTGTAACACAGGTAGGCTAGCGTCAGTAAAAAACCATCTTCTATTAACATCAGCAAGCAATTTTTACATTGTTCTGTGAGGTTGTCAACATTATTCATTATATCTACATTGTCATACAGATCCGTACACATGACTATATATGGTGTCTTACTTTTTGTGACATTGATAACAGTTGCTTATTTTTTGGCACCTAATACATCTGTCAAGTTCTTCCAATCTTTCAACTTTATCATCATGAATTGTATGTATTGTATTCTTAAAAAATGAGTACCCTTGCAGGAATGAAAATCTCTCTCTTTCTTTGCTGGTCTTCTTATTACTGGGCTACTCTTAGGAGGGTAATTTTCTTCTTACCTTGTGGGAGAATCATTATTTTGATTCCTGCTACTTGATATGCACCTATGTAACTATTCTAGAGAAATGATTTTTGATTATTAGCATTGGGATCATTTTTCCCCTTTGTTGAAACTTGACATTACTCAGAGTTATTATGTGTTCCATCTTTAAAATGTGATGTTGGCTTGTCTGCCAACGGAACAATTAATTCTTGTAGACCTAGTCTTATTTCCTCCAGACCAAACATAACCTTTGTGATATTTATTCGAGAAGCCATTGCACTCAAATAACCAGTCTGATCCCTTCAGTTTATTATATATTACTTAAAGTTTTGAGAGAGCTCTCCAGTTTAACTCTAAACTGCTGTAAACCTTTGTAGTGTGATCTGGAGATTTTAATTTAAAATGATATTCACTAGATCCAAAAACTACTGGGTTCTATATTACCATAAGTGACCTTCAACAAGTCAAATGGCTCTTCCTCGTAAGAGTCATCTACATTGGAAAGGCTTGTATGAGTATGTGGCATCTCCTCTTACCGTTCCTTTCAGGTAAAAAATAATTTAGTTACACAGGCTAGGTTCACTCCTGTCATGCACAGCTGCTATAAAAAAATTTGACCAAAACTCCTCCAATTTTTCCAGGATTAAATACAGGTAACATTACTTCGGGAGTTGGAGTTTTGGCAAAGCAAACTTATTTTTGTTGGAGTAGACTGATTAACTGCCTGGGTTTACACATTTTATTCATTCAAGGCTGACCTTTTACAAGAAAGAGATCTTTCTTTTAAATCTTTTACTGATTAATCATGTGATCTACTTCAGTCTTATCTACACAGTTTACTAACAAATCTCCATCATATTTGTTGTATTTAATTTGTTGATTCATAATCTTTCCCGAAAGCATCTAATATACAAATTTAAATCATCAGTTTCACAGTTTGCTTTTATTCATTAATTCCAAAACATTTAGTATATGCCTTGGTTACATGGACCCTTTCTAGCTTGTAGTGATGCTTTCTTGCTCTATATTCCATATGTTTTTCTTCTATATTAATTTCCCTCATTTTCAGCCATGATACAAAGTATTAAATTCTACTTAATTATAACACTGATTATGAACTAAAATATGCACTTTATTAAAGATAAATAGTACAACTGACTCCTTTGACTAATTCCTAGCTACACTTGAGCTTTGCAATTACATGTAGAAAAATTTGGTAATATAAATTTTTAATTACACATTAATATTTTAGCTACACTTGGGAGATTAGTAATTACGCATGTAAGAAAAATTATAATATAATTTTAAATACACATTAACCAATGTTAGCTACACTTGAGCTTAGTAATTAACATGAAAGGGAAAATTATAATATAATTTTAAATGTACATTAATACAACTTTAGCCAGACTTGGCTCATCAATATTAATATTGTAATAATTATAATCCACTTACATATTAAGTAAAATTTGTGTGAACTTACTCCACTCCTTCTGTCATTTCACATATAATTATTAAGTAATTTACTAATTGAATGACTTCACTAATTACATAAGGTTCAATGGACCTACGGGCAAATTAAATGTGGAAAATTGCATTTATCTGATGTAACTCATTATGTACATAACAGTAACTGATAACAAAGATATTTATTATTTAATCACTTACATAGAAGAGTATGAATTTGGGGACACTAAGGTCACAAAAAATGTCCCTTCGATAACATAACTGTGTTATCCACAAGTTACTCTAGACCTATTAATTACAAATGAAGATGCATCTAAAGAATTCTGGTAATATATAAGTTTGTGGACTGTATATTAAAATTAAAAATTGATATAGAATACATTTATATTCAGAAGGAGTATATCTTATAATCACTCACCAATTTGACTGGATGATCAAGGTGCATTCATACTCAGAAAAACCTCACTGTCTATACATAAAAATAACATGGCCAAGTTATACTAAACAGACTTATCTGAGGTACCTGAGCTGTCTTGTCCCAGTGCCTGACTATCTCAAGTTATGCCGAATGACATCAACAATTTTGCCTCCTATTTGAGAGGTGTCAGCCCAATTTTACCTCTAGAGCACGAATTCTTCATAATTTCACTAACGTTTTCTTGGCTCATTAAAACACAATGCGAGTCTCTTCTGGCGCAGGCGCAGGCTTTCCATTTTTTATAACAAATTTTATTAAAAACAGAATGGCCATCTATTTACATATAACTACTGTATTTCTGGAAAATATATACAGTATTTTCCACAGGTTTCTATTACAGACCTTTGTGGGAGAAATACCTGACTTGCTAGCTGTGTGTGTGTGATGTGTGTGTGTGTCTCAGTAGTACCAGTTACCAGTAACCAGTTACCAGTAGATGACTCACTACCAACCGTCTGTGTGAATCACTGACTGTTATTCACATTGCTGCTGACCATAGCATGTTTTTGAATGCTGCTCACCCCTAGGCACTGGTGGGTCAGTCTGAGATAGAGAGCAGAGAGGGCAGGGCGGACTGATGGTGCTTCCCATAATTTTCGTTATAATTATACGTTCTAACCAGCCTACGTGTGTGTGTGTGTGTGTGTGTGCGAGTGTAGAGTGTGTGTGTGTGTGTGTGTGTGTGGTGTGTGTGTGTACTCACTATTTGGACTCACCTATTTGTGGTTGCAGGGGTCGAGTTCTAGCTCCTGGCCCCGCCTCTTCACGGTTGATACTAGGCCCCTCTCTCTCCCGCCTCCATGAGCTTTATCAAACTCGTCTTAAAATTGTATGGTTCCTGCCTCCATACGTCATGTTTAGGTATTCCACTGCTTACAACTCTATGTGTGAAGAAATACTTCTACTATCTCTCTGACTCATTGTGTCTTCAACTTCCAATTGTGGCTCTTGTTTCTGTGTCCCATCCCTGGACATCCTGTCTTTGTCAACATTGTCTATTCCATGCTGTATTTTTATATGTCGTTAATCATGTCTCCCCTGACCCTACTGTCCTCCATTGTCGTCAGCCGTTTCCATTAATCTTTCTTAATTGGAAATGTACCCTTTGCTTGGAATCTAACCTTGTCGCAAACCTTTGTACTTTCTTAGTTTCTTGACTGGCTTTATCAAGTGAGTTGTTCCAAATCAGGTGCTGCATACTCAGTATGGGCTGACCTACACGGTGTACAGTGTCTAGAATGTATTCCTTACTTAGGTATCGGAATGGCTGTTCTCAGGTTTGCCAGGCGACCATATGCTGCAGCAGTATCTGATTGATGTGTGCTTCCGGAGACATGCTCGTGTTTTTATACTCACCAAGATCTTTCTCACTTGAGTGAAGTATGCAGTCTTTGGCACACTAGCCCTATACTCTGTCTTGTGGTCTTCTGTGCCCTTCTCCTATCTTCAGACTTTGCATTTGGCCAGGATTATAATATTCGAGAAAGAAGCCATTGCTGGACCAGGTTGTCAGTCTGTCAGGGTCTCTTTGAAGTCCTGCTGGTCCTCATCAGATTTAATTTCCTCATTAACTTCAATCTTCTGCATAACAGGGACAAATTCTGGAGTCTAACCCTTCCATTCATGTCGTTCACATATACGTGTGTGTGTTGTGTGTGTGTGTGTGTGTGTTGGTGGTTTGTGTGTGTGTGTGTGTGTGTGTGTGTGTGTGTACTCAACCTACTCCTAGTTGAGGTTGCAGGGGTCAGAGTCCGAGCTCCTGGGCCCCGCCTCTTCACTGATCGCTACTAGGTCACTCTCCCTGAGCGTGTGAGCTTTATACATCCTCTGCTAAAGTATGTATGGATCTGCCTCCCACAACATCGCTTCCAAACTATTCCACTTACTGACTACTCTGTGGCTGAACGAAATACTTCATAACACCCTGAGATTCATCTGGTGTCTTCAGCTTCCAACTGTGTCCCCTTGTTTACTGTGCCAATCTCTGGAACTTCCTGTCTATGTACACCTTGGTAATTCCTATCCGTATTTTGTATGTCGTTATCAATGGGTCCCCCCAACCCCCTTTATCCCTTTTTCAACCTCTGTCCTCCAGTGTCGTTCAGGTTGATTTCCTTAAACTCTCCTCGTTAGGACATTACTCTTAGCTATGGGACTAGTCTTGTTGCAAACCTTTTGCACTTTCTCTAGTTTCTTCACGTGCTTGGTAGGTGTGCGGTTCCAAACTGGTGCGCATACTCCAATATGGGGCCTAATCGTACATGGTGTTCAGGGTCCTGAATGATTCCTTATTAAGTTGTCGGAATGCTGTTTGAGGTTGCTAGGCCGCCCATATGCTGCAGCAGTTATTTGAGTTGATGAGCGCTATCAGGAGAGTGCCTGGGTGTTATACTCACCAAGATCTTTTTCCTTGAGTGTGGTTGTAGTTCTGACCCCTAGCTGTACTCCGTCTGCGGCCTTTTTCTTTGCCCTTCCACAATCTTCATGACTTGGCACTTGGTGGGAGTTGAACTTCAGGAGACACTTGCTGGACCTGCGTCTGCAGCCTGTCCAGATCCCTTTGTAGTCTGCCTGGGTTTCGTCGAGTGAATTCTTATCATCAACTTTCACGTCACGTCGGACAAACAGGGACACCTCAGGAGTTATTACTTCTCGTCATGTAGTTCTAAAATACCTGAAACAGCATGGTCCGAGGAACTGTCCCCCCTGCGGGACCCCGATGGTCCACAGGGTGCCCTCCTCTGACACCTCGCCAGGGTTTTTTGGGATTTCTTTTTATGGCTTTATTCTTCCCGCGATTCCTGCTCCAAAGGATTCTTTAGTTTAAGTTCGTTTGCTTGCATTTCTCTGACCGTGTCCCCTACGCTTTCGTTTTTTGACCTCTTTACCGCCTGTTTCCCTTTTTTTTCCGTCCCCTGTAAAGGGAGCGCCTGTCTCTTTCTTTTTTTACTTACCCCCTTCCTTTTTCTAGGAATAAGCTTTGTGCATACATCGAGTGCCACCGATTTAATCTGTTCTAGGCATAATTGGGTCTGTTTGCTAGTATATCTTCCCACTTATATGGGTTAGGCGGGTTTTACTTGGGTCCCACTTTATGTTTTTGTTTTTAAATTTAAATTTTGGGGTGAATGCCCTCGTACATCTCATTAGCCCGGTCTGGGCTCCACCATACATTCTAAACCTCTTTATTTGTATCTGAGTATATTTTTTTTTTGAAGGGACATTTCTTATCAATATCATTTTAGTGAAGATGGGGTCTATGTATTCTCCAGTCTAGTAGATCTTTATTTGCGGGTTTTAAATTAAAATTTTGCAGAGATTTAAAAGGGTCGGGGTGAGTTGTTTTTTCATAAGCTGCCCCTGGGTTATTCTGCAACAATATTATTTGCTAATTCCTCCTTTTTTAGGTGCCTTAATTGAAACCCCCCCAGGAGAAAGATGTTTGGGTGCAGGGCGGGAAGTTTTTCCAGACAGTGGTAAATTTTTTTAACGGGTTTTCGGGAATCTGGGATGTTCACCCGAGGCTTGTAGACACCAAATAAATGGGGTTTTGGTTCTCAAACTTACTGCTAAAATTTCCACTACACATTTGGGCATTAAGCATTCTGTGAAAACAAGTGACTGCAATGTAAAACCAAACCCCCCCCCCCCTTTTCCCCTTTTTCACTCTGTACATTTTAAAGGGTTGAAACCGGATCCATATTTCGTTGTCCAATGCCCTTTATGTGGGTCTCAGTGAAAGCCGTGAACATGCCTCTGCCTCCCAAGAGTCCACATGAAAGGTTTTTGTTGTTTTTTGCGGGCTTTAGACCCGTATTTTTTGCAAAGAAAATTTTAGGGACTGGGGGATGTTGATTCTCCGGATTCCCCTCCCCAGGTATAATTAATGTTAACAATGCGACCCAAAACTTTTAATACTTCTCTTGCACGTTTAATTTCGGTTTCCTTTTTTTTTACGTACACAATTTTACTGTTTCCATTACGAACCCTTTTGAAAGGATACCTCATATAAACCCAAAATTTCGTTCACTAATATTTATCTCCCAACTTATTTTTTAATATTTACTAATTTGACACTTACATAAATGGCTGTTAATTTCCAACTGGGTAAGGTACTGATTTAATTGGAGACACTTTAGCCTTAGCATAACAAGAGAAAAAACACTATTACATTGAAGGTAAGCAACTGCTCCATAGCCATTTTTTAAGCCCACACAAAAGGGGAGTAATTTTTTCCATTTGGTTTGGCCACCTGGCGGTAACTCCAAACAGGGAATTTTTCATAACCCCAATTAAAATTCGCCCACCTGTTAGTAAAATTCCGAGTAAATTTTCATCAAGCACATTTAATTCCCCATGTTTCCTATTAAAAATTTTTCCCTCTTATAGTAAGGGGTGACACAAACCCTAGTGGATCAAAATTTTGGAAACTTCAGCAAGCAAACTCTCTTAGTTAATTTATTGGGCATACGTAATTAGGTTTTTAACTTTAACAAATCTCTCTCATACCCATCTCCAGGGAATCTTTACTTATTTTGTCTTTTAATTTGGATGAATTACTATTCCTTTCCCCCAAGGCATATTTGACTTTGCATTTTTTATTAACCTCTCCATAAATCATTAACATTTCCTTTTCAGTTGATTTCACACCCCCAGGAAATTGTCCCATAAAATTGTTTGCTCATTACTTTACTAAAGGATTTTCCCTACTTTAAAGGGTTGCATTTATCGTCCTGAAGTAAACAGACTGTGTAGCACCCAAATAATACGCCCCCTAAAGCAAAAGGGTTTTCAGAGGGCTAATTGTCCTAGGTTTTCTCAGGCCATAAAAAGCGGGTACATCCCGGGCAGCCTCTTGTAAACCCACTCTTGGAAAGCTTTTATTTAAGGTAGCCGTAAAAGGCAAATTCCCTTCTCCTGAAAATTTAATAAGATATCTCCAAATTTTTTTCTGTCATGAAAAATTTATAATATTTAAATAACTTTTTTGTTTTTTCCCCTGGGGAAAAACCCCAAAAATTCGGAGTGTTTTTTAAATCCTTCTTCTGTTTTGTGGGAAAAAGGAAATTTTTTGGTTGCCGGAGGTCCGATTAAATTTTTAAACTCTCAGTTAACTTTAGATTTAAAATTCTGTTTTCCATTTACATTTAATTCCATGCCTTTTTTAATTTGGGCAATTTAGGGTTTACCCCCGGAAGTGTCCCGAATTTTCCCAATTAAAATTTTTTTAATTAGGTATTCCGAGTAAAAAAAGTCTGGTTTCCATTTAAAAATTTTTTAACCCCACTTTGGGGCCTTTTTAACAATTTTGGGTTTGGGAAATTTAGAAGGAAAAGTTGGTATGGTATTTTTGTGGGCATTTTAAAGAGCCAAATCCATGCCTCCTGCCTTTAAAAGGGTACACCACTTTTCTTTACTATCCCCTTTTACAAAGGAGGCATAAATCACTACCTATCAAAACTTTTTGGGCCTACAAATCACACTTTAGTCACGGGGATCTACAATCCCGGATCAACATCCCAGAAATTCCGGGAACAGCTTTTTAAAAAATTTGACCACGTCGGGAAAAATCCCACTCCTAAACCCAACCTTTTGTTCCCGGGGGGTTAACTTAAGGACCTAAAATGGGGGAATATATTTAAAAAAGTTGTTGCGTAATAACACCAGGAGCAATCTGATAAAACTCACACTCACACGAGTTTAAATCTCTGCACAAAATTAAATTTAAAAAAGAAAAATACAGCCCACTAGACTGGGGAATACACTAGACCTCATCTTCACTAAAAATGAATACTATACGAAATGTCACCATACAAAAAAAATATACTCAGATCCAAATAAAGAGATCAACATGATGCGGGGCCCCCCAACCGACATAATAACTACACGAGGGAGCTTCACCAAATTTAAATTCAATAAAAAAAACATAAAATGGGACCCAAATAAACCAAGTCCTAACCGAATAAGCTGGGAAAAATAAACTAACAACACAGACCCCCAAATTTTCCTAGAACAGATTAACGGGGGGCACTCATGTATGCACAAAGCTTTTTCCTCAAGAAAAAAAGGGGGAGTAGATGTAAAATAGAAAAAACAGGGGCTCCCCCTTTCAGGGGACGGGAAAAAAGTAACGAGCGCTAAAGAGGCAATAACCTGAAATGCGTAGGAGACACTGGGCAGAGAAATGCAAGCATCGAATTTAAACTAAAGGAATCCTTTAGGGGTCAGGGAACGCGGGAAGAACAAAAGCCATAAAAAATCGAAAGAAACCCCAAAATATTTCTTCCCCGCCAAATCAAAATCGAAACAACTCCAGTATTGGCCCCTACTTAAACAAATGGTCCTACACAGTGACAGCAAGGAAATGAGTGAGCTACTCAAGCCCAATATATCAGTTTTTAGCAAGCCGTAACCAACTGAATCGAAATCAAAATGAATTCTTTATGGAGAGCCACAAAATTTGATTAACACAAGCCTATCCGATGTTATCCTGACGCCCAAAAGACTTCGAACAGCATAAAAGACATGCCCTGCACTCTGCCCCGGGCCAACTTTAGGAAACCCCTGTTTATCAAGAACTGCAAGATCCCCCATCACAGCCTTTTTTCCATCCTATGGGGGGACAGGAAAAGGGGGTCGTCCCACATTACTAAAAAACAGACATCCCCACCCCAAAAGGGGCATAAAGCAAAAGCAAAGAAATACAGACCAAAAGCACTAACATCCCCTAATCATAAAAATCTTTTAAAGGGCCTAAGAAACAAGACACCACCCATCGAAACCCCTCAGTTTACACAACCCAGGGGAACAGGGGGTTTGAACAGGTCGCTCCGCTGTCTCAACTATTGGACACACGACAAAGGGCCTAAATCACTAGAAGACAAAAAGATGCAGATGTAAAAACAGACTTTGAAAAAGCCTTCGACAAGTGTGACCATGCGTAATACGCACAAAAGCTGTAAAAAAAAACAGGGAAAAATCGGTTTATGGATCTATAATTTCCTCACAAAAGAACAAGAGAGTATCGTCAACAAGAAAATCCCCAGGCAGCTACGGGAAAACTCTGTTCCCCCAAGCCAGTCTCGCTCCCCCTCTTGTTCTCATCCTCATTCCGACATAACAAGACACCCAGCACCGGTCTCCTTTGCAGATGACACCCGAAACTGCAGACAGTGCTTCCCCTTGGCACTCAGGCTCCAGGCAGACATCAACCAAATCTTTCAGTGGGCTGCAAAAACAATATGAAGTTCAAAAATGAAAATTTCAATTACTCAATATGGTAAACACGAAGGGAAAATTAATCTTCACAAGTACATAAAAAAATTTGGCCACAAAATAGAGCGAAACACCAACGTCAAAGACCCGGGGGGATCAGTCGAAGGGGTCCACCCTTTAAGGACCATAACATTTTATCATCGCATCTGCAGAAAAATGACAGGTGGAAAAGAAACCTCAAAACTAGGGGGGCCAAGCCCATGAGACACCTTAGGGCACTTGTTCCTATCTAGGGTGGGGAAAATTGCTGCACACTAACCACTTTCAAGGGAGGGGAAATTGCTGAAAACCCAGAAAAAGTACAAGAACCTTCAGCGTGCATAAAGGGGATAAAACACCACAATTACTGGGGGCGCTTGAGTTCCAAACCGTATTCCCTGAAGCGGGGGGAGAATACTATTAAACACCGGAAAATCCAAGGACAGTACCGAACTTTCACCAAAATCATCACTACGAAAGCAAAAGACTTTCAGACGATGCACCACCCCCCCAAAAAAGCAGGGTGTCACACACTTTTAAAGACCAAAACAGGAAGTGTCAGGGGGCCCCAGACTGTTCAACTCCTCCCCCCATACATAAGGGGGATTCCAAAAACCCCCGCACTTCAAGCGGGCCGGGCAAGCACCTAAAGCATCTGATCACCGGGGGTGGGCCCATGTTGGTTTTCGTGCAGCCCAGCAACAGCCTGGTTTTCAGGCTCTGATCCCCCAGGGGGCCTGGTCCAGCCGGCCGCGGGGCGTTACCCCGAACTCTCTCCGGGAAACTCCAGGGAAAACTATCTACAGTTACTGCATTAACACTTTTTCTCATTGTTTTGGGGGGGTTTTAAAAATGTCATCTTTGGCCTTTTTGGGTTTTTTTTTTGTGGGGATTCCCCCCTACTTTCACCATCAAGACATTTTTTCCCCTTTTATGAAAGAGCGGGGGTCCCTGGGCCAAATGCATTTACTTTTTTATTATGCCCTTTTTTCATCAATTTTTTACCTTAAACAGGGAACTACTCAAAAACCTCATTATTAACATCACACAATTTTTACATTGTGTGAGGGTTTTCAACATTATCATTATTATCAACATTGGGCAACAGATCCTTACACATGACTATATGGTGTCTTTTTTGTGACTTGATAACTTGCTAATTTTTCACCTAAACATCTGTCAAGTTCTTTCCCAACTTTTAACTTTTCATTTTCCAAATTGTATGTATGTAATTCTTTTAAAAAAGATACCCTTGCAGGAATAAAATCTCTCTTTTTCTTGACTGGTTTCTTTTTAAATGGGCTACTCTTAGAGGAATTATTCTTTTTTACCTTGTGGGGAATCATTATTTCTGATTCCTGCTACCTGATATGCACCTATGTAACTATTTCTAGGAAATGAATTTTGATTATTAGCATTGGGATCATTTTTCCCTTTGTGAAACTTGACATATACCTCAGAGTTATTATGTGTTCCATCTTTAAAATGAGTTGGTTGGCTTGTCTGCAACTGAACAATTAATTCTTGTAGACCTAGTCTTATTTCCTCCAGACCAAAATAACCTTTGTGATATTTATTCGAGAGCCATTGCACTCAATAACCAGTCTGATCCCTTCAGATTATATTTATTACTTAAAGTTTTGAGAGTGCTCTCCAGTTTAACTCTAAACTGCTGTAAACCTTTGTAAGTGTGATCTGGAGATTTTAAATTAACAATGATATTCACTAGATCCAACTACTTTGTTCTATATTACCATAAGTGACCTTCAACAAGTCAACTGCTTCCTCGTAAGAGTCATCTACATTGGGAAAGGCTTGTATGAGTATGTGAGCATCTCCTCTTACCTTTCCTTTCAGGTAAAATAATTTAGTTACACAGGCTAGGTCACTCCTGTCATGCACAGCTGCTATAAAAATTGACCAAAACTCCTCCCAATTTTCTCCAGGATTAAATACAGGTAAACATAATTCTGGGAGTTTTGGCAAAGACAACTTATTTGTTGGAGTAGACTGATTAACTGCCTGGTTTACACATTTTAATTCATTCAAAGCCTGACTTTTACAAGAAAGAATCTTTTCTTTTAATTCATTATACTGATTAATCATGAGATCTACTTCAGTCTTATCTACACAGTTTACTAACAAATCTCCTTCATATTTGTTGTAATATAATTTGTATGAATCATATCTATTCCCTAAAGCATCTAAATACAAATTTAAATCATCAGTATTCACAGTTTTTTTATTCATTAATTCCAAACATTTATTATATGCCTTGGTTACATGACCCTTTCTAGCTTGTAGTGATGCTTTCTTGGCTCTATATTCCATATGTTTTTCTTCTATATTAATTTCCTCATTTTCAGCCATGATACAAAGTATTAAATTCTACTTAATTAATAACACTGATTATGAACTAAATTATGCACTTTATAAAGATAAATAGTACAACTTACCTTTGAATAAATCCTAGCTACACTTGAGCTTTGCAATTACATGTAAGAAAATTGTAATATAAATTTTAATTACACATTAATAATTTTAGCTACACTTGAGCTTAGTAATTACACATGTAAGAAAATTATAATATAAATTTTAAATACACATTAACAATGTTAGCTACACTTGAGCTTAGTAATTACACATGAAAGAAAATTATAATATAAATTTTAAATGTACATTAATACAAACCTTTAGCCAGACTTGGCTCATCAAAATTAATATTGTAATAATTATAATCCACTACATATTAAGTAAATTTGTGAACTTAACATCCACCTCCTTCTGTCATTTCACATATAATTATTAAGTAATTAACTAATTAATGACTTCACTAATTACATAAGGTTCAATGGACCAACGGGCAAATTAAATGTGGAAAATTGCATTTATCTGAATGTAACTCATTATGTACATAACAGTAAATGATAACAAAGATAATTTTATTTTATCACTTACATAGACGAGTGGGAAATTTGGGCCCCTAGGTCACAAAATGCCCCCCTTCAAATACATCAACTGGTTATCCACAAGTTACTCAAGACCTATTAATTAAAAATAAAAGGGTGCATCAAAAAGGGATTCTGGAAAAATATAAAGGTTTTGGGGAAAGAAAATTTTAAAAATTAAAAAAATGATTTTAGTTTTATCCATTTTTTTAAAAACCGAAGGAAAATTACTTAAAATCACTCACATTTTGGGGGAGCCCAAGGTGCATCATATCAGAAAAACCTCACTGTCTATACATAAAAAAAACAGGGCCCAAAGTTTTACAAAAACAGACTTATCTGGGTTCCTGGAGCTGTCTTGCCCAGTGCCGATTTTCTCAAGTTTTTCAGGAAGGGACATCCAAAAATTTTTGCCCCCTTTTTGGGGAGGTGTCGGGAAAAATTTTTTCCTCAAAGGGGGCACAAAAAATTTCTTCAAAATTTAAAAAAAGGGTTTTTTTGGGCTCATTCAAACAAACAATGGCGAGTCTTTCTGGGGCAGGCGCGGCTTTCCATTTTTTTTTCAAATTTTTTTTAAAAAAGAATGGCCATCTATTTTACATAAAAACTACTGTTTTTTGGGGAAAATTTATACAGTTTTTTTCCACAGGTATATTCCCGACCCTTGTGGAGAAAAACCTGACTTTGTAGCTGTGTGTGTGTGTGTTTTTTGTGTGTTTCTCAGTGTACCAGTTACCAGTAACCTTACCAGTGGTTTTCTCATACCAACCGTTTTGTGTGAATAACTGATGTTTTTCACAATTTCTGCTGACCATAGCATGTTTTTTGTTTTCTCCAAACCCCAGGGGACTGGGGGGTCGTCTGAGATAGAGGCAGAGGAAAAGGCAGGGCGGCTGATGGGGCCCTTCCCCTACTTTTGTTAAAAATTTTTAAGTTTTAACCGCCTACGTGAGTGTTGTGTGTGTTTGTGTGGAGTGTGAGGTTTTGTGTGTTGGGGTGTGTGTGTGTGTTTTTTGTGTATTAAAATATTTGTATTTACCTATTTGTGGTTGTGGGGTTCGGTCCTACTCCTGGGCCCCCCCTCTTCCCCGGTTGCTACTAGGCCCTCCTCTCCCCGTCCCCTGGCTTTATCAAACCCCGTCTTAAAAATGTGTTGGTTTCCCGCCTCCCCCTACGTTTATTTTCTAGGCTAATTTCCCCTGCCCTTTAAAATCTATGAGTGAAGAAATAAATTCCTACTATCTTCTGAACCCTTTTTTGTCTTCAACTTTCCCAAATTTTGGCCCCCTTGTTTCTGTGTCCCCCCCTGGAAACATCCCCGTCTTTGTTAAACCCTTGGGGCTTTTCCATGCAAGGGATTTTTTATGCCGTTTCATGTCTCCCCTGACCCTCCTGTCCTCCAGTGTGTCAGGCCCATTTTCCCCTTTTTTTTTTCTTCATTTTTACATTCCCCCTTTGCCCGGAACTAACCCTTTTGCAAACCTTTGTACTTTTTCCCAGTTTTTGGGCCGGGGCTTTATCAAGTGGGGTTTCCCAAAAAGGTGCTGCATTTCTCAGTTTGGGCCCCGCATACCGGTGTTCAGTGTCTTGGGAAAGATTTCCTTTCTAAGGTATCGGGAAAAAGCTGGGTTTTCGGTTTGCCCGGGGGCCCCTTGTGCCCGCAAATTATTGATTGATGTGTGCTTCGGGACATGCTCGGTGTTTTTACTCACCCCAAGATCTTTCTCCCTTTTGGGGAAAATTTGCAGTTTTGGCCACCCAGCCCTTTTCTCCCGTCTGTTTGGGCTTTTTGTGCCCCTTTTCCTAT
Organism: Cherax quadricarinatus; assembly: GCF_026875155.1. Classification (NCBI taxonomy): domain Eukaryota; kingdom Metazoa; phylum Arthropoda; class Malacostraca; order Decapoda; family Parastacidae; genus Cherax; species Cherax quadricarinatus. The sequence continues at coordinate 3,835,816 of NC_069414.1, forward strand.
CTTTCCCGACTTTGATTTGGCAGGAAATTTAAAAACGGGGAAAAAACCCTTTTCTGGGCCGGGTTTTCCCGTCTGTCCCGGTTTTCCCTTTTTAAATCCGGCCCGGTCCTCATCAGATTTTAATTTCCTCATTAAATTCAATCATTTTGCCCAAAAAGGGACTTTTTGAGTTTTAAAACCCCTTCCCAATTCCCAAAAGTTTGTTCAATTTTTTTTTTGTGTGGGGTGTGTGTGTTTTGTGTGTGTGTGGGTGTTTTTGTGGGGTGTGTGTTGTGTGTTGTGTGTTGTGTGTGTACTCACCTACTCACCTAGTTGAGGGGTTTCCCCGGGGGCGAGTCCCAGTCCCGGCCCCCCCTTTCCCCTGATCGCTACTAGGTCACTTCCCTGAGCCGTGGTTTTTTTATACCTCTGCTTAAAAACTATGATGGATCCTGCCCCCACTACATCGCTCCCCCCAACTATTCCATTTTGACTTCTCTGTGGTTTAAGGAAAAAATTCCTAAACATCCCTGTGAATTTTCTTTGTCTTCGTTTTCCCAAATGTGTTTCCCTTGTTACTGTGTCCAATCTCTGGGAAATTTCTGTCTTTGTCCACCTTGTCAATTCCTCTCAGTATTTTGTATGTCGTTATCATGTCCCCCCTATCTCTCCTGTCCTCCAGTGTCGTCAGGTTGATTTCCTTAACCTCTCCTCGTAGGACATACCTCTTAGCTCTGGGACTAGTCTTGTTGCAAACCTTTGCACTTTCTCTAGTTTCTTCACGTGCTTGGCTAGGTGTGGGTTCCAAACTGGTGCCGCATACTCCAATATGGGCCTAACGTACACGGTGTACAGGGTCCTGAATGATTCCTTATTAAGATGTCGGAATGCTGTTCTGAGGTTTGCTAGGGCCCCATATGCTGCAGCAGTTATTTGGTTGATGTGCGCTTCAGGAGATGTGCCTGGTGTTATACTCACCCCAAGATCTTTTTCCTTGAGTGAGGTTTGTAGTCTCTGACCCCCTAGACTGTACTCCGTCTGCGGCCTTCTTTGCCCTTCCCCAATCTTCATGACTTTGCACTTGGTGGGATTGACTTCAGGAGCCAATTGCTGGACCCGGTCTGCAGCCTGTCCAGATCCCTTTGTAGTTCTGGGCCCGGTCTTCGATCGAGTGAATTCTTCTCATCAACTTCACGTCATCTGCAAACAGGGACACCTCAGAGTCTATTCCTTCCGTCATGTCGTTCACAAATACCTGAAACGGGCACGGGTCCTAGGACTGACCCCTGCGGGACCCCGCGGTCACAGGTGCCCACTCTGACACCTCGCCACGTACCATGACTCGCTGCTGTCTTCCTGACAAGTATTCCCTGATCCATTGTAGTGCCTTCCCTGTATCCCTGCTTGGTCCTCCAGTTTTTGCACCAATCTCTTGTGTGGAACTGTGTCCAAACGCCCTTCTTCCCAGTCCAAGAAAATGCAATCCACCCACCCCTCTCTCTCTTGTCTACTGCTGCCCACCATGTCATAGAACTCCAGTAGGTTTGTGACACAGGATTTCCGTCCCTGAAACCATGGGGCTGCTGTGATGAGATTTTTTCCCTTTTTCTAGGTTTTCCCCACCACTCTTCTCCTTATAATTTTCTCCATGATTTGCATACTATACATGTCATGACACGGGGTCTGTATTTTTATTGCTTCATGTCTGTCTCCTTTTTTAAAGATTGGGACTACATTTCCCTGTCTTCCATGCCTCAGGCAATCTCCCTGTTTCGATAGATGTATTGAATATTGTTGTTAGGGTACACATGCGCCTCTGCTCCCTCTCTCATACCCAGGGGGGAATGTTATCTGGCCCCATTGCCTTTGAGGTATCTAGCTCACCAGAAGCCTCTTCACTTCTTCCTCGGTTGTGTGCACTGTGTCCAGCACTTGGGGGTGTGCCCCACCTCTCCGTCTTCTGGAGTCCCTTCTGTCTCCTCTGTGAACACTTCTTTGAATCTCTTGTTGAGTTCTTCACATACTTCACGGTCATTTCTTGTTGTCTCTCCTTCTCCTCCTTAGCCTGATTACCTGGCCCCCTGACTGTTGTTTTCCTCCTGATGTGGCTGTACAACAGTTTCGGGTCAGATTTGGCTTTCGCTGCTAGGGCATTTTCATATTGTCTTTTGGGCCTCCCTCTGTCTGTGCATATTCGTTTCGGGCTCTACGACTGTTCTCCTTATTCTCCGGGGTCCTTTCCCTTCTATATTCTTCCATTCCCTAGCACACTTGGTTTTTCCCTTTCCCTGCACCTTTGGGTACACCATGGGCTCATCCTGGTTTTTTCATTAATCCTGTTACCCTTGGGTACAAACCTCTCCTCAGCCTCCTTGCATTTCTTTTGCTACATTTTCCATCATCTCTTTAACTGCCTTCCCTGCCAGTTCTCTGTCCCACTGAACCCCCGTTCAGGTATTCCTCATTCCTGTGTAGTCCCCTTTCTTGTAGTTTGGCTTCATTCTTCCTGGCCTTCCTCTTCTCTCCCTCCACTTGTAGCTCTACTGTGTATTCGAAGCTTAAAACCACATGGTCACTGGCCCCAAGGGGTCTTTTATATGTGATGTCCTCGATATCTGCACTATTCAAAGGTGAATACTAAGTCCAGCCTTGCTGGTTCATCCTCTCCTCTCTCTCTTGTAGTGTCCCTTACGTGTTGGCACATGAAGTTTTCCAGTACCACCTCCATCATCTTAGCCCTCCATGTATCTTGGCCCCCATGTGGGTCCAAGTTCTCCCAATCGATCTCCTTGTGTGTGTGTGTACTCACCTAGTTGTACTCACCTAGTTGAGGTTGCGGGGGTCGAGTCCGAGCTCCTGGCCCCGCCTCTTCACTGATCGCTACTAGGTCACTCTCCCTGAGCCGTGAGCTTTATCATACCTCTGCTTAAAGCTATATATGGATCCTGCCTCCACTACATCGCTTCCCAAACTATTCCACTTACTGACTACTCTGTGGCTGAAGAAATACTTCCTAACATCCCTGTGATTCATCTGTTTTTCAGCTTCCAACTGTGTCCCCTTGTTACTGTGTCCAATCTCTGGAACATCCTGTCTTTGTCCACCTTGTCAATTCCTCTCAGTATTTTGTATGTCGTTATCATGTCCCCCCCATCTCTCCTGTCCTCCAGTGTCGTCAGGTTGATTTCCCTTAACCTCTCCTCGTAGGGCATACCTCTTAGCTCTGGGACTAGTCCTTGTTTCAAACCTTTGCACTTTCTCTAGTTTCTTCACGTGCTTGGCTAGGTGTGGGGTTTCCCAAAAAAGGTGCCGCATACTCCAATATGGCCTAACATACACGGTGTACAGGGTCCTGAATTTATTCCTTATTTAAAATGTCGGAATGCGTTCTGAGGTTTTCTAGGCGCCCATATGCTGCAGCATTATTTGGTTGATGTGCGCTTCAGGAGATGGGCCTGGTGTTATACTCACCCCCAAAATCTTTTCCTTGAGTGAGGTTTGTAGTCTCTGACCCCCTAGACTGTACTCCGTTGCGGCCTTCTTTGCCCTTCCCAATCTTCATGACTTTGCACTTGGTGGATTAACTCCCGGAGCCAATTGCTGGACCAGGTCTGCAAGCCTGTCCAGATCCCTTTTTAGTTCTATCCTGGTCTTCGATCGAGTGAATTCTTCTCATCAACTTTACGTCATCTGCAAACAGGGACACCTCAAGTCTATTCCTTCCGTCATGTCGTTCACAAATACCAGAAACAGCACTGGTCCTAGGACTGACCCCTGCGGGACCCCGCTGGTCACAGGTGCCCACTCTGACACCTCGCCACGTACCATGACTCGCTGCTGTCTTCCTGACAAGTATTCCCTGATCCATTGAAGTGCCTTCCCTGTTATCCCTGCTTGGTCCTCCAGTTTTTGCACCAATCTCTTGTGTGGAACTGTGTCAAACGCCTTCTTGCAGTCCAAGAAAATGTGTGTGTGTATGTGTGTGTGTGTGAGTATGTGTGTGTGTGTGTGTGTGTGTACTCACCTATTTGTACTCACCTATTTGTGGTTGCAGGGGTCGAGTCATAGCTCCTGGCCCCACCACTTTGCTGATTGCTACTAGGTCCTCTCTCTCCCCGCCCCATGAGCTTTATCATACCTCACCTTAAAACTATGTATGGTTCCCGCCTCCACTACGTCACTTTCTAGGCCATTCCACGGCCTGACCACTCTATGACTGAAGAAATACTTCCTAACATCCCTTTGATTCATCTGAGTCTTCAACTTCCAACTCTGACCTCTTGTGTCTGTGTCCCATCTCTGGAACATCCCGTCTTTGTCCACCTTGTCTATTCCACGCAGTATTTTATATGTCGTTATCATGTCTCCCCTGACCCTCCTGTCCTCCAGTGTCGTCAGGCCAATTTCCCTCAACTTTTCTTCGTAGGACAATCCCCTTAGCTCTGGGACTAGTCTTGTTGCAAACCTTTGCACTTTCTCTAATTTCTTGACGTGTTTGACCAGGTGTGGATTCCAAACTGGTGCTGCATACTCCAGTATGGGCCTGACGTAAATGGTATACAGAGTCTTGAACGAATCCTTACTGAGGTATCAGAAAGCTATCCGAAGGTTTGCCAGGCGCCCGTATGCTGCAGCAGTTATCTGATTGATGTGCGCCTCAGGAGATATGCTCGGTGTTATACTCACCCCCAGATCTTTTTCCTTGAGTGAGGTTTGCAGTCTTTGGCCATCTAAACTATATTGTGTCTGCGGTCTTCTTTGCCCTTCCCCAAACTTCATAACTTTGCATTTGGCAGGGTTAAACTCAAGGAGCCAGTTGCTGGACCAGGCTTGTAGTCTGTCCAGGTCTGTTTGTAGTCCTGCCTGATCCTCGTCCGATTTGATTCTTCTCATTAACTTCACATCATCTGCAAACAAGGACACTTCTGAGTCTATCCCTTCTGTTATGTCATTCACATATACCAAGAACAGCACAGGTCCTAGGACTGACCCCTGTGGAACCTCGCTTGTTACAGGCGCCCACTCTGACACCTCTTCACGTACCATGACTCGTTGTTGCCTCCCTGTCAGGTATTCTCTGATCCATTGCAGTGCCTTTCCTGTTATGTGTGTCTGATCCTCTAGCTTTTGCAGTAACCTCTTGTGAGGAACTGTGTTGAAGGCCTCCTTGCAGTCCAATAAAAATGCAGTCTATCCACCCATCTCTTGTCTTACTTCTGCCACCTTGTCATAAAAGTCCAGTAGGTTTGTGACACAGGATTTTCCTTCCCTGAAACCGTGCTGGTTGTCAATTATACACTTTTTTCTCTCCAGGTGCTCCACCACTCTCCTCCTGATGATCTTCTCCATGACTTTGCATACTATACACGTTAGTGATACAGGTCTGTAGTTTAGTGCCTTATGTCTGTCTCCCTTTTTAAGAACTGGGACTACATTTGCCATCTTCCATACCTCAGGGAGTTGCCCAGTTTCAATTGATGTGTTGAAGATCTTTGTTAATGGCACACACGGTATCTCTGCTCCCTCTTTAAGGACCCACTGAGAGATGTTGTCTAGTCCAACTGCCTTTGAGGCGTCAAGTTTGCATAGCAGCTTCTTCACCTCCTCCTTGATTATATGTACCTCATCCAGCACTTGCTGGTGTACCCCCCTGCTCTGATTTCCTGGAGTCCTACTGGTTTCCACTGTAAATACTTCTTTAAATCTCGTGTTGAGCTCCTGACATACCTCTCGGTCATTTCTTATGAACTCCCCATCACCCTTCCTCAGTCTGATTACTTGGTCCTTGACTGTTGTTTTCCTCCTGATGTGGCTATTCAACAGCTTCGGGTCAGACTTGACTTTCGATGCTATGTCATTTTCACATTGTCGCTGAGCCTCCCTTCTTATCTGTGCATATTCGTTTCTGGCTCTTTGGCTAATCTCTTTGTTTTCCTGAGTTCTCTGTCTTCTGTACCTTTTCCATTCTCTAGTTCACCTAGTTTTTGCCTCCCTACACCTTTGGGTGAACCAAGGACTCGTTCTGTTTTTCCCATTATTTCTGTTTCCCTTGGGAACAAATCTCTCCTCTGCCTCCTTGCATTTTGTTGCCACATAGTCCATCATTTCTTGTACTGGTTTTCCTGTCAGTTCCCTCTCCCACTGAATGTCTTGCAGGAAGTTCCTCATGCCTGAGTAGTTCCCCCTTTTGTAGTTTGGTTTTTCCCAACCTATTCCTGCTACTCTCTCCACTTGAATCTCAACTATGTAGTCAAAGCACAGAACCACATGATCACTAGCTCCTAGGGGTCTTTCATACATGATATCCTCGATGTCCGAACTACTCAAGGTGAATACAAGGTCCAGTCTTGCTGGTTCATTCTCTCCTCTCTCTCTGGTAGTGTCTATAACATGTTGATGCATGAGGTTTTCCGGTACCACATCCATCATCTTGGCTCTCCATGTTTCAGGACCCCCATGGTGCTCCAAGTTTTCCCAGTCAATCTCCTTGTGATTGAAATCACCCATAACTAGTAACTTTGCTCTCCCCATGTGTGCTCTCCTGGCCACCTCAGCTAGTGTGTCGACCATTGCTCTGTTGCTCTCATCGTATTCTTCTCTTGGCTTCCTGCAGTTCTGTGGTGCCATCCATTCCTTCCACTTTCTCAAAACCCTACTGGTTTTTAATGAGCAGTGCAACTCCTCCTTTCCCTCTCCTCCCTCTGTCTTTCCTGAGGATTTGATATCCGGATGGAAAGATTGAATCTGTTATTATTCTGGTGAGTTTTGTTTCTGTGAGTGCTATTATGTCTGGGGATGTCTCTTTGATTCTTTCATGCCACTCCTCATACTTATTTGTTATTCCATCTGCATTTGTATACCACACCTTTAACTTCTTTTCTAAGACTGTGGTCTGGGAGGTGTACTGGTGTTGGGGAAGTGGGAGACCTGATAAGGAACTATGGGTGGTTGCTGTGGGGGTGGAGTTTGTAATGCAGTGGGTGAGGGCATTGGATATGGCATGGGTATTTTGGTTTAGTTTTGGGTTGTTTGGTTGCACTGGGGTTGTCTTGGTTGGGGGGCTTCTATAGGAAGTTGTGAGGGAGGCTGTATTTGATCTTCCTGGGTCTGGGATCTCCTGTCTGTCTCCTCCATCCCCTCTCTTTCCTCCTTTCACCTTTGTACCATCTCTTTCAGTTTCTGCCTTTCTTCTTGTGTTCTGTCACAGTCGAGATACACCTTCCTGCATGCCGGCATGTCCCTTAATCGTGCTTTCTCCTGCAGGATCCTGTTCCTAGTTGATTCTGCCTTGAAGGTCACTTTCACTGGCCGGGTTCTTTTTTTTTTGCAAACCCCCCTATTCTCTGAAAATTTTCCAGTTGTGTCATGTCGTCTTGTCCTGTTGCTTTTATGATGCTTTCAATTGCTTTTTTTTTTCCCTTGTTTTCTTGCTTCATATGTTTCCCCTTCAACTTCCTGGAGCCCATACACAAAGATTGACCTCTCCCTTTCATTCTCCCACTTCATATCCTTGTGTATCCACTCATTCAATATAATTTCTTTCATTGCAGCTTTCTTTTCTACAGTTTCACTAGCTAATGTACTTGGGCTCAGCAGCCTGACATTTTCCCTTCTCGGCTTTCCCTGGGTTCTGCTGTGGTCTGTTAGGGCCTCCACATATAGCTTAGCTCTTTCTTTACCAACAGTCCCCTTATTTGTGGCTGAGGTAGCAGTCTCTGATGTCATTCCCAAAATGTTCTTTAGTTCTTTAGGCTGTTTCAGATTTTTTAGTTCCTCTTCTAAACTCTGTATCCTAGCCTCTGCTCCTTTGACTTGCACCTCCCGCTTCCTGCTTTCCATATCTATCCTCTCTTCCATTCTCATGCTAAGTTCTTCCAGTTTCTTTTCCCATTCATGTTCCCTTTTTGTGAGCTCTGCTGCCCAATCTTCCTTTGCAGATTCATCCTCCTGTCCCTTGATTTTCCTTCCTGCTCTCTGGTAGCCCATTATCATTTTATTTTGATTGCCTCATAGTGGGAAACCTATGTAATTCTGTGTGTTAGGTTAGTAGTGTGTTTGTCAGAGTGTGGGGGGGGGAAGGTAGAGGAGAAACTGTGGCTATGTGGGAGAGGGGTGGGGAGGGGATTTAGGGGGAATGTGGGGAGGGGGGGAGGGAGAAGCAAGTGGGTGAATGGAGAAGAGAGAAGGGAAGGAGGGAGAGGTGGGAAGGGAGGGTGAAAGAGGGAGGGGGGATCAGGGGAAGGAGTGAGAGTTGATGGGGGAGCGGAGAGTGTAAAGTGTGAGTCTGTGTATGTGTTTTGTGGGGTGTGTGTGTGTGTGTGTGGTGTGTGTGTGTGTGTGGGGTGTGTTGTGTGTGTGTGTGTGTTGTGTGTGTGTGTAATTATGTGTGGAATTATGTGTGGTTTTAGTATGTGCTGAAAAGTAGGTTTAATTGTGCGTGGGAGTGTAATGTGGAGTCTCATGGTCGCTTACCTGACCATAACCTCTTGTGACCTGGCCCCCACCCTCCTGGACTTGACCTGCACCTACTTTTCAATGTTGCCCTTTATGCTTGTCCTGCCACCTAGCTTTTTTAGTAACTTACTCGCTTTGTTCAATGATTACCAATTGTATCCTTATTGACACTTGAGTGCCTATTCTTTATTGTGCTATGAGAGTTGGACCATTCACAATCAGCTTGGGCTTTTAAATTGAACCTGAAACCCCACACCCATACAACCACTCATAGGTGAAAACAGTACTTGCAATGCAGCTGTAGCAGCCTGTAGATTGTCCAGCTCGATGAGACGTCCTGGCGTAGATCCACCTCAATTTCGTCTCGTTATATAATGTGCCCTATTCACTGTATTTCTCTCACTGGTCACACGATTGTTTCACTTTATTATCTTTCTTGGGTGACATGTGGCAATGTCGTCTGCCCTGCCCACTCTGACTGCGCACCTCGTTTAACTTTCTAGATCACTTACAAAATTGCGGCTCTCCCTACACTTATGTGGCTCAGGCAGATTATAAATCGCTTCAAAGAATTGTTCACTACCCTAGCACACTTAGCTACCCTTCAGATCACTTGGGTAGCCCTCGAAAACACTTATATTCGCAGAGCACGGAAGGCGTGACTCGCGCACGCACTGACGAGACTGTGTGTGTGTGTGTACTCACCTATTTGTACTCACCTATTTGTGGTTGCAGGGGTCGAGTCTTAGCTCCTGGCCCCGTCTCTTCACCGGTTGCTACTGGGCCCTCTCTCTTCCCGCTCCATGAGCTTTATCAAACCTCGTCTTAAAACTGTGTATGGTTCCTGCCTCCACTACGTCATTTTCTAGGCTATTCCACTGCCTTACAACTCTATGACTGAAGAAATACTTCCTAATATCTCTCTGACTCATTTGTGTCTTCAACTTCCAATTGTGGCCTCTTGTTTCTGTGTCCCCTCCCTGGAACATCCTGTCTTTGTCCACCTTGTCTATTCCACACAGTATTTTATATGTCGTTATCATGTCTCCCCTGACCCTCCTGTCCTCCAGTGTCGTCAGGCCGATTTCCCTTAATCTTTCTTCATAGGACATTCCCCTTAGCTCTGGAACTAACCTTGTCGCAAACCTTGTACTTTCTCTAGTTTCTTGACGTGCTTTATCAAGTGCGGGTTCCAAACAGGTGCTGCATACTCCAGTATGGGCCTGACATACACGGTGTACAGTGTCTTGAACGATTCCTTACTAAGGTATCGGAATGCTGTTCTCAGGTTTGCCAGGCGCCCATATGCTGCAGCAGTTATCTGGTTGATGTGTGCTTCCGGGGACATGCTCGGTGTTATACTCACCCCAAGATCTTTCTCCTTGAGTGAGGTTTGCAGTTTTTGGCCACCTAGCCTATACTCGGTCTGTGGTCTTCTGTGCCCTTCCCCTATCTTCATGACTTTGCATTTGGCAGGATTAAATTCGAGAAGCCATTTGCTGGACCAGGTGTCCAGTCTGTCCAGGTCTCTTTGAAGTCCTGCCTGGTCCTCATCAGATTTAATTCTCCTCATTAACTTCACATCATCCTCAAACATGGACACTTCTGAGTCTAACCCTTCCATCATGTCGTTTACATATACCAAAAATAGCACTGGTCCTAGGACCGACCCCTGTGGGACCCCGCTCGTCACAGGTGCCCACTGTGATACATCATTACGTACCATGACTCGTTGTTGTCTCCCTGTCAGGTATTCTCTGATCCATTGCAGTGCCCTTCCTGTTATATGCGCCTGATGCTCTAGCTTCTGCACTAATCTCTTGTGAGGAACTGTGTCAAAGGCCTTCTTGCAGTCCAAGAAGATGCAATCAACCCGCCCCTCTCTCTCGTGTCTTACTTCTGTTATTTTATCATAAAACTTCAGAAGGTTTGTGACACAGGATTTGCCTTCCATGAATCCGTGCTGGTTGGCATTTATACTCTTGTTCCGTTCCAGGTGCTCCACCACTCTCCTCCTGATAATCTTCTGTGTGTGTGTGTGTGTGACTCAACAATCAATATTTGTACCAATAACTCATTACAGTTGTGACCAGGTGTGGAAGTGTGAATTGCTCATTACTCTATAATTTGTTCATGATTGTAGCCATGTTTAAACGTAAGTAACCATTCTTACAGGATTTATTACCTTTGTAACTTGTGAGTTCATTACCTTAGTACCTAGTTCAGCTATCAAAACTTTGGGGCCCAGTCCCTGGACCCATTACGTACCCCTGTAATCTGTAAATACCTTTATAACTTGTCATGATTTTGACCAGACCTACCTGGAGTTCATTACCTTTGTAAATTGTGAGTTCATTACCTTTGTAAATTGTGAGTTCCTTACCTTTGTAACTTGCTCAGCTATCAAAACTTTGAGGCCCAGTCCCTGGACCCATTATGTACCTCTGTAATCTTTTGACTCCCGCCCACAGGATGGGTATGGGGTGCATAATAAACATATTAAATTAACTAACTCCACCCCTCACGCCGGATAACCCCAGTCCTCCCCTAAATGCCCTGGACGGCAAGATTCCATGCAAAAATTTAAAAACCACTTCCTGTACTTGAGCAAGGAGACGCAACTGTTGAACCCACCTCCATATATCACTCCATGCGTACATGGGGTACATTCCTTCAACTTGCACCACGACTCTCTCCATACCTGCCCTTTCCAAAGTACATAATTTAACACGTCGCACGTCCCTCATGCGTAATAACACGTGGAGCATTGACTCACACCTAATTAAATACCTCCCTCCCCACCACCTGAGAAGGTCGCGGTACATTTCAGTTAACCCACCATGCATCCCACCCAGTTTGAGAAAACAATACTTCACATAACATGCTATGATATGCACCCCTAGAGGAATGAGACCTAACCCTCCCTGATGCATTGGTGTCTCTACTGCAGCTCTTGTGAGCCAATTGCAACCGGAGCCCCACAAAAATCTATAAACTCTATGCAGAAGACGTTTGACATCCCCCTGCAACAGAGGATACAGTGCAGCAACATGCCATACTTTGCTATAAAGCAGAACATTAATGATGACCGCCCTCTGGTGCAGGGTTAAATGTCGCGGCCGTAGACTATTTAAGTGCCTCAAGACACTGTGTACCACCCTCCCCGAGTTACATGCCCTCGTCTGATCAACTTCTCGCATATACTGAATACCACATATAGTGATACGATCAACCACCGTCCACCTCTCTGGACCCACCCCATCCCCCACCCACTCTCCCAACACCATAATCTTCGATTTTTCTCTATTAACACATCCCCGTAGCCTTACCAAATACATCAACAAGTCGCCCAACAAACCCAGTTGCTCCCTCATACGTAATAGCACAGTAGTATCATCTACATAACCCACAAGGGCTGGTCGACCACTACTCAAACCCCACGACGAATCTACTCCCCGCCCACAAACGGCTCAGTAAAAAGGGTCCTGCATACATGCAAAAAGCATTTGAGACATGGGGCATCCCTCTCAAATGCCCCTGTTCAAGTGGACAAAGACACCTAACTTTAAAACCAGCACCATTGTGCAAAGAATGGGCCCACATGACGACCTCATTTCCAAAACCCTGCCATCTCATGAACTTCCATAGCACCTCCCTTTCCACACTATCAAAAGCAGCTTGCTAGTCTAAAGCCAAAACACCATTCCCACCCCTCGTTCTGCATTCCTCGACAAACTCTCTGATATTCCAATGACCATCATACATCGATCTACCTGGCACGCCAAACTGACCCTTATGGATTACCTTATCAAACTCTTTCTTAATCCTATTCATCAAAATTTTTGCATACAGTTTATAGTCACTACACATTAACGATATGGGTCGATAGTCCTTAATCGCTAAGGGTACGTCACATTTTCTAACACCAAAATCGCCGTATGCTGAGACAAACCTAACAACCCCCTTCCTTCATCGCATTGAGTAAATGAACCATAAAAGTCTGTATTACCTCCCAATGTTGGATATAAAATTCACACGGGATGCCGTCAATGTCTGGTGCCTTCCCCTTGCTCATTCCCTGCAATGCCTCCCACACCTCCACCTCAGTTATAGGCCCGCCCATGAGAAAGCGATCATGATCATTCAACTCGCATCGTACACCCTGCCCCAATTACTGTATCGCATGCTCACTCACTTCTTTACTTTGCATTTGGAGCTTACACCATGTATCGACATAAAAACTTATTCCTTCAGTTGTTGTTAAGACCTGTCCCTCACTGTACCCATAAACTCCATCCTGCACCACTAAACTCACAATTTCAGTCGCCTTTTGCCTTTGTGCCTGACTACATAAGACACAAGTAGACGGCTTATCATCCCACATGGCCTCCTCCACCCCACTCGAAATACACGCCCCATTAAAAACCTTATTTTTCAGTACCTGGATTTGTTCTTTAAGATAATCAATCTCGTCCACTGGGTAAATTCCAGACGCCTCTCCCTGCACATAACAGTGCCATAAAGAACCCTCCAGGTACCTCAGGAAACCATACCCCAAGCAAGAGGCCTCTTTACCCCGATGCACATAAAAATCCTTAATTTGAGGCTTCCCAACCTCATCCCATTGTTGCACTAAATCCCACCCTTCCCAGGAGTCTACTCCCATAGACGCCAATAAGTTCGTGAATAGTGTCCTATCATCCACACTTTGTAACAGTCGCATATTTAACTTCCAATATCCCTTAAAACGGTTTGGGAGACCCCCCCCCTAGTTAAGCTCCACAAGAACTCCGCGATGGTCGGAGAAATAGACATGTAACACACACACATTGATTATGACCACCCGCTGAGACACATACACCCTATCTAAGCGTGCCGCATAGCCCCTACACATGAAAGTATGCTCAATCCCCAAGTCACATCTTCCACTTACATCCACCAACCTCAGCCCTGACAACAAATCACCCAAAATAAGCAAACAAAAACCCACCCCCTCGGCTCAATGTCTTTACGGTGCACTGCACAGTTCCAGTCACCACCGACCACTGTAATATCTGGCAGGGACCTCAAATAGTACACTAGGACATCTCTAACAAAAAAAGTATTTTTAATATTAACATCATGTTCGGCCGGCCCATATACTCCTACGAAACCAACCCTTCTATTACCCCAATCTCCCATGACTCGCACCACCCGACCCTCCCCCCCTTCCTCCCAATGTTTTATCACAAATGGGCTGGTCGCTTTTATCAACACTCCACCTTTCAGACGTCTCGAGTGAGTCATATAAACATCATAATCATCTATCTCAAACAAACTTCTACTTTATGATTATGTTCTTGCAAAATACACACATCCACTGCAAAGCAATTCAACCACTCACGTACCTGCACACACTTTCTGAGAGTTTTCAAGCCCTTAACATTAATAGTTACACACCTAACTTTGCCAAAGGTGGCTTTCCCATAGGGGCCACCACCCCCTTTTTCTCTTTGCGTCGGCAAGCACCTAAGGCACCGCCCATACCTTTGGCATTCTCCATGATATTACCTGCTGTCCTGGATCCGTACAACCCCCCACCCGTGATTTCCGACCACGTCTTCTTCCGTGAACATTGTCCAGGGGTCAAGACGTCGTCGGAGTCGGACGGGGTAGCCGCACGCTTCCTAGAAACAGCATTCTCAGCTATGTCAGTACCTGAGGTGTTCTCCTTGTGAATGTCTACCTCAACAGTATGAACTCTCGGACCCTCCACATCTCACACGTTAACTAACTGATCAACATCATCCAAACGTGCTCTCTCCTCACCTGAACACTTCACCTAAGGCACACACGGCACAGAATCATACTCATGCGACGCTAAAAGGTCGCTCAATGTAGATACAATATTAGCCTCTATGTCATCTGCCTCTCTTGCTAGAGGGATCTCACTTCTCACGTGTTCCACCTCATCATGAGAGACAGTCCCAGGTAGAGTCGCACAAGATGACTCTACTAGCATGGCCTGATCAACCTCATCACTCCACGATGTCAGGTGTGGCAAGTCCTCGACGACTTCGCCTTCCGGAGTCTGATGGGGAACCTCACCATCTGGACAATGACAACGTCCCGAGGGTGGCTGGCACTGAAAACATTGTGCCACGATGTGATCCAAAGCACCGCAGAGGCCGCAAATTCATCTCTGTCCAGGATACGTAATGTACACCTGGGAACGAAAATCCTCCAGGTGTACGTACGAAGGAATTGGCTGGCATAGGGATATTTTCAAAGTGAAGGACCCCTCTTGAAGACCAGCATAGAGGCCGTCAGACCATCGACCCATTGTAACCTGGTGGGTCTTCCCATAACGTTCAAAAGTGTCACGTATGTCGACTTCATTGGCCTCAAAAGGCACGTTTTGCACACGTACCCACGTATAGTATCGTGAAACGTCGTGCAACTGAACAGTGACTGCTGGGGTGACTTGGTTGCTAACATCCTGGTACTGGTTGACAGTCTGCTTATAGGTCTGAGTATCACAAAACTTGACGAAAATCTGGGAAAGCCCATTCAAGGTGACACCACACAGGGATTCACGTTGGATGCCATATGTATCACGAATGATCGCTGGCACTAACACATTAATCGATGCGCTGGTGATTGTGTCCCGTATTAGTTCAATACAAACAGTATTAACTCTCCGGCGAAAACCAGTCGCCATTGTTGTTGATGTATCAAAAGCTCCTCCACCAGGTGTCGGGACTGAGCAGAAGCAGCTGACAAACGCTCAGCACAACGTCTGAGCAGAGAATGATAACTATATTAGTTCATATATTCACAGTTGTTAAAATAATCAAGGTGCTATTCTCATGTGCTAAAGTGTAATACGTTAATTATTTTAATATTATATTCCCAAGCTCCCTTATTTGATTACCACTTTATTTGTTCACCACTACTTATTTTAGTCCCTTTTATATTTTCTCCTTTATTTTAGATTTAAAGAACTACCTTAGTTCATATATTTACATTTGTTAAAATAATTCAGGTTCTATTTTTTAGCTTTAGAAAATTTACTTTGTCTTATACTTAATTCTAATTACAGATCCACTATAAATCTTATGATTACAAGCATTGATCCTGATACCAACCTCTTATCTAATGGCTTAAATGAATCAAACAGTAACTGTAATTACTACACAGCAGAACAAAGGCCAACAACAACATAACTGTCTTTAACTACAATGCAGATCTTTAAGCAAATATTACAATGACCTCACAGCATTACTAAATTCCCTGCATGCCAGTATGTCCATTATTACTCTCACCGAAACCTGGCTAAAGCCAGATACTACAGACATCTATGCCATTCCTGGTTACACAGCCATACACAACTGTAAGCAAGATAACAAGGGGATGGCACAGCAATATACTACTCAGACCAGCTAGAATGTATCACTAATACTTGCACAAGGGATGGACATGGGGAATATATAATAGCTAAATTCATATTCAAATACCTACAAAAACCTCTCACATTGATAAACATCTACAGAGTACCACAGTCAAACATTAGCTGTTTTAGTGAAAACCTAGGAAGTATGATAACTGATGCATACATGAATAAGGATCACTTACTACTCTCAGGTGACTTCAGTATAAATCTCCTGCAAGACCAGGACCCACACGTTACTGAATTCACAAACACTATGAGTAACTGCATGTTGCTACCAACAGTAACAAAACCTACAAGAATTACAGAGACTAGAGTTTCCCTATTAGACCACATCTGGACCAACACCATATCCCCTTTAAAATCAGGCATAATCACAGATAATACCACAGACCACTTCCCTACCTTTCTCATAACCAATCTAGGTAAATTACCCCAAGACACTACTAAAGTAACCTTCAGATTTCATGATGAGGCAGCCATTAATAACTTCACAACAGCAATGACAAACATCGACTGGCTAACTGAGCTAGAAATCTATACAAATACTGGCGAATGTATTAATAATTTTCTAAAAAGACCCAATACCTCTATAACAAGCACTGCCCTAAAAAAAAAAAAAAAAAAAAAAAGATCACAGCTAAGAGACTGAACAGTCTCTAGCTAACACCTAGCATCCTCATATCCATAAATATAATGCACCTATACGAAAAACAGTGTAAAATGAGTCACATAACCAGAGACCAAACAAAACGTTACTCATCAGTCCTAATCAATCTGATAAGGGCAAAACAATTGTATTATGAGAACAGATTATCCAGCTTTAAAGGTGATATAAAAAAAACCTGGAAAACCCTATCTGAAATTCTAGGAACAAAAAAGATATCAGGAAACAGAGCAATCAAGCTAACACCCCAACTCCCACCAACTGAAACAGCAAACAGACTCAATGTTTTCTTCTCCACCATAGGAAAAAAAAAACCTTGCCGATAAAATCCCAAGCTCAAATACCCCACCCAATGACTACCTCACTGGCACCTACCCAAACACACTCTTCCTAGCTCCGACTAACCCAACAGAAGTCTCCCTTATTATCAACACACTGTAAAACAAGACAGGAGATTTAAATACCTTACCACCCTTTATATACAAAAAAGCGTCGCAAGTGCTGTCACCAATCATTGCAACACTCTTTAACAAATCCATTGAATCCTCCACCTTCCCTCCAGTTCTCAAAATAGCGAGGGTCACCCCGATACATAAAGGAGGAGACCAAACGGACTTGAATAACTATAGGCCATTATCCAACTTACACCCTCTCTCTAAAATCTTTGAAAAATTAATTCATAAACGAATCTATTCCTACCTCATCTCCCACAACATACTCAACCCCTGTCAGTTTGGGTTCAGGCTTAATAAAAATCCGAATGATGCTATTATACACATGCTAGAAGAAATATACACTGCACTAGAGAAAAAAGAAGTCCCATTGGGGATTTTCATTGATTTACGTAAAGCTTTTGATACAGCTGACCATGATTTGCTGCATATAAAATTGTCTCTCTATGGTATAAGAGGCCAATATGTGTACACAAATGGAGCAAACTCTTCCACACAAACAATTACAGTTGGAGTCCCTCAGGGAAGTGTCCTTGGCCCTTTTCTCTTTCTCATTTACATAAACGACCTACCAAATACATCGCAACTACTCAAACCTACACTATTTGCAAATGACACTACATACGTCTTCTCTCACCCAAGCCCAATCATGCTAGCCAATACTGTAAATACCGAATTACAGAAAATATCTACCTGGATGATGATTAACAAACTTACTCTCAATATTGACAAAACCTACTTTATACAGTTTGGAAACAGAACCACAGATGTCCCTCTTAACATAATGATAAGCGGATCACCTATCACAAAGCTCACAGAGGGAAAATTCTTAGGAATTCACCTTCATAATAGACTCAAATTTCTAACACACATATACAACACATTTCCAAGAAAATCTCCAAGACCGTAGGCATACTATCGAAGATACGGTACTATGTTCCACAGTCAGCCCTCCTGGCCCTATATCACTCACTCATTTGCCCCTATCTCACCTATGGAATTTGTGCATGGGGCTCAACAACAATAAACCATCTCATACCATTAATTACCCAACAAAAGGCAGCAGCATACTTCACCAATATTCAAAACTCTAAACTTACTATACAAAACATCCACACTTATTATTGTACCTACTACATACATGGAACACTTAACTCGGATATAAACCCTCCCATCAAACTTCTCCTTACCAACCTCAACAGAACACCTGATCACAACAAAAGGCACAGATCACTCTTTGATGTTCCTCGTGTTCATCTCACATTGTAAAAATGCAATGCACATAAAAGGCCCAAAAATATGGAATTCATTACCTGTGAATATAAAAGAAACACTGTCTGTTTATCAATTCAAGACTCTTCTTAAAAACCACTTACTCACCTACATGATCTATGTCAAGTTAGACAACAGAGACATTTCCCTGCTCCATGGGATATTACCCCATTCCAAACTACCATTCTTCCATTTCCCCCCAAAACTCTTCTTAAATCACAACCAAAGCTTCGTCTTGAAGCCAAACATGATGCCTTAAGCTGTATTGATAACTTAATCACACAGAACACTCTTTCACAAATTATTTACGTTGATGGTTCTGTTCACCAGTCCACTGGTGCAGCTGGTAGTGCTGCTGTCATAGAGTGATGGCTCTTATAAAGAAATTGGAGCACGCATCAATAACTGGGTCTCTACCCTTCAAACAGAACTGTTTGCCATACTCCTTGCACTCAAATGCGTCAATGTATCGAAGGTTGACACTTTAATTGTAACTGATTCTCTGTCATCCATAAATGCTCTCAACTCATTAAGTATAAATTGTGGCATGCTTGTGCCAGAAGCCAGACATAGGTATGGTAAGATTGTGGACAGTGGAGTCAGAGTGCACATGCTGTGGATTCCATCTCACATTGGTCTTCAGATGCATGATAGAACTGATAAATTGGGTATGCTGTATGCTTTCAAAGAGGGGGTAGATTACAATCTTGGGTTGTCAATTAGCAGTTTGAGAACAATAATACGAACAAACTTCAAATGAACTTTATTGACTTAAGACTTAGGGAGATTGACACAAGTCAGTCCATCTATCACCATTCCACCATGCAGGAAAGGCCACATGTCTATGGTGCATCCATCAAGATAAGCAGATTCTTGGATGTCACTACCGCCCGGCTCTGGCCGGGTTACAAGTATCTACGGCAGGTTAAATCATCACCACCAGATGTAGACCAAACGAAATGTAAACTTTGCCAGATGGACTGTTGTCTCACCTTGCGTCATTATGTACTGGAGTGTGATAAAATTAATGAATTTAGAAACAACTCACTCAGAAATGTTCAAGAAATGGCAAAGTATTTTATCCACAGTGGTATATTACAGACCATTCTGGAGAAATACCCTGACTTTGCTAGCTGTAAATAATGCATTACCACGTACTCACCTATTTGTGGTTGCAGGGGTCGAGTCTTAGCTCCTGGCCCCGCCTCTTCACCGGTTGCTACTGGGCCCTCTCTCTCCCCGCTCCTTGAGCTTTATCAAACCTCGTCTTAAAACTGTGTATGGTTCCTGCCTCCACTACGTCATTTTCTAGGCTATTCCACTGCCTTACAACTCTATGACTGAAGAAATATTTCCTAATATCTCTCTGAATCATTTGTGTCTTCAACTTCCAGTTGTGGCCTCTTGTTTCTGTGTCCCCTCCCTGGAACATCCTGTCTTTGTCCACCTTGTCTATTCCACGCAGTATTTTATATGTCGTTATCATGTCTCCCCTGACCCTCCTGTCCTCCAGTGTCGTCAGGCCGATTTCCCTTAATCTTTCTTCATAGGACATTCCCCTTAGCTCTGGAACTAACCTTGTGGCAAACCTTTGTACTTTCTCTAGTTTCTTGACGTGCTTTATCAAGTGCGGGTTCCAAACAGGTGCTGCATACTCCAGTATGGGCCTGACATACACGGTGTACAGTGTCTTGAACGATTCCTTACTAAGGTATCAGAATGCTGTTCTCAGGTTTGCCAGGCGCCCATATGCTGCAGCAGTTATCTGATTGATGTGTGCTTCCGGAGACATGCTCGGTGTTATACGCACCCCAAGATCTTTCTCCTTGAGTGAGGTTTGCAGTTTTTGGGGCCACCTAGCCTATACTCTGTCTGTGGTCTTCTGTGCCCTTCCCCCATCTTCATGACTTTGCATTTGGCAGGATTAAATTCGAGAAGCCATTTGCTGGACCAGGTGTCCAGTCTGTCCAGGTCTCTTTGAAGTCCTGCCTGGTCCTCATCAGATTTAATTCTCCTCATTAACTTCACATCATCTGCAAACAGGGACACTTCTGAGTCTAACCCTTCCATCATGTCGTTCACATATACCAAAAATAGCACTGGTCCTAGGACCGACCCCTGTGGGACCCCGCTCGTCACAGGTGCCCACTGTGATACATCATTACGTACCATGACTCGTTGTTGTCTCCCTGTCAGGTATTCTCTGATCCATTGCAGTGCCCTTCCTGTTATATGCGCCTGATGCTCTAGCTTCTGCACTAATCTCTTGTGAGGAACTGTGTCAAAGGCCTTCTTGCAGTCCAAGAAGATGCAATCAACCCACCCCTCTCTCGTGTCTTACTTCTGTTATTTTATCATAAAACTCCAGAAGGTTTGTGACACAGGATTTGCCTTCCGTGAATCTGTGCTGGTTGGCATTTATACTCTTGTTCAGTTCCAGGTGCTCCACCACTCTCCTCCTGATAATCTTCTCCATAATTTTGCATACTATACACGTCAATGACACAGGTCTATAGTTTAGTGCCTCTTTTCTGTCTCCTTTTTTAAAAATGGGAATTACATTTGCCGTCTTCCATACCTCAGGTAGTTGCCCAGTTTCCAGGGATGTGTTGAAGATTGTGGTAAGTGGCACGCACAACATATCTGCTCCCTCTTTAAGGACCCACGGGGAGATGTTGTCCGGTCCCATTGCCTTTGAGGAATCGATGTCCCTCAGCAGTTTCTTCACCTCCTCCTCATCTGTATATATGTCGTCCAACACTTGTTGGTGTATTCCTTGCTGGTGTCCCCATCTGGTCTGTCCCCCCAGAGTCCTTCCTGGCTCTACTGTAAATACTTCCTTAAATCTCGTGTTGAGCTCCTCACATACCTCTTGATCGTTTCTTGTGAGTTCTCCACCTTCTTTCCTCAGCCTTATCACCTGGTCCTTGACTGTTGTCTTCCTCCTAATGTGGCTATACAGCAGTTTCGGGTCAGATTTGACTTTCGATGCTATGTCGTTTTCACACTGTCGCTGGGCCTCCCTCCTTATCTGTGCATACTCGTTTCTGGCTCTTCTACTAATCTCCTTGTTTTCCTGGGTCCTATGCCTCCTGTACCTTTTCCATTCTCTGTTGCACTTAGTTTTTGCCTCCCTACACCTTCGGGTAACCAAGGACTCGTTTTGGTCTTCCTATTATTTCTGTTTCCTTGGGAACAAAACTTTCCTCTGCCTCCTTGCACTTTGTTTGCCACATATTCCATCATCTCGTTTACTGATTTTCCCTACCATTTCTCTGTCCCACTGAACCTCCTGCAGGAAGTTTCTCATACCTGTGTAGTCCCCCCTTTTATAGTTTGGCCTGTCCCCTTCAGTTCCTGTTACCTTCTCCACTTGTAACTCTACTATATAATCAAAACTCAGAACCACATGATCGCTAGCTCCAAGGGGCCTCTCGTAAGTGATGTCTTCAATGTCTGAACTTCTCAGGGTGAACACAAGATCCAGTCTTGCTGGCTCATCCTCCCCTCTCTCTCTGGTTGTGTCCCTGACATGTTGATGCATGAGGTTTTCAAGTACCACATCCATCATCTTGGCTCTCCATGTTTCGGACCCCCATGTGGCTCCAGGTTTTCCCAGTCGATCTCCCTGTGGTTGAAATCGCCCATTACCAGTAACTTTGCTCTGCTCGAGTGAGCTCTTCTTGCCACCTCAGCCAGTGTGTCCACCATCACCCTGTTGTTTTCTTCGTACTCCTCTCTTGGCCTCCTGCAGTTCTGTGGTGGGTTATCATCACCCAGTGACTATTTTAAATGTTCCCGGACTAAATTGTACCTACAATGTATCCTTTCTCCAATCATGTCCATGCCTTCCATTTTCCTCAAATCCCCTTTGGGTGTTTTATGAGCATGCAACCCCCCTCCCCCTCTACTCCTTCTATCTTTCCTAGGACGTTTCCCCTTGGGAAGTTTGTGTCTTTTTTGTCTCAGGGGTTTTTGTTTGGGGACTCTATAAATGTCTGGGGTTTTTTCATGATTTTTTCTTTCCCACTCCCATGTTTATTCTTTTTCCCCTCGCGTTTGTGCCCAAAACTTTCGTTTCTTTTCTATCATTGTGGTCATGCAAGAATATTGGGGGTTGGGGGGAGAGAAGCCTTGGGGGGCCCCTTGGGGGCTGTGGTTTTGGGGGGGTTTGTGATGAGGGGGGTGGGGCAGATGCCCATAAGGGACAGCTGTTGGGGTGAGGTTTTGAATGGGGGTTGGGGCAGAGGAAAGGAGGGGTTTTGTTTATGGGTTTTGCTCATTGGGGGGGGAATGCGGGGTTGGAGTCTTTTGGTGGGAGTTCGGGGGGTGTTTTGCCCTTCCTCCTGTGTTGGGTCCTGCTCATTTTGTCATTGCCTCTCGTTCCCCTTGCGTCCTGTACCCCTCTTTCAGTGTATCCTTTCTTTGTGTTCTTTTTTCGCGGTCGGGGTATACTCTCTGGTCCCCCGTTTTTTCCCTCATCTTGCTTTCTCTTGCAAAATCCGGGTTCGAACTGATTCTTCCTTGAAAGTTACTCTGACAGGCCAACCCCTTCCACTCGCAAACCCCCCAAATTCTCTAAAAATTTTGTCCCCTGGGCATATCCCCCTCCCCTTTTTTTTTCATGACCCTTAAATCTTTTTTTTTCTCCCCCTTTTTTATTTCTTCAAATTGCCCCCCTTGGCTTTTTGGGAGCCCGTACACAAAAACTGACCTCGCCCTTTCCTCCTCCCACTGAGTCCCCATCTCTTCCTCTGAGGCATTTTATTTCCTTCCTTTACATGGTTTTGCCTTCAGTCCCTGCATATCTGAAAATTCTCAGGAAGCTTTCATACCACTGCCCCTTGCTACTGCAGTTGGCTGTTGAATCCTGCAATAGCATACCTTTTTGCTTCGGACCTGTCATTTGATCTTAGTGTGCTCCTCGCTTTTCCGGGCCCCACGTGGGGTTGATGGGCCTTTTACGTCAGTCTCCGTTTTTGCTTACTGTCCCCTTGTCTGCCCTGACATTAAATTTCCCTTTGTCACATCAAATTGTCTTTGTCTCTCTAATCTTTTCGGGCTTTGCATTTCTCTTCAAACCTGTATCCTGCTTCTGTCTAAGCCCTTATTTCCCCATTTCCTGACTTTAGCTATCCACTCCCCTTTTTTCTTACCAAGCTCTACTATTTTTCCCTTCCCCCCATCTTCCTTTTTTTTTTGGAGCTCAAATTTCCCCGTTTTTCCCCCCTGGTTGTTACCAGATCTCGGGTTTTCCATCCTCTAGGGCCCCCCTTTTTTTTTTTTTTTTTTTTTTAACCACAGACAAAGGCTAGAGGGGGGAAAAAAGGGGTGCGAGGGGAGAGAGAAAGGGGGTAAAAGGGGGAGAGAGGGAGAGAGAAAGGGTAGAAAGAGGAGAGAGGGGAAAGGGAGAGGGGGGTGGGGGAAAAACCCAAAGGGGGGAAAAGAGAAAAATGTGAGGGGGGAGAAGGGTAGAAAGGGAGAAAGAGAGGGAGGGGGAAGGGAGAGAGAGAAGAGAGAGAGGGAAAAAGGGAGGGTGAGGGAAAAGGCTTGAAGAGAGAATAGAAATGGAGAGAAAGCCTAAAGAAAAGGGGAGGGGAGATAGGGTTTGGGTGGGGAGAGAGAGGAAGAGAGAAGAGAGAGAGAGAAGGGGGAAGAGAGAGAGAGAGAGAGAGAGAGAGAAAAGAGAGAGAGAAGAAAAAAAAAAGAGTAGGGGAAGGGGAGGGAAAAGGGCTATGAGGAAAGAAATGGGGGAGGGGGGAGGGAAAAAGATAGGGGGAGTGGGGAGTGAAGGCAAGAGGGGGAGGGGAAAGGGGTCTGTGGGGGAGGGAAAGGTTAGGGGGGGTGAGGGGACGGGGTCATTTTCCAAGGATCAGCTGTGTGTACTCACCTATTTGGGGTTTTCAGGGGTCGAGACTCAGCTCCTGTCCCCCAGTGTATGTGTTTTTCGGCGTGTGTGTTGAGCAGTCAGTTGTTTATATGTCCCAGAAAAACAATTCACCTCTGTGTAAACCGTATACTAAAGATCCATTTAAAACTGAGAGTAATTTTAAAATTATAAAACTGGGTGTGTTAACAAACATTCTTTTTACCCCTTTTTACTACCTTTTAACATGGTTCCCAATAATTTCTTTCAGATTGTACTGTCTTTGTGTCCAAAAAATTACTCTCGAAAATTGTCAGGGGTGAGTCCCATTAAACCCGACTAAACCTCCTGCCTATTTCCTTTTCCTCAAATTTTATCTTCCTACTACTGCTGGTGTTTGTGTATGAAATCGCTCTGGAGGGGTTTGTGATAGCTACCAGTGACCGTAGGGGCCGGCTTACCACCAAAACTTCGCCCAAACCCCAAACAGGGATTTGTACGTTATCCTCAAGGGGAGTCCACCAGATGCCTGAGTACGACTCGCTGTACAATGCTGCGTACGATGACTCTGACCCCCGCCCTTCCGCCCCTGATTCTTCAGCTATTTTTTTTCTTGCCCCTTTTGAGTCCTCATTTACCCATTATCACTTGTATACTGTACTTTTATAAATTTCACTACTTATGGGAAGTACACTTATTTCTGAGACACCCCAACCTTTTTTGGGACACTACTTCCTCACCACTGCTGCCCCACCCCTTTCTTTTACAAATTTTTGTATAGAATATTTATCATCTATTTTGGTTGCAGGGGCGATCCAGCTCCCCGGGGCCCCGGGCCTGTGTGTGTGTTATGTGGTGTGTGTGGGTTGTGGGTTTGTGTGTATGTGTGTGTGGTGCCGTTGGGGAGGTGCGCGTGGTGTGTGGGGGGTGGGGTGTGTGTTTGGGGGAGTGTGTGTGGTTTGGGGTGTGTGTGTGTGGTGTGGGAGGGTGTGGTGGTTTTGTGTGTGTGTGTGTGGTGGGTGTGTGGGTGGTGGGTATGTGTGTGCGTGTGCGTGTGCGTGGTGTTGTGTGTGTGTGGGTTGTGGGTGTGTGGTGGTGGGTGTGTGTGTGTGCGTGGTGTGCGGTGTGTGTGTGTGTGTGGTGTTGTGTGTGTGTTTCCACCTATTGAGGTTCGGGGGCGAGTCCGAGTCCGGGGCCCGCCCTTTACTGACGCTACTAGGTCACTCTCCCTGAGCGTGGCTTTTATCATACCTCTCTAAAGCTATTTGGACCGCCTCCACTACAAAACGCTTCCAAACTATTGACTTACTGACTACTCTGTGGGTGAAGAAATACTTCCAACATCCCGTGATCATCTTGCTTCAGCTTCCAAATGTGTCCCCTGTTACTGTGTCCCAAACTCTGGAACATCCTGTCTTTGTCCACCGTCAATTCCTCTCAGTATTTTTTTTGTTTTTTAATGTCCCCCCATCTCTCCTTCCTCCAGTGTCGTCAGGGTTTTTTCCCCAAAACCCCTCCTCGTAGGACATACCCTTTGTCTGGGGCTATCTTGGGTTGCAACCTTTGCACTTTCTCTATTTTTTTCACGTGCTTGGCTGGGGGTGGGTTTCCCAAATGGTGCCGCATACTCCAATAGGCCTAACGACACGGGTACGGGCCTGAATGATTCTTATTAAATGTCGGGAAAGGTCTAGGGTTTTCTAGGGCCCCTTGCTGCACAGTTATTTGGTTGATGTGCCCTCAGGAGATGTGCCTGGGTTATACTCACCCCAAGATCTTTTTTTTTGAGTGAGGTTTGTAGTCTCTGACCCCCTAGACTGTACTCCGTCTGCGGCCTTCTTTGCCCTTCCCCAATCTTCATGACTTTGCACTTGGTGGGATTGAACTCCAGGAGCCAATTGCTGGACCAGATCTGCAGCCTGTCCAGATCCCTTTGTAGTTCTGCCTGGTCTTTGATCGAGTGAATTCTTCTCATCAACTTCACGTCATCTGCAAACAGGGACACCTCAGAATCTATTCCTTCTGTCATGTCGTTCACAAATACCAGAAACAGCACTGGTCCTAGGACTGACCCCTGCGGGACCCCGCTGGTCACAGGTGCCCACTCTGACACCTCGCCACGTACCATGACTCGCTGCTGTCTTCCTGACAAGTATTCCCTGATCCATTGTAGTGCCTTCCCTGTTATCCCTGCTTGGTCCTCCAGTTTTTGCACCAATCTCTTGTGTGGAACTTTGTCAAACGCCTTCTTGCAGTCCAAGAAAATGCAATCCACCCACCCCTCTCTCTCTTGTCTCACTGCTGTCACCATGTCATAGAACTCCAGTAGGTTTGTGACACAGGATTTCCCGTCCCTGAAACCATGTTGGCTGCTGTTGATGAGATCGTTCCTTTCTAGGTGTTCCACCACTCTTCTCCTGATAATCTTCTCCGTGATTTTGCATACTATACATGTCAGTGACACTGGTCTGTAGTTTAATGCTTCATGTCTGTCTCCTTTTTTAAAGATTGGGACTTCATTTGCTGTCTTCCATGCCTCAGGCAATCTCCCTGTTTCGATAGATGTATTGAATATTGTTGTTAGGGGTACACATAGCGCCTCTGCTCCCTCTCTCAATACCCATGGGGAGATGTTATCTGGCCCCATTGCCTTTGAGGTATCTAGCTCACTCAGAAGCCTCTTCACTTCTTCCTCGGTTGTGTGCACTGTGTCCAGCACTTGGTGGTGTGCCCCACCTATCCGTCTTTCTGGAGTCCCTTCTGTCTCCTCTGTGAACACTTCTTTGAATCTCTTGTTGAGTTCTTCACATACTTCACGGTCATTTCTTGTTGTCTCTCCTTCTTCCTTCCTTAGCCTGATTACCTGGTCCTTGACTGTTGTTTTCCTCCTGATGTGGCTGTACAACAGTTTCGGTCAGATTTGGCTTTCGCTGCTATGGGCATTTTCATATTGTCTTTGGGCCTCCCTTCTTATCTGTGCATATTCGTTTCTGGCTCTACAACTGTTCTCCTTATTCTCCTGGGTCCTTTGCCTTTTATATTTCTTCCATTCCCTAGCACACTTGGTTTTTGCCTCCCTGCACCTTTGGGTAAACCATGGGCTCATCCTGGCTTTTTTCATTATTCCTGTTACCCTTGGGTACAAACCTCTCCTCAGCCTCCTTGCATTTTGTTGCTACATATTCCATCATCTCATTAACTGGCTTCCCTGCCAGTTCTCTGTCCCACTGAACCCCGTTCAGGTAGTTCCTCATTCCTGTGTAGTCCCCTTTCTTGTAGTTTGGCTTCAAATTTGTCCTGGTCTTCCTGCTTCTCCCTCCACTTGTAGCTCTACTGTGTATTCGAAGCTTAAAACCACATGTCACTGGCCCCAAGGGGTCTTTCATATGTGATGTCCTCGATATCTGCACTACTCAAGGTGAATACTAAGTCCAGCCTTGCTGGTTCATCCTCTCCTCTCTCTCTTGTAGTGTCCCTTACGTGTTGGCACATGAAGTTTTTCAGTACCACCTCCATCATCTTAGCCCTCCATGTATCTTGCCCCCATGTGGTCCAAGTTCTCCCAATCGATCTCCTTGTGGTTAAAGTCACCCATGATCAGGAGCTTTGCCCTGCATGCATGAGCTCTTCTGGCCACTCTAGCCAGTGTGTCAACCATCGCTCTATTGCTCTCGTCGTACTCTTGCCTTGGCCTCCTGCTGTTCTGTGGTGGGTTATACATCACTGCTATTACCACCTTGGGACCTCCAGAGTGAAGTGTTCCCGCTATGTAAAACACTTTCTTCTCCGCTGTCTCCTCTCTCTCAGCTCATCAAAATTCCAGCGATTTTTGATCAGCAACGCCACTCCTCCACCCCCTCTGTTCCCTCTGTCTTTCCTCAGATTTGGTATCCCGTTGGAAAGATGGCATCTGTTATCATACCTGTAAGCTTGGTTTCTGTGAGAGCTATGATGTCCGGTGATGCTTCTTTGACTCTTTCATGCCACTCCTCCCACTTATTTGTTATTCCATCAGTGTTTGTGTACCATACCTTCAGTTTTCCTTTCCAACACTGTGGTTTGGGGGGCCTGTGAGGTGGGAGACCTAGTGGCATACTGTGGGATTCTATAGCTCGGTGTTGGGTGGAGCTGTGGGTATGGATTGTAGTGTGTGTTGGGATGGTGTGATAGGTTGTATGGTTCTGAAATAGTTGTGTGTGTGCTTGCCCTTGCTGTTCTGTTCTGCTCTGACTGACCTCTGCTGGTTCCATCCTTGGCTCTTTTCCTAGCTCCTTTCGCTGTTTTGTCCTCTCCCTCAGCTGCTGTCGTTCTGATTTTGTTCTGTCTCTGTCTAGGAACACCTCTTGTACTCTTCCGAGTATTTCAATCGTGGTTTCTCTTGAGGATCTTGTTCCGCACTGTTTTCCGTCCTGAGAATCAGCTTGATTGGTCGGTTTCTTCCCTTCGAGTACCCCCCTATTCTCTGAAAATTTACAATCTCGTCCATCTCTTCACCTATTTCCGTGATGATTTTCTCAATCTCCTTTCTTTCTTCCTGCTGCCTTTCAGTGTGTGTCCTTTCCTCTCTCTCCTGAAGCCCATGGATAAACACTGATTTTGCCCTTTCTTCCTCCCATTGCCTCACCCTCTGTGACTCTGGATCCTGCCTGTATGTGGTCAGTTTCTCCCTTGATTTTTCCAGTGGCTCTTGATAGCCTGGTTGTGCCTCAGCATTCGACCTATCACCCTCTCCATCTGCAACCAGCTGTTCTTTCCCTTTCACTCCTTGGTCCTCCTTGGCAGCTGATATGACCTTAGCATAATTCATAATTCCTTCCTTCCTGTTCGGCCTCGCAGCTTCATATGCTGTGTCTTCTCTGGTCACTGCCCCTGTAACTCGCTTCAGCCTATTTATCTCAACTTCTAGGACCCTTATCTTGGCTACTGCAGTTTCGACTTGTGCCTCCCAATTCTTTGTCTCCTTCTCCAACCTCTTTTCCAATTTCACAGAGAGCTCTTTCTCCATTTTTTCAGAAAGCTCTCCTAATTTTCTCTCCCACTCTTGTTCCATCCTTTTCCACTGCTCCTCCATCCACTCCTCCCTACCAGAACCATTCTCATCTGATCGTTGGTTCCTGCGAGTCCCCATATGTGTGCGTGCCGCTCGTGTGGGTGTATGACCCACTTAATATTTGTATTTATAACTCATTACAATTGTGACCAGGTGTGGACGTATCAGTGGCTCATTACTTTGTAATTTGTTCATGACTGTAACCATGTATAGGAGTGAGGCTGATTCATTACCTTTGTAACTTGTCATGATTGTGACCAGATCTACCTGGAGTTCATTATCTTTGTAACTAGTTCAGCTATCATAACTTTGGGGTCCAGTCCCTAGACCCATTATGTACCTTTGTAATCTTTTGACTACCGCCCACAGGATGGGTATGGGGTGCATAATAATGATATTAAACTAACTAACTAACTCACCCACAACTAAATAAATGAAAATAAATGGTATAAAATACCGACACAATGGAAACATAAACACATATGCAGTTTAATGTGATCCTTTATTGACAACGTTTCACCCACACAGTGGGCTTTTTCAAGTCACACACAGATCTGTGTGTGACTTGAAAAAGCCCACTATGTGGGTGAAACGTTGTCAATAAAGGATCACATTAAACTGCATATGTGTTTATGTTTCCAACTAAATAAATACTGATTAACTGGGTCTCATAAATGTATAACCTGTAACCCTATCAAAATATGTTTTTTGTAATTACATTACCTAATAGTATACTCCATTCTCTTGAATGTTCAGTAACTCATAAAATGTGCTACAAATTTGTGCAACTATTTATTTATTTATTTAATAATTTGAATTACTCATTTGTACTTCATGTTGTAATTTATTTACTGTATTTTTGCCACTTAATATATCATTACTTAGTTAATCTTAAATTAATTTTAAGCCTGTCCACAATGGTCTGCATACAAGGGGCTTTTGGCATATACACTCAACCACCGTATTTCTTTTGTACAAATATGTATCATGTCCAAATAATAATAAATAAATAAATAAATAAATAATAAATAAATAAATAAATAAATAAATAATAAATAAATAAATAAATGGAGCACCTCTACCAAAGTTGCCTGGATATGCACTAGAAGACAAAAAGAATGCAGATGTAATATATACAGACTTTGCAAAAGCCTTCGACAAGTGTGACCATGGCGTAATAGCGCACAAAATGCGTGCTAAAGGAATAACAGGAAAAGTCGGTCGATGGATCTATAATTTCCTCACTAACAGAACACAGAGAGTAGTCGTCAACAGAGTAAAGTCCGAGGCAGCTACGGTGAAAAGCTCTGTTCCACAAGGCACAGTACTCGCTCCCATCTTATTCCTCATCCTTATATCCGACATAGACAAGGATGTCAGCCACAGCACCGTGTCTTCCTTTGCAGATGACACCCGAATCTGCATGACAGTGTCTTCCATTGCAGACACTGCAAAGCTCCAGGCAGACATCAACCAAATCTTTCAGTGGGCTGCAGAAAACAATATGAAGTTCAACGATGAGAAATTTCAATTACTCAGATATGGTAAACATGAGGAAATTAAATCTTCATCAGAGTACAAAACAAATTCTGGCCACAAAATAGAGCGAAACACCAACGTCAAAGACCTGGGAGTGATCATGTCGGAGGATCTCACCTTCAAGGACCATAACATTGTATCAATCGCATCTGCTAGAAAAATGACAGGATGGATAATGAGAACCTTCAAAACTAGGGAGGCCAAGCCCATGATGACACTCTTCAGGTCACTGTTCTATCTAGGCTGGAATATTGCTGCACACTAAACAGCACCTTCAAGGCAGGTGAAATTGCCGACCTAGAAAATGTACAGAGAACTTTCACGGCGCGCATAACGGAGATAAAACACCTCAATTATTGGGAGCGCTTGAGGTTCCTAAACCTGTATTCCCTGGAACGCAGGAGGGAGAGATACATGATTATATACACCTGGAAAATCCTAGAGGACTAGTACCGAACTTGCACACGAAAATCACCCACTACGAAAGCAAAAGACTTGGCAGACGATGCACCATCCCCCCAATGAAAAGCAGGGGTGTCACTAGCACGTTAAGAGACCATACAATAAGTGTCAGGGGCCCGAGACTGTTCAACTGCCTCCCAGCACACATAAGGGGGATTACCAACAGACCCCTGGCAGTCTTCAAGCTGGCACTGGACAAGCACCTAAAGTCAGTTCCGGATCAGCCGGGCTGTGGCTAGTATGTTGGTTTGCGTGCAGCCAGCAGCAACAGCCTGGTTGATCAGGCTCTGATCCACCAGGAGGCCTGGTCTCAGACCGGGCCGCGGGGGCGTTGACCCCCGGAACTCTCTCCAGGTAAACTCCAGGTAATATGTAGCTTATAACTTACGGTCAACCAACTGTTGTGTGATGTATGTTAGAAAGAGCTTGCCACATTCACTTTTTGCCCTGCAGAGTTAACATGTAGTATCATGGTGTCAAAGTATAGGCAGACGATTTTTCCATTAACATTTTTAATCTCTATGCCCCAGCGAACCAGCTTCGACCTGATGCTTTACCAGATCGTATCAATAGTGAACCTACCATCATTCTTGGAGATTTTAATGCCAGACATAAGAATATTGGTGGGTCTATAACAAACACCAATGGAACTAAACTAGTGAAATTTCTAAATGAGCATGATAATGTTCGAATTGTGGGTACTACTGAGCCTACTCACATATATGGTGGCATACTAGATCTGTGTCTTGGATTTAATACATCATATACGATGCATGACTCTGTCATAGTTGATGATCTTCTATCTGATCACTTCTCAAGACTCACAGCTGTCAATCTTGATCACATCTGCAGCAGTCAAGAAGCTAAATACAGAATGAGAAAACTTAATCTCAACCCAGAACACAGAGATAACTTTATTAACCACTTGGATAAATGGTATAAGAATTACCAGCCCATTGACACATAAATTTAATGATGATTTAGTTGCCACAGATCAAATGGGCAGGAAAAGAAAACATAGACCTTCCACTATAAATGACAATAAAAGCCAATATGAATACTATAATGACGAGAGCTACGCAATCTAACACATGCAGCTAGGAGGATGGGTACAGCATACCGTGAATGTAGAACCCCAGACTTGCTCAGAACGTTCCAAGCTACACTAACAAATACAAGGAATAGAAAGCAAGAATTTAGGCAACAGGAATGGGAACAATTTGTTAGTGGATTAAATAGGTCCACCCCTTTAAGTTTGGCTTGGAAAGGTATAAATAAAATAACCAGCAAAAAGACTGGCAATGTTGCTCATCCCTTTCCTCTCGAAAAAACAGATGACTGGTCCAAAACATCCAGGCATGAAAACCTTCCATCTCATATTAGAAAAAAATTAGAGAGTACTTCTGAAGAAATGTTGAAACTGATTAATTTTATGAGCCAAAATATTGATGAGAGTGATTGCCTCTTCACCGAGTATGAATTATGTAATACATTAACTAAAGGTCGATCAACTGCTCCTGGGGAGGAAGGTATAACCAATGATATTCTCAGAACTTTAAGGCACGTGCCTCATAACCCTTTGTTGGCACTGTATAATACCAGCTACATAAAGGAAGTTCTTCCTACTTCCTGGACCAATAGTCTAATTGTGCCTATCCCTAAGCCCCAACAGCCTGATACATTTAAACCGATCTCCTTAACTAGTTGTCTTTGTAAAACTTTTGAAAGAATGATACTTAACAGACTGTACTACAGAATCAGACACCAACTTTCCCCCTACCTCTATGGGTTCATGATAGGTAAAAGTGTGTAGAACTGTATTACCACCTTTCTCACTGCACACACCTTTACTAGTTTTACCACTTTTCTTGATCTAAAATCTGCATTTGAATGTTGCATCTCCTGCCGAGTCTTTTGTTTTCATATGGAGTGATTTTCGTGTGCAGGTTTGGTACCAATCATGTATCTATCTCGCCTGCGTTCGAGGGATTACAGATCAAGGACCTTCAACCATTCACAGTAGTTTAGGTGCCTTATCGCACTTATGTGTGCCGTGAAAGTTCTTTGTACACTCTCCAGGTCTGCAATGTCACCAGCCTTGAAGGGGGCCATTAGTGTACAGTAGTATTCCAGCCTAGAGAGCACAAGCGATTTGAAGAGGATCATCATGGGCTTGGCGTCCCTAGTTTTGAAGGTTTTCATTATCCATCCTATCATTTTCCAAGCTGATGAGGTAGATACATCGTTGTGGTTTTTGAAGGTGAGACCCTGTGACATTATCACTCCCAGATCCTTCACATTACTTTTCCGCTCTATTATATGGTTACAATTTGTGGTATACCCTGACACATATTTAATTTCTTCAAGTTTTCCATATCTGAGTAGTTGAAATTTCTTCTCGTTGAACTTCATATTGCTTTGAGTGGCCCCTTCGATGATATGGTTGCTGTCCGCTTGGAGTCTCGCGGTGTCTTCGATGGAGGTCACTGCCATGGTGATCCGGGTGTCATCCGCAAAGGAAGACATGGAGCTATGGCTTACATCTCTGTCTATGTCAGAAATGAGGATGAGGAATAGAATGGGAGTGATTACTGTGCCTTGTGGAACAGCGCTTTTTACCATGGCTGCCTGGGACTTTACTCTGTTTACTATTACTCTTTGTGTTCTATTTGTCAGGAAGTTGTAGATCCATCTACCAACTTTTCCCGTTATTCCTTTATCCTGCATTTTGTGTGCTATTACACCATGGTCACACTTGTCGAAAGCTTTTGCAAAGTCTGTGTATACTACATCTGTATTTTGTTTATCCTCTACAGCATCCAGGACCTTGTCATAGTGGTCCAGTAGCTGGGACAGGCAGGACCGACCTGCTCTAAACCCGTGTTGCCCTTGGTTGTGTAACTGATGGGTATCTAGGTGGTTGGCTATCTTGCTTCTTAGAGCCCTCTCAAAGATTTTTATGATATGGGATGTTAGTGCTATCGGTCTGTAGTTCTTTGCAATTGCTTTACTGCCACCTTTGTGGAGTGGGGCTATGTCTGTTGTTTTTAGTGTGTGTGGGATGACCCCTGTGTCCATGCTCCCTCTTTATAAAATGCTGAAAGCATGCGATAGGGACTTCTTGTAGCTCCTGATGAACACGGAGTTCCACGAGTCTGGGCCTGGGGCAGAGTGCATGGGCATGTCATTAATTGCCTCTTCAAAATCCTGTGGAGTTATAATAATATCCGAGAGTTTTGGGATCACCAAGTTTTGGGTTTCGTTCATAAAGAATTCATTTGGACTGTTGACCCTTAGAGTGGGCAGTGGATCGCTGAACACTGAGTCATATTGGGACTTTAGTATCTCACTCATTTCTTGGCTATCATCTGTGTAAGTACGATAAGACACCTAAATTACTGGGAACGGTTGAAGTTCCTTGATCTGTATTCCCTGGAATGCAGGCGAGAGAGATACATGATAATATACACTTGGAAGGTCCTGGAGGGATTGGTACCAAACCTGCACACGAAAACCACTCCCTATGAAAGCAAAAGACTGGGCAGGAGATGTAACATTCCCCCGATGAAAAGCAGGGGAGCCACGAGTACATTGAGAGACAACACAATAAGTGTCCGGGGCCCAAGACTGTTGAACCGGCTTCCAGCATACGTAAAGGCTATTACCAATAGACCCGTGGCTGTCTTCAAGAAGGCACTGAACAGGCACCTAAAGTCAGTACCTGGTCAACCGGGCTGTGGTTCATACATCAGTTTGTGTGCGGCCAGCAGTAACAGCTGGGTTAATTAGACCCTGATTCACCATGAGGCTTGGCCTTAGACCGAGCCGCGGGGGCGTTGACCCCCGAAACCCTTTCCAGGTAAACTCCAGGTAAATGATGGTACTGAACGACGAAGTGCAACCGGTATTGCAAGTGATTGAACGAACGTTCCTGACGTAGTGGTGAACGTTAGCACAACATTTCCCGAGACACTCAGGCCTTCAGTCAAGTCACTGATATCGGCCTTAATGGTACTGTCAATGCCATAAGCTCACTTTACATGAGTAAGTTAAGGCTTAATCTCAGTTGTATCGCCTAAAAGAACTACAATCCCTGGGTAGACACAAGGTGATTAAGGCTGTCCTATTCGAGGTCATAATTTGAGGGCTTTATGCCCAAACCAAGTGAGTACCACTACACATTTCAGATGATAGTTAAATGCTGGATATAAGCTCCTTTGGGGCAAATTGTTTTCTAACACACTTCTTAATCCACAGCCACTGAGGAATCTGGAACGGTACTCTGAAGGGATGTCCAGGGAGAGGCTGCTGGACATCGGGTTGTTAACAAATAAGTGCCGATTGCTATATGTTTGTTTTATGCAAAAAAGTGTACTTATCTAACCAGTTCTCCACTTTTCTGGTGTTTTTCATTACTGCCACCACTTCTGTTATGAGGCGATTTTAATGCTCACCATTCTCTCTGCGAGGTCTCACTGTGACTCACGCAGCATTCAGTTAGAGGCTCTTCTCACTTCTCGTACCCTCCATGTTTTAAATACGAGTGCTCCCACCCATTTTAGCCGTTGCAATCAATCACTCTCTTGCACCGATCTCTGCTCTTCAACTGCACTAGATCTTACCTGGTCTGTACTCCCGGACTTACATGACAGCAATCAATTTCCAATCCTCTTTACTTCTCATGCATATTATCCACCTCATCGAAGCCCACGCTGGCAAACCTACTCACATATATGGTGGCATACCAGATCTGTGCCTTGGATTTAATACATCATATAAGATGCGTGATTCCTGAAGTTTACCTGGAGAGAGCTCCGGTGGTCAACGCCCCCGCGGCTCGGTCTGTGACCAGGTCTCATGGCGGATCATGGCTTGATCAACCAGGCTGTTACTGCTGGCTGCACGCAATCCAACGTACGAGCCACAGCCCGGCTGGTCCGGTACCGACTATAAGTGCTTGTCCAGTACCTGCTTGAAGACAGCCAGGGGTCTATTGGTAATCTCTCTTATGTATGCTGGGAGGCAGTTGAACAGTCTCGGGCCCCTGACACTTACTGTATGGTCTCTTAACATGCTAGTGACACCCCTGCTTTTCATTGGTGGGATGTTACATCGTCTGCCGAAGCACAGTGGGGGCCCGGGACACCCAAAAAAATTTAAAGTGTAAAACCCCTAAAAGGGTTTGGGGGACATTTCCCCCAAGGTTTCCAAAAAACCCCCAAAACCCCCGTTGTAAACCTGACCCCCCCAGTCCTTTAATGGAAATCGGGGAAATGGGGCCATCCAGCTACCAAAACCAGATCTGAGACAAAACCCCTGCAAATTGTCCCAAAAAAACCCCCCCAAAACTGAAAAGGTTTTCTGGTGATACCAAAAGGGCCATCGACCAAAAAACCCGGGCTGTGGAGGAGCTAGCCATCCCTGCAAGCACTTTTGGGAAAAATACTGGTCTCCCACTACAGATACCTAGGGCCCACACCTAACTTTGGGGACAGTTTGTCATTTCTCCCAATACACAAAACTAAAACAGCCCAGAGGGAACCCCCAACACAGGTAACCCCCCGGGGAATTTTGGAGATGAGCAGTTTCACAGGACCTACCTGCAATGAATGATGAAACGAGAACACTAATGAAAACCGGGGTACCTTTTTAAGGTAAAAGGTGTTAAAGAAAGCCCTAACCCAAATTGCCACCCCTCCAAGAGGCATTGGATTCGCCTGACTTTTCCAAAATTGGGGCTTCAAACCCTTTCCCAAAAAGAACTTTTTTGCCATACTCCTTGCACTGAAATGCTCTATGTAAAAAAGGGATGACATTTTAAAATTGTAACGGATTCTCTGTAAATCCAAAAATTTTCTAAACCTTTAAGCATAAATTGTGGCATGCTTGTGTCAAACCAAACACAGGTATGGAAAGGATTGGGGGACAGTTAGTTTTTTTAGTTTAATATGTTTTATTTTTTCCCCCCCTTTTCCCACCCTTTGTGGGCGGTAGTCAAAAGTTTAAACAGAGGTACAAATTTGGGTCCGGGGACTGGACTCCAAATTTCGATAGCGGGACAGTGGAGTCAAGTGCAATCCCTGTGATTCCATCCCCCCCCAAACTTTTTTGGTCTTAAAATCCCAAGAAAAGAACTGATAAATTGGAAAGCTGTATGTTTTTCAAAGAGGGATTAGAAAAACAAATCTTGGCTTGCAGGTAGTATTTTAAACAAAAATTTACAAAAGAATTTCCCCCCTAAATTTTTATGGGTTTAAAGGGCCCGGGGAGATTGGCACCATGATTTCCATCATCATCTTGTATCATGCAGGGGGACCCAATGCCCAAAGGTGCACCCAAACAAATTAAGCAAAACCTTGGTTTGTCACAACAGCCCGGCCCGGGCGGGGTTTAAACCAAAGAAATTTTTGGGCGGGTTAAATAAACCCAACCCCCGGGTTAAAAAACAAAATTTAAACTTTGCCCAGATGGATTTTTTGGGTCAAAACCCTGCGAAAATTTTTCGGGATTTCGAAAAAAATTAATAAATTTTAGAAACAACTCTTTCCCAGAAGTGTTCAAGAAATGGCTAAGTTTTTTAAACCCAAAAACAGTGGTATATTACAACCTTTTCTGGAGAAAAAACCCGCTTTGCTAGCTGTAAATAAACCCATTACCACAAAAGTGCATTGTACTACCTATTTGTGGTTGCAGGGGTCGAGTCCTAGCTCCTGGGCCCCCGCCTTTTCCCCCGGTTGCTACTAGGCCCTCTCTTTTCCCCCCCTCCATAAAGTTTTATCAAACCTGGGAAAAAAAAACCTGTTAGGGTTTCCCCTGCCCCCCCACTACGTCTTTTTTCTACTATTCCACTCCCTTAAAACTCTAGGATGAAGAAATACTTCCAAAAAAATCTCTCTGCCCTCATTTGTTTTTTTCAACTTCCAATTTTTGGCCCCTCTTTTTTTCTGGTCCCCTCCCTGGAACATCCGCCCTTTGGGTCCCCCTTTCTTTTCCCCACGCAGTTTTTTATATGTCTTTATCATGTCTCCCCTGACCCTCCTGTCCCCAGTGTGGTGGGGGCCGTTTTCCCCTTTAAAATTTTCCCAAGGAATTCCCCTTAGCTCGGAACAAACCCTTTGTCGCAAACCTTTGTATTTTCCCTCTAGTTTTTTGACGTGTTTTAATCAAGGCGGGTTAAAACAGGGGCTGCATACCCCAAGTAGGGGCCCCTGACATACAAGGTTACAGTGTCTTGAATGTTCCTTACAAAGGGTATCGGAATGCGTTCCATTTTTGCCAGGCGCCCAATGCGGGCAGCAGTTATCTGATTGATGTGTTTTTCCGGGAGAAAATGCTGGGGTTTACACCCCCCCAAGATTTTTTCTCCTTGAGTAAAGGTTTGCAGTCGGGGGGCCACCTAGCCTATACCCCTTTTCTGTGGCCCTTTTTGAGCCCCCCCCCCCCCATCTTCATAAACTTTGCTTTTTGGCAGGATTAAATTCAGAAGCCTTTTTCCCTGACCAGGTGTCCAGTCTGCCGGGTCTCTTTGAAGTCCTGCCTGTGTGTTTGTGTGTGTGTGTTTTGTGTGTTTTGTGTGTGTTGTGTGTGTGTGTTGTGTGTGTGTGTGTGTGGTTTGGTGTATGTGTATGAGGGGGTTTTGAGTGGGTGTGTGTGTGTGTGTGGTGTGGGGTGGGGTGTGTGTGTGTTGTGGTGTGTGGGGAGTATGGGGGTGTGTTTGTATGAGGTTTGGTGTGTGTTAAAGTGTGTGGCGGGTGTGTGTATTTTTTTTGTGTATTGGTGGGGTGTGTGTGGTGTGTGTGTGGGGGGGGGTGTGTGTGTGGGGTGTGTGTGTGTTTTGTGGTGGTGTTTATGTGTTGTGTGTATGAATTTGATGTGTTTTGGGGTTTTGTACTCACCTAGTTAGGTTGCGGGGGTCGAGTCCGAGTGTGTGGTGTGTGGTGTGTGTGTGTGGAGAGAGAGACTCAGCAATCAACTTTTCCCCACCAATAACCATTTAACATTTTGGGCCCGGGGGTGTGGAATGTGAATTGCTCTTATTTCTAAAATTTGTTCTTGATTGCAGCCATGTAAAAAACGAAAGGGTAACCATTTTTACAGTTTTTCTTTAAACCTTTGTAACCTGTTTACCTGGATTTTAAACCGGGAGAGAGTTTGGGGGGTCAACCCCCCCCGCGGCCCGGCCCTGTGACCCCCCTTCCTGGTGGATCAGCCCCTGATCAAAAACTTTGCGGGGCCTGGCTGCACGCAAACCCAACGTACGACCCCACACCCCGGGGCTGATCGGGAACTGACTTTAGGTGGCTTTCCAGTGCCACTTAAAAGCCCGGCCGGGGGTCTGTTGGTAATCCCCCTTAGTGTGCTGGAGCACTTAAAACATTCTGGGGGGCCCCCTGACATTTAAATTGTATGGTCTTTAAACGTGCTAGTGACACCCCTGCTTTTCTTTTGGGGGGTTTGGGGGCATCGCCCTGCCAAGTTTTTTGCTTTCGTATGAGTGTTTTTCGGGCAAGTTCGGTCTAGTCCCCGGGTTTTTTCCAGGGTATATAAATCATGTAACTCTCCCTCCTGCTTTTCCAGGGAATACAGGTTTAGAAACCTCAAGCGCTCTCAGAAATTTGGGAGGTTTTTATCTCCGTTATCCCGCGCCGTAAAAAGTTCTCTGTACATTTTCTAGGTCGGCAATTTCACCTCCCTTGAAAGGTGCTTTTAGAGTGCAGAAAATATTCCACCTAGATAGAACAAGTGCCCCGGGAAAAATTGTCACCCGGGGCTTGGCTCCCAGTTTTAAAGGGTTCTCTTTATCCATCCTGTCTTTTTTTTCTAGCAAATGCAAATTGATACAATGTTATGGTCCTTAAAGGGTTTGAGATCCCCCCGACATAATCACTCTCAGGTCTTTGACTTTGGTGTTTTGCCTTTTTTTGGGGCCAGAATTTTTTTTGTACTCTGATGAAGATTTAATTTCCTCATTTTTAAAAAAATTTTCTGAGTAATTGAAATTTCTCATCGTTGAACTTCATATTGTTTTCCCCCACCCCATTTGAAAGTTTTGGGTTGATTTCCGCCGGGGAGCCTTGCAGTGTCTGCAATGGAAGCCCCCTGCACCAAAAGGGGGTGTCACTGCAAAGGAAGACACGGGCTGTGGCTGACTTTCCTTGCTATGTCGGATATGAGGATGAGGAACAAGAGGGGAGCTGACTGTGCCTTGTGGAACCAGAGTTTTTTCACCGAAACTCCCCTCGGACTTTACTCGTTGACGATTATTTCCTGTTTTTTCCTTTTTGTGAGGAAATTAAATTTCCCAAAACGACCGATTTTTCCCTTTTTTTAATTTTTCCCTTTGAGCCCGCATTTTGTGCGCTATTTGGGCCATGGCCACATTTTGCCCCGAAGGTTTTTGCAAAGTCTTTAAAATTTTTCATCTGCATTCTTTTTGTTTTCCCTATGCTTTTAGGCCCTTTGTGGGTAGTGATAAAATAGTTGAACAAAACGGGGACAAACCTTTTCAAAAACCCATTTTTGCCCGGGGTTGGAAAACTGTTTGGGTTTTTAGATGGGGGTGACCTTGCTTCTTAGGCCCTTTTTCAAAGATTTTTATGATAGGGGATGTTAGTGCTATTGGTCTGGTTTTTTCTATTGTTTTAAATTTGCCCCCTTTGGGGGAGTGGGGCTATGTCTGTTTTTTTTAAGTAACGGGGGAAAGACCCCCCGTGTAAAAGCCCCTCTCCAAAAGGATGGAAAAGGTCGTATAGGGGTTTTCTTGCATTTCTTATGAACACAGATTCCATGATCTGCCCTGGGGCAAGTGAAAGGGCATTTTCCATTTATAAACCTTTTCAAGTCATTTGGCGTCGGGATAACATCGGAAAAGGCTTGTGTTTAAAATTTTGTGCCCCTCTCAAAAAAAATTTTCTTTTTGATCTTCGACCCCTCAGTCGGGTTAGGCTTGCTAAAAACGGGGTCATACGGAGACTTGAGTACTCACCCCCTTTCCCTTGCTGTCATCTGTGTGGGGACCCATCTTTTTTTTAAGGGGGGCCCAATACGGGACGTTGCCCTCAAATTTTGTTTTTGGCATAGGAGATTTCATTACCTTTGTAACTTGTGAGTTCTTAAACCTTGTACCTATTTTCGGGCCCCGGCCCCCCTGGACCCATTGTGTACCTCTGTAATCGTAAATCCCTTTTTGTAACTTGCCCAAAAATTGTGACTGGGACCTACCTGGATTTTTTTTTAAACCTTTGAAAATTTGGGTGGGGTTCATTCCCTTTTGTAAATTGTGAATTAAATTACCTCTTTTAACTTGCTCAGTATCAAAATTTTTGAGGCCCAGCCCCTGGACCCATTATGACCTCTGAATCTTTTGAAAACCCAAAACCCCGGCCCACAGGATAGGTAGGGGGGTCCCTAATAAACATTTTAAAAACCTAACAAAAAATTTCCTCATAGTATAAAAAAATTTTCCCAAAAAAAAAATGGGGAAATTTTGAACAGCGTGTCAGCGGGGCCTGTTTTGGCCCCCGGGTTTTCTGGGTTTTTTTTCCCGGGTCGCTCTTACGGGGCTAAAACTTTAATTTTTTCCCCATCAATCCTATACGATAAAATCCCTCAACCCACCGGGAAACCAAATTTTGGGGGGAAAAAACTTTTTTATATACTGGTCAAAAAAAGGAAAATTATGGCCCTACCAAACAAAGTTTTTCGGCCCAAAGGGGGAAACAAAGGCCCCGTGTTTCCGTGTGCAAAATAATAATAAAAAAGAACTTTTCTTTTACAGAGGAAAGAAAGTCTCCCGAAAACATTTGAGTATACAAGTGTATAGTGAAACACAGGGCTTCCCTAGTAAAAAAAGATTATAAAGGCTAAAGGTCATTTGAAAACAGTGAATTTTTTAAAAAGAAGTGTGGTAAACCATTAAAGGGAGGGCCCGAAGTCGCCAGAAACTTTCCACATGGGCCCCTGTTTTTTAAAAATCTTCCTGGGCCCGCTAGTGAAAACCCATATAATCAAATGAAAACCAAATGAATAGCAAAAACAGGCTGTGTAGCAACTAACCATTTTTATAATGGTACTTAGTGGAGGGAGTGCCCTTTTATTATTTTTTTTTTCTTTTAAAACCAGACTATACTGTGATTTTATCATGATTTCAACATTTCTTATTTTTAATTTTAAAACCAGCCCGTAATCCCATGCATAGTAAAAAATGGCTTTTGGCATGCTGCTCTTTTCTGTATTTTTTTTGTACCTCCGTAAAAATTTTTTCAAATTGGGTTTAAAAAATAAATAAAAAAAAAATAAATTTTTAATAAAACCTTAGTTACCAGCGGTCGCAATATACACAACGAGAAGCAATTATTTCTACAGAAAAAAACGTCCCTTTCCCCCAAAATTCAACCAGTCAAATATAGTGATAAAAAATAGCATTTATTTGGTGGAGACGAAAAAAAAATAGAAAAAACTAGATACACTGATTGAAAAACAGGTTGAAAGGGTCGACCTTTATCATTGTAGGAGCTGCCAGAAAACACGGTTTCTTCAAAACGCAAGTTATAAATTTTTTTATCGTCAAATCACATATTACTTTGGGGTAGATAATTTTTCCCGTGATCCTTCATGGTTTTGCCCAAATCACCGACCAGTAAATTTTTAAATAAGGGCCCCCCTGATCGATCAGGAAAGACTGGGCCAACCCCCCGACGGCCGAACCCTTGACGGGCCGAAACCCCTTTACTGGGCCGAACCCTTGACTGGTTTTAAAAAGGATTCGTTGGGCAAAAACAGACGTAAACGGTGGGGTTTTTTAGGGGCCCTTATCAAAAAACAAAAAATAAATATAAATCAGGAAAAATACACCCGGGAAAACTGTCCAATATAAAAAATACAGTTAGAAATTTGAAATTAAAAAATAGCTTGAGCTTCCCTTTAAAGGGGGTTAATTTAAAAGAATATTTAAGAGGTTGCTAAATAGAAAAAACAGAAAAACAACCATTCAAATCATTATAAGCTCTGGTAGTCTGTGGTCAATCAAACAAACGGGCCTTTTCCCCAAGGAAAATTTTCATTTTTGGGGGAAATTGGTGTCACGCCCCTTTGGCAGATAAACCAGAAATATCTACAAGCATAAATTTAAAAAAGGGAAGTGGTTTTTTTGGGTTCCCAAATGAGATAAATCTGTGGAATAAAATCACAAGGGGATTAAAAGGGATAACATCAAAGCTGCTTTTTTATAGAAAACCCGGGAACTTTCTACAACCGTGGGAATAAAAAAAATTTTGGGGTGAAAAGGTACTGCCCCCTTTATACTGGCCAGGGAGTCAAAACTGTAAGGGGGGAGGGGACTCCTGGGAGTCAGTAAAGTGGGGCTGATAGTGCGGGGCCTGGGAGACAGGAATTGGGGAAACTGGGAGGTGCTGTCCTGGGGGACAGTAATGATGAAGCTGGAGGTTTCGTCCAGGGGGACAAAAAATGGTGAAGCTGGAG
This sequence comes from Cherax quadricarinatus, assembly GCF_026875155.1. NCBI lineage: Eukaryota > Metazoa > Arthropoda > Malacostraca > Decapoda > Parastacidae > Cherax > Cherax quadricarinatus. The sequence continues at coordinate 3,879,466 of NC_069414.1, forward strand.
ATTTTTTTCCAGGTAGTTGGGAAAATTTTATGCAGGAAGGAATACATATAAATGGCCTCATAGGGGACAGAACCGTATAGGGAAACAAGTGTAGTCAAAGATAAGGTAAAACCATAAAGCAAAAATAGAAAAAAACCACAGGAAATAGCAAAAAAAGGACCCCCACTAGCAAAAGGAGGATATATTGCCCCAAAAACAACTGGTGGGAGCTCCCTTGTTGGGGCTAGGGAAAGAAAAGAATAAGACAGGGAAACATGCACCCAAAAGGGAAAAACCCTCACAAAACCCAAGGCAAACGGAAAAACCAACCTGTGCACATACTAAGCACTTTTTATCTGCAGGGATGGGGGGAATTGAAAAACAAAACGGGGAAAAGTGCAAAATATGACCCCCCTAGAAAATTCCCTGCCAATATGAAAAAACAGAAAAAAAGCAAACTCATTTTCCCTTTTAAACTTTTTTTACCCCCGAACTGGTGTACTCCCTCAGTACAGGAAAGACTGTGCTATAACTTAAAATTTCCAGGCAACACCATCCAGGCCCTGGGGAAAACCTTTGGGAAAACCCCCCAGCCACTCAAGAGGGAAGGGTTTTTTTAAATGCCAGGAAAGGAAAAAAGGCAGGAAATGGCAGAAATCGTACACCAAATCCATCATTCCTGGAGTGGGAAAACCCCATTTGATGGCCTCCACTCCCCAAACCCAAAAGATACCGATACTTTAAAGCCGGAAAAAAATATCCCCCCCAAATTTCCAACAATAAACCCCCATCCTGACTTTCCCTTTTTTGCAAAAATACAGGGTCTTTAAACCCGCAACAAACAACAAAATACCTTTTTATTTCCCTGGACTGCTTGCAGAGGCAAAGGCCCAAAGTTTTGTGGGTTTTCCCGGGAAACCCCCCCCATAAAAGGGTCCCTTTGGGAAAACGAAATATGGATCCCCTTTTCAACCTATACAGATGTGACAGGGGTGAAAAAGGGAAAAGGGGGGGGGGGGGTTTGGGCCCAAAAATTTCAGATCCAAATTGTTTGCAAAAGAAACGCTTAAATTTCCTCAAATGATGTATGGAAGTTTTGCAGTAAAGGGGCGAGAACCAAACCTAGTCCCTTGGGTAGTCAAAAAGCCTCCCCGGGTGCAAAATCCCAGCAAAATTTCCCGGAACCCGCTTTAAAAATTGACCACTGTCCCGGGAAAAAAATTTCCCGGTTTCCCGCCCCCAACATCCCTTTCTCCTTGGGGTTTTCAAAATTTAAAAAGGCAGCCCAAAAAGGAGGAATATAGCCAAAAAAAATTTTCAAATAATAACAACCAGGAGGGGGAAAACCCCTTTAAGAAAAAATCACACTTTTCAAAGAGCTTTTTTAAAACCTGCACAAAATTCAATTTTAAAAAAACCCGCAAATAATTTGAGCCCAAAAGACTTGGGGAAAAAACACTAACCTCATCTTCACTAACAATGAGATCAAAAAAGAAATTTCACCATGTCAAAAACAATATCTCAAACACAACATAATTAGGTTTAGACATGTAAGCGAAACCCCCTAAAGCCCCCGACCGACATAATGAGGGCTAGTCATTCCCCCAAATTCCCAAATTTTAATAGCAAAAAAAATAAAGTGGGGGGGCCCCAAATAAACCAAGTCCCAAACCCATATAAGCTGGGAAATTTTACAAGAGTACAAAAAAAAAATTCTGGCCACAAAATAGAGCGAAACACCCAAAGTCCCAAAACCTGGGAGTGATTATGGGCCCGGGGGAAACCTCACCTTCAAAGGGCCCTAACAAAGTACAATCGCATCTGCTAGAAAAATGACAGGATGGATAATGAGAACCTTCCAAAAATAGGGGCCAAGCCCATGATGACACTCTTCGGTCACTTGTTTTTAAACTAGGGTGGAATATTTCTGCACTCTAACGCACCTTTCAAGGCATGAAATTGCCGACCTAAAAAAATGTACAAGGGAAATTTCAAAGGGGGCGCAAAAACGGGAGATAAAAAAACCTCAATTACTGGGAGCGCTTTATTTCTAAACCTGTAATTTCCCCGGGAAAGCAGGGGGGAAGATACATGATTATATACACCTTTTAAAAACCTAAGGGGCGGGACCCAACCTTTTCAACGAAAATCACTCACTTTCAAAAACCCAAAAAAATTGGCGACGATGCACCCCTCCCCCCAGTGAAAAGCAGGGGTGTCCCTAGCACGTTAAAAAACCCTACAATAAGGTCAGGGGGGCCCCAAAACTTTTTCAACTTTCCCCCCAGCACACCCTAAGGGGGGTTACCAACAGAAACCCGGCCCTTTTTCAAAAGGGGGTTTTGGGAAAAAAAATGGACAAGCCCCCTAAAGTCATTTCCCGATCACCGGGCTGTGGGTCGACGTTGGTTTGCGTGCAGCCAGCAGCAAAAGCCCCCGGTTTATCAGGCCTGAAACCACCAGGAGGCCTGGGGTCCAGACCGGGCCGCCCGGGGGGGTTGACCCCCGAAACTCTCTCCAAAGGGAAACCCTTTAGGGAAGCAACCAGACCCCAACTTTTGCCTAGAACAATTAACTTGGGCACTTTGATGTTTGCACAAGGCTTGTTCCTCTAAGAAAAAGGAAAGGGGTAGATGTAAAAAAAGAAAGAGACAGGGGGGCTCCCCTTTTACAGGGGGATGGAAAAGAAAAAACAGAGCGGCTAAAAAGGTCAATTTAAAAAATCTGAAAAAGCATAGGGGGACACTGGTCAGGGGGAAATAGCAAGCAAACGAACTTAAGCTAAAGTAACTTAAAAGGGGTCAGGGAAACGCTGGGGGAAAAACTAAAAGCCCTAAATGAATCGAAAGAAACCCGAATATTTCTTTTTCCTATGCCCAAAACAAAATCGAGAAAAAACCCCTCCAATATTGGGCCCCACTTAAAAAAAGATGGGTCCCTACACAGAGACCCCAAGGAAAAAAATGAGCTACCCAATCCCCCAAAAATGACCCAATTTTTTGCAAAGCCGCTAACCAGACTGAAGTCGACGATCAAAATGAATTTTTTTTAAAGAGAAAAGCCAAAAAAGTTTTTATTAACAAAGCCTATCCGATTTATCCTGACGCCAAAATGGCCTTTGAAAAGGCCAAAATGACATGCCCATGCCCCCTTTTGCCCAAGGGCCAACTTTATGGAACTTCTGTTTTATCCCCAAAAACGGGAAGAAAACCCCATCACGGGGCCTTTTTTTATCCTTTGGAGAGGGAACATGGACAGGGGGGCATCCCCCCAAATTACTAAAACAACGACATAGCCCCACTCCACAAAGTGGGGGGAGTAAAGCAACAGCAAAAAACACAGACCGATAGCAAAATAACACCCCTATCCCTAAAAATCTTTTAAAGGGTCCAAGAAGCAAGGTCACCCCCATCTAGAAACCCATCAGTTTTTCACAACCCCGGGCAAATGGGTTTTGAAAAAAGGGCCCTCCTGTCTGTCCCCCCTTTTTGGGCACTACGAAAGGTCCCCAAATGCACTGGAAGACAAAAAGAATGCAGATGTTAAAATACCCAGACTTTGCAAAAGCCTTCGACAAGTGTACCATGGCGTAAAAAGCGCACAAAAAAGCGTACTAAAGGGGAAAAACGGAAAAATTCCCGGGCGATGGAAACTATAATTTCCCACTAACCGAACACAAGATAAGTCGTCAACAAGTAAAAACCCCAGGCACTACCCTTTAAAAGTTCTTTCCACAAGGCACAGTACTCCCCCCCATCTTGTTTTCCCCATCCTCATATCCGATAGACAAGGATGTCACCACAAACACCGTGTCTTCCTTTTCAGATGACATCCGAATCTGCATGACAGTGTCTTCCATTGCAGACACTGCAAGGCTCCAGGCGGACATCAACCAAATCTTTCAGTGGGCTGCAGAAAACAATATGAAGTTCAACGATGAGAAATTTCAATTACTCAGATATGGTAAACACGAGGAAATTAAATCTTCATCAGAGTACAAAACAAATTCTGGCCACAAAATAGAGCGAAACACCAACGTCGAAGACCTGTTAGTGATCATATTGGAGGATCTCACCTTCAAGGACCATAACATTGTATCAATCGCATCTGCTAGAAAAATGACAGGATGGATAATGAGAACCTTCAAAACTAGGGAGGCCAAGCCCATGATGACACTCTTTAGGTCACTTGTTCTATCTAGGCTGGAATATTGCTGCACACTAACAGCACCTTTCAAGGCAGGTGAAATTGCTGACCTAGAAAATGTACAGAGAACCTTCACGGCGCGCATAACGGAGATAAAACACCTCAATTACTGGGAGCGCTTGAGGTTCCTAAACCTGTATTCCCTGGAACGCAGGCGGGAGAGATACATGATTATATACACCTGGAAAATTCTAGAGGGACTAGTACCGAACTTGCACACGAAAATCACTCACGACGAAAGTAAAAGACTTGGCAGACGATGCAACATCCCCCCAATGAAAAGCAGGGGTGTCACTAGCACGTTAAGAGACCATACAATAAGTGTCAGGGGCCCGAGACTGTTCAACTGCCTCCCAGCATACATAAGGGGGATTACCAACAGACCCCTGGCAGTCTTCAAGCTGGCACTGGACAAGCACCTAAAGTCGGTTCGTGACCAGCCGGGCTGTGGCTCGTACGTTGGTTTGCGTGCAGCCAGCAGCAACAGCCTGGTTGATCAGGCTCTGATCCACCAGGAGGCCTGGTCACAGACCGGGCAGAGGGGGCGTTGACCCTTGGAACTCTCTCCAGGTAAACTCCAGGTAAACTCCGGATCCTGATAAGTTTAATGAATATATGTAATCAGGATGATGCTCTTGAGCATTTTGATAATGTCAAAAGTGCAGCAATCCCCGTTCAGTTTCCAGCAATTTGTGAGAAAGAAGCCCATGACTCTTGCCTTCAAAACTTGCCTTTTAACTGGCTGTCAAGATGCCGAAAAATGCTTAAAAATATAGGTCCTGAAGATAAAGCAGTTAGGCCTGAGTGGTTGAGGGGAGAGGACGTGTGTGTTGAGTGAAGTCCTAGGCCTTCTATATCAGAACTGCTTATCTCTCCCGACTGATAACTCATCATGCAACAAATATCGTTGGAGCGCAGCTGAATTGCTGCTGGAACTCTTATGTGTGAACTGTGACTAGTGATATACCTAGTGAAACACAAGCATGTTGATTTGAAGTGGCTGTAGGAGGCTACACCTTCACTCCACCTCGCCTGTCTCCCCTCCTTCCTCGATTTGGAACTGAGCCATTTGCCTCTATTTACTTATGGTCTAGAGGCAGTTTTTGCCAGACCACATAAATGCTTGAGTGCCCGTGTCTGTCCTCTGTGCCTCACTTCACTCATCTTACGAATATGTCTCCTGTGTGCCTACCTGCCTTCCACAAGCAAATATCCAAGTGGTTGACACGGGCTTAGCAAGCACATTCAAGCAGGCTTGAAAGCAGCATTCCAAGCTAGCCAGAACAAGCTAAGGTAGCCTGCAATTACAGCTGTCCTAAGGCCCAGCATGTCTACGTCTATGTTCTACAGTGCTGCTGGCATACCAGTGTTCCCTGTACTGGCTTAGTTAAGAACAATTTAACGAGCATTGCAGTACTAACTTTTTAAGTGGGACATGCCAGAGGTTCACCTATAAACATAGTAAGTTTGTGCTAGAAGTGTTAAGTGCTGCAGATTTGTTGTAACTATTTGCACGAGTGGATTTCACTGACTTAGGACATTGTGCTACCATCAGTACCTACATAGGCTTAAAATGAGTGAGAAATGACTGGCCTGCTGGGTGACCTTGAAAATGGCACTATAAGACCCGCATGCCACTTACACCCATACTGCATGTGTCTAGTGAGGTGAATGTCCCTTCCTCGACTTTCCTATTCACCGGTATCCCTTAACTCGGCGCCATTATCTACATATGGGATAAGGGCGCGTTTAGCTGATCCAGGCTAAACAGCGCTCCAAGCCAGCCAGTGAAGGCCAAGTTACACTGCAGTTACATCTGTTCTGAATCCCAGAATGCCTTTGTAAACGTTCTACAGTGTTCCAGCCGTACCTTCAGTGTTGTGAGAACTCTTGTGTGTGAGTTGTGACTAGGGATATACCTAGTGAAACACTGGAATTAGTTTTCCGTTTTGAAGAGGCTCTCACAGGCCTCTGCTTTCCCTCTTCCTTTCATTTTACCTCAGCCTTTCGTCTCTATCAACATACAGTGTAGAGGTGAATTTTGCTAGTCCACTGCTACTCGTGCCTCTGAAAATGCGCACAGCTCATCTTTACCAACCTGAGGAATAATGACGAGTGTGCAGTCCTACGTGAGTTGGCAACCCAGGTGTGCACACACACTGAAAATTCGTCTTTCATTCCAAGACAAGTGTGCTAGAAGTTCTGCAGGTTTGGAGTGAGTAACTACTTGCATGAGTATTGCAGTGTTTGGTAACTCTTGAGAAGTCTGCCTCAGTCAGAGACCTTGAGTGAGGCACTGCATCACCTGCCTGAGACTTTCGCTCATATTGACTATGTGAAGAGAGGCGAATGTGCGTGCTCAGTTACCCCTGCTATTCTCCTGTATCCCCCAACTCTCCGCCTTTAAACTCAGCCGTTTGCCTCTATCAACGTGCAGTGTAGAGACGTATTTTGCTGCTCCGCTGGTACTCGAATATCTGAGTTCTGCACAGCTAGTCACCTCTGCCTACCTGGAGTTTACCTGGAGAGAGTTCCGGGGGTCAACACCCCCGCGACCCGGTCTGCGACCAGGCCTCCTGGTGGATCAGAGCCTGATCAACCAGGCTGTTGCTGCTGGCTGCACGCAAACCAACGTACGAGCCACAGCCCGGCTGATCAGGAACTGACTTTAGGTGCTTGTCCAGTGCCAGCTTGAAGACTGCCAGGGGTCTGTTGGTAATCCCCCTTATGTGTGCTTGGGAGGCACTTGAACAGTCTCGGGCCCCTGACACTTATTGTATGGTCTCTTAACGTGCTAGTGACACCCCTGCTTTTCATTGGGGGATGGTGGGTGTCTGCCAGTCTTTTTCTTT
>NC_069414.1:3887002-3927064 GCF_026875155.1 Cherax quadricarinatus
GCCTTTTCTTTATATTTTAAAAAGTCCTAGAAATTAGCCCCTTCCCGAAACTACTCAAGATGGCAAGGGTTACTTGCACCAATACATAAAAGTGGTGACCCTATAGACTTAAACAACTATAGGCCAATATCAAACTTGCCATTGCTATCCAAAATCTTTGAGAAACTCGTGCACAGGAGAGTATATTCATTTATAATGGCACAAAACATACTCAACCCCTGCCAATTTGGATTCAGGAAAAATAAAAGCACTAATGATGCAATCATAAAAATGCTAGATCTGCTTTAAACAGCATTGGAAAATAAGGAATATCCACTAGGAATTTTTATTGACCTAGGAAAAGCTTTTGACACAGTAAAACCACGACATCCAACTCCACAAACTTGACGATTACGGTATAAGGGGCCATGCTGCTTATTTCAAATCTTTACCTTCTAATAGGTATCAGTATGTCATCATTAAAGACACAGCATCAACAGCACGGCCACTTGATACAGGAGTTCCCCAAATCTTGCCACCCTCAACAACATTGTTAACAAGGAGCTGATCAAAATATCGACTTGGATGACAGCCAATAAACTTATCGCTAACACTGACAAAACCTACTATATTATGTTTGGTAGCAGAGCAAATTAACATTAAGATCGACAACACTCTAATTACCAGACATAATGAGGGCAAATTCCTAGGCCTATACCTTGACAACAGCCTGAATTTCAGCACCCATATCCAACACATAACCAGAAAAGTATCCAAAACGGTTGGGATCCTCTCCAAGATACGATACTACGTGCCGCAAAATGCCCTTCTCACACTATACCACTCACTTATTTATCCATACCTCACCTATGCTATTTGTGCTTGGGGATCAACTGCAGCAACACACCTAAAACCAATAATAACCCAACAAAAAGCCACAGTAAGAATAATCACTAAATCCCATGCCTGGCAACACCCCCCCCTACTCTTCATAGATCTGAACTTACTCCCTGTTCAGTACATCCACACTTACTACTGTGCAATCTACATCTACAGGACCTTAAACTCCAATATCAACCTTGACCAAAAATGCTTTCTTGACAGTTGTGACAGAACCCACAGGCATAACACCAGACACAAACATCTCTACGACATTCCCCGTGTCCGACTAAACCTTTACAAAAATTCAATGTATGTCAAAGGCCCTAAAATCTGGAACACCCTACCTGAGAACTCTAGAACTGCAGACACATTCATCACCTTCAAAACTACCATTAGAAAACATCTTATCTCCCTGATACACCCCATCAACTAACTACACGAATACCACCTTGTGGTTCACACTTACACTCACTCACCCATTTGACCATAAACAGAAATATTAACCTCAGTCTTAAAATAATGAATCCTGTGATACTCCAATACTGAAACTATGTACTGTGCCAAAACAAAAGCATTCACATTGCTAAACTCACAAACTAGTATTTAGTCACTTAGCCATAATACCAACTTACCTCATAATTTGTAACATTTTAAAATTAAGAATTAAACTAAGTCTGCCCGAAATGCCTAGCCATGCTAGGTGTTCTAGTGGTACACTCTGTAATCATTATTTAACTACATGTAAACCACACAATAACCAAATTCTGTAAACTCAGCATTGTAATCCTTATAGAGAATAAACTTTGAACTTTGAACTGATTTACTGCACAAACTCTGGTGATGATGCCTCTTGTACTCCTCACAGCCCTTTCTACCTCAACCTCTGGCTCCCCTCTACCCCTGCACTATCCACTTCCCTGCTCCCTCTTGCTACCTCCCTTCCCTGCCCTGCAGCACTGTATGACCCTTGTAGGTTTAGCACTTATATTTATTTATAATAATAACCATATTTGCAAGTATGCATTGGACTAAATTCTTTTCCCTACAACCGACATCTCCAACTGATTATCTTTCTGACCTTAGTATTGGTAAAGCTCTTTTATGACACTTGGCCAAAATATATCCTTTCATGCTCTTCGAAGAGGTGCACGCCTCGTTACAGTTCAGAATACAGAACAATCTCATGATCTTTCCCATTTCCATTGATCACATTCCAATCACAGTTCACAAAAAATTATATTTCCCACTCTTGCAGTAGTACAGTAGTTTTGCTAGTGTGTGACCTTGAGAAGTTGAGAGTGTGTTTATTACGACCAGCGGTGTACCACTCTCACCTATATTTACATCAACACAAGTGTATTCTAAGTGATAAAGTGTGCATTTGGTGTACTTGGTAACACTTGTCATACATAGTAATGCGTGTGTAAGTGAGATTGTTTAGGTACTGGTTCATCTATCTACAGCTGCACACTTATGCTTGCATACATATATAACATAGTAACGTGTGAGTTACCCAGGATGGACCAAGGAAGTCGACCAGAGTGATTTATCTCATTGTCATTGTAACATTACCTAGTTACCTTTTTTTTTTTTTGAGTAATATTGTTTACAATTTATGGTTGGGGTAAGAGGTCTTCAGCATTCATTGTGATGTCCGCAATATTACTATTTCAGTGAGGTACATTAGGTGGCAGTAGCCTGAACTGAATCAAGTGGAAGTTATCATTGAATTTGAACCTCTTGTTTAATGTGATATATGTTAGAATTCTAATTTTATGCTCAATATTAGCTACTTTTCTCTCTCTCTCTCTCTCTCTCTCTCTCTCTCTCTCTCTCTCTCTCTCTCTCCCTCTCTCTCTCTTTTCATCTTTGTAATTTGTGGTAAGGTGTAAGACCTCGCCTGTACAGTCCATTATATGTACCATATTATTAACACACATACAAGAAGTCTCTGAATGTATTTTTAGCGAGGTATGTATCGTACTGCCTTTATTACACAGCATCACAAGCCAGCACTATCCTAAACAATGCTAAAAGTCTATCAGTACTTAACTACAACATCAGGTCCTTAAGGAAACACTATGATGACCTCTTGGCACTCCTTGAATCACTAAAGATACCCTTCTCCTGCATTATTCTTACTGAGACCTGGCTTAAGCAGGACACAATAGATATCTACCCTCTACCAGGATACACAGCAATTCGCAACTGCAGACCAAACCAAGTTAGGGGTGGTATTGCAATCTATTACTCTAACCAATTATCTTGTATTAGTACCACTTGCTTTAGTGATGAATATGGGGAATACATTTTTGCTAATTTTACTGTAAAAAAACTTAAGACGTCTATAACAATCGGTGCCATTTACCGGATACCCCACACAAACATCCCAAATCTCAGTGAGAAATTAAAGTCACTAATAACAAACAGACAAATGAATAAGCACCACCTTCTCTTAGCTGGAGACTTTAACATCAACCTTGGCCTACTAGATGATCAGCCTGTAACTGATTTCATCAACAATATGAACAACACACTTCTCATACCAACAATAACTAAACCAACCAGGCTCACTAAGACATGTGCAACCATAATAGACCACATATGGACCAATATACTAGCCCCTCTTAAATCAGGGATAATCACAGATAGCACTACAGACCACTACCCTACCTTCCTCTTGACAAACATAAGTAAACCACCACTTGAATACAACAAAGTTTTATTTAGACTCCATGACGAGGCCTCAATAAGGAAGTTTACAGCTGACCTAGAGACTGTTGACTGGCCTACAGAATTCTTCAAGGCCAATGGTATTGATGACTGGACAGACATTTTTCTTAACAAATTACTTAGACTAACAAACATTGTCCTATAAAAACGAAAGAGATCACAAACAAACAGCTTGGTTGCCCATGGCTAACCAGCACCATTCTGAAATCCATTGATAAGAAACACCAATATGAAAAGCAATGTAGACAGGGCTTAATACACAAAGATATTCTTAAACACTATTCATCAGTTCTCACCAAAGTAATAAAGAAAGTCAAACAACTATACTACTCCAGTAGATTCACAGACACAAGAGAAGATATAAAAAAGACCTGGAAAACACTCTCTCAGATTCTAGGGACCCACAAACTGAAAAAAACCAAGAATATTGTCCTAACTAAACCTAATGAAACACCACTGCATCCCACTGACACAGTTAACAAGATAAACGACTTCTTCTCAACCATAGGATCTAATCTCGCCAATAAAATCCCACGTACCAATGCCCATGCCAGGGACTACCTAGATGGGAATTTCCCAAATTCCTTCTATCTTGCACCAACTGAGCCCATAGAAGTCACCGAGATTATAAAGTCACTTAAAAATAACTCAGGGAATCTGTCTCATGTCCCACCATTATTGTACAAGCGAGCGGCCCATGTCCTTTCGCATGCTATTTCATTACTTTTTAACATGTCACTAGAAACTAGCACCTTCCTGAAACTACTCAAGACGGCAAGGGTTACTTACACCAATACATAAAGGTGGTGACCCTACAGAATTAAACAACTATAGGCCAATATCAAACTTACCATTGCTATCCAAAATCTTTGAGAAACTCGTGCACATGAGAGTATATTCATTTATAATGGCACAAAACATACTCAACCCCTGCCAATTTGGATTCAGGAAAAATAAAAGCACTAATGATGCAATCATAAAAATGCTAGATCTGCTTTACACAGCATTGGAAAATAAGGAATATCCATTAGGAATTTTTACTGACCTAAGAAAAGCTTTTGACACAGTAGACCACGGCATCCTACTCCACAAACTTGACCATTACGGTATAAGAGGCCATGTGCATGCATATTTCAAATCTTACCTTACAAATAGGTATCAGTATGTCACCATAAAAGACACAGCATCAACAACACGGCCACTTGATACTGGAGTTCCCCAGGGAAGTGTCCTTGGTCCCCTGCTCTTCCTCATATACATCAATGACCTTCCAAACGTATCCCAACACCTGAAACCCATTCTCTTTGCTGACGACACGACTTACGTCATCTCTCACCCTAATCTTGCCACCCTCAACACCATTGTTAACAAGGTGCTGATCAAAATATCGACTTGGATGACAGCCAATAAACTTACACTTAACAATGACAAAACCTACTATATTATGTTTGGTAGCCGAGCAAGAGTTGTGCAAATTAACATTAAGATCGACAACACTCTAATTACCAGACATAATGAGGGCAAATTCCTAGGCCTATACCTCGACAACAACCTGAATTTCAGCACCCATATCCAACACATTACCAAAAAGTATCCAAAACAGTTGGGATCCTCTCCAAGATATGGTACTACGTGTCGCAAAATGCCCTTCTCACAATACCATTCACTTATCTATCCATACATCTATCCATACCTCACCTATGCTATTTGTGCTTGGGGATCAACTGCAGCAACACACCTAAAGCCAATAATAACCCAACAAAAAACCACAGTAAGAATAATCACTAAATCCCATGCCTGGCAACACACCCCCCCCACTCTTCATAGATCTAAACTTACTCCCTGTTCAGTACATTCACACTTACTACTGTGCAATCTACATCTACAGGACCTTAAATTCCAATATTAACCTTGAACTAAAACGCTTTCTTGATAGTTGTGACAGAACCCACAGGCATAACACCAGACACAAACATCTCTATGACATTCCCCATGTCTAACTAAACCTTTACAAAAATTTAATGTATGTCAAAGGCCCTAAAATCTGGAACACCCTACCTGAAAACTCTAGAATTGTAGACACATTCATCACCTTCAAAACTACCATTAGAAAACATCTTATCTCCCTGATACACCCCGTCAACTAATTACACGAATACCACCTGGTGGTTCACACTTACACTCACTCACCCATTTGACCATAAACAGAAATATCAATCTCAATCTTAAAATAATGAATCCTAACTAGTCATAAGTTGGCCTGTGATACTCCAATACTGAAACTATGTACCGTGCCAAAACAAAAGCATTCACATTGCTAAACTCACAAACTAGTATTTAGTCACTTAGCCATAATACCAACTTACCTCATAATTCGTAATATTTTAAATTTAAGAATTAATCTAAGTCTGCCCGAAATGCCTAGCCATGCTAGGTGTTCTAGTGGTACACTCTGTAATTATTATTTTACTACATGTAAACCACACAATAACCAAATTCTGTAAACTCAGCATTGTAATTCTTATAGAGAATAAACTTTGAATTTGAATTAAGTAGTAGTGACCTGAGTTAAGTATAATTGGAAGTGTTCAGTGAACTTGAACACTTGTGTCATATGATCTATTTTTGACTTCTGACTTTATAGTAAATATTTACTCTTGCATAAGCTATAAGGGGAAGATAAGCGAGGAATTCTTGAGTTGTGAGTCTTACACGAGATATCATCACTGGCAAACATGGCAACTGTCATAGAGGAACCTATTTCAGTAGGTGATGGAAATGATGATAGCTTCCAGATCTTTAAAAGTAAACAAAGGAGAAAAAGTGAGAAAGGGCTAGAGCACCGACGTAGTCAGACTCACTTTACTCGTAGACAATGTGAAACTAAACGTCCTTGATGCACACAGGCTGCAAGAAGTCTTTCTTCAAAGGAAGAATGTGTTAAGCTGAACTTCCCTAACAACACCCTGATGCCTGCTAAGTGTGCATGGATAATGGAAGCTGTAAATAACATCCTAACTCATTTATCCAATTTAGGAAAAACACACACAACTTTGTGTTTGTGGAACAGAATGTAGAACTGAGCAATGATCTACTTAGAACACCTTATTAAGATCAGGCATAATCACAGATAATACCACAGACCATTACCCTACCTTCCTCATAACAAACCTTGGCAAATTACCCCTAGACACTCCTAAAGTCACTTTCAGACTTCACAATGAGGCAGCTATCAATAACTTCACAGCAGCAGTGACAAACATTGACTGGCACACTGAGCGGGGGCGTTGACCCCCGGAACTCTCTCCAGGTAATACCTCTATAACAAGCACTGCCCTAAAAAAAGTAAACAGATGACTGCGAAGAGACTGAACAGCCCCTGGCTAACACCCAGTATCCTCAAATCCATAAATACAAAGCACCAATACGAAAAACAGTACAGAATGGGCCACATAACCAGAGATCAAACAAAATGTTACTCATCAATCCTAACCAGCCTAATAAGAAGGGCTAAAAAATTGTATTATGAGAACAGATTATCCAACTTACGAGGTGACATAAAAAAGACCTGGAAAACCCTAACAGAAATACTAGGAACAAAAAAGATAACATGAAATAGCGAAATTGAATTAACAAAACCAGATGAACCCCAATTCCCACTTACTGAAACAGCAAACAGACTCAATGATTTCTTCTCCACTATAGGAAAAAACCTTGCCAATAAAATCCCAAGCTCAGATACCCCACCCAATGACTACCTCACTGGCAACTACCCGAACACACTGTTCCTAGCTCCGACTAACCCAACTGATGTCTCCCTTATTATCAACAAACTAAAAAACAAGACAGGAGATTTAAATACCTTACCACCCATTATATACAAAAAAGTGTCACAGGTGCTATCACCAATCACTGCAACACTCTTTAACAAATCCATTGAATCCTCTACCTTTCCTACAGTTCTCAAAATAGCAAGGGTCACCCCGATCCATAAAGGAGGAGACCACACGGACTTGAATAACTATAGGCCAATATCCAACTTACATCCTCTTTCTAAAATCTTTGAAAAATTAATCCATAAGCATATCTATTCCTGCCTCATCTCCCACAACATACTCAACCCCTGTCAATTTGGGTTCAGGCCTAATAAAATACTAATGATGCTATTATCCACATGCTAGAACATATTTATACAGCAACAGAGAAAAAAGAAGTCCCACTGGGGATCTTCATTGACTTACGTAAAGCTTTCGATACAGTTGACCATGACTTGCTCCACATAAAATTGTCGCACTATGTTATAAGAGGGCACTCCCTCAACTACCTCAAGTCATACCTCAGCAACAGAAGCCAATATGTGTACACAAATGGGGCAAACTCTTCCGCTCAGCCAATTACAGTTGGTGTCCCACAGGAAAGTGTCCTAGGCCCTCTTCTCTTTCTCATATACATAAATGACCAACCAGATGCATCGCAACTACTCAAACCCACACTATTTGCAGATGACACTACATATGTCTACTCTCACCCGAGCCCAGTCATGCTAGCCAATACTGTAAATACCGAATTACAGAAAATATCAACCTGGATGAGGACCAACAAACTTACTCTGAACATTGACAAAACCTACTACATTCAGTTTGGTAACAGAGCTACAGATGTGTCCCTGAACATAATGATAAATGGATCACCTATCACAAAACTCACAGAGGGAAAATTCTTAGGAATCCACCTTGATAATAGACTCAAATTTCAAACACATACAACAAATTTCCAAAAAAATTTCCAAGACCGTAGGCATACTATCGAAGATACGGTACTATGTTCCACCGTCAGCCCTCCTGGCCCTACATCACTCGCTTATTTACCCCTATCTCTCCTATGGAATTTGTGCATGGGGCTCAACAACAATAAATCATCTCAGACCACTCATCACCCAACAAAAGGCTGCAGTCAGAATGATAACAAATTCCAAGTACAGACAACACACTCCACCAATATTCAAAACTCTAAACCTACTCACAATACAAAACATCCATACTTACTACTGCACCTACTACATACATAGAACACTTAACTCTGACATAAACCCTCCCCTCAAGCATCTCCTTACCAACCTTAACAGAACACATGACCATAACACAAGGCACAGATCACTCTTTGATGTTCCTCGTGTCCATCTCACCCTATGCAAAAACTCAATGCACATAAAAGGCCCTAAAATCTGGAATTCATTACCTGTGAATATAAAAGAAACACTGTTTATAAATTCAAGTCTCTTCTCAAAAATCACTTACTCACCCACAACTAAATAAATACTGAATAATTGTATCTCATAAATTGTATCTCGTATATGTATCTCATTATTGTATACCATAAATGTCAACCTGTGACCCAATCAAACTTTGTTACTATTTAACCTCATTACCTAACACAATACTCCATTCTACTGATTACACAGCATCACAGTAAATGACCATATGACCTGTCTTTGTAATACTCATTTGTACTAAATTGTTATCTGTTTTACAATAATTTTTGTACCACTGAATATATCATTGCATAGTTAATCTTAAGTTAATTTTAAGCCTGCCCATAATGCTCTGCATACAAGGGGCTTTGGCATGCTGCACTTTAAAAATTGTATTCCTTGTACTTCTCTGTATCATGTTCAAATTAATAAATAAAAATAAATAAATAAATAAATAAATAAATAAAGTCTCACAGAAATACACAACGTGAAAAGCAGATTCCTCCACGAGGTCCTAGGCCTTCTATATCAGAACTGCTTATCTCATGCACCAAATATCGTTAGAGCGCAGCTGAACTGCTGTTGGAACTCTTATGTGTGAACTGTGACTAGTGATATACCCAGTGAAGCACAAACATGTTGATTTGAAGTGGCGCTAGCAGGCCCACCTTCACTCCGCTTCACCTGCCTCCCCTCCTTCCTCGATTTGGAACTCAGCCATTTGCCTCCATTTACTTATGGTCTAGAGGCGGTTTTTGCCAGACCACATAAGTGCTTGAGTGCCCGTGTCAGTTCTCTGTGCTGAACTTCACTCATCTTACGAATGTGTCTCCTGTGTGCCTACCTGCCAGCTACAAGCAAATATCCAAGTGGTTGACACGGGCTTAGCAAGCACATTCAAGCAGGTTTGAAAGCAGCACTCCAAGCTAGCCAGGACAAGCTAAGGCAACCTGCAGTTACAGCTGTCCTGACCCCCAGCATGTCTACGTATACGTTCTACAGTGCTGCTGGCATACAAGTGTTTCCTGTAGTGGCTTAGTTAAGAACAATTTAACGAGCATTGCAGTACTGGCTTTTTAAGTGGTTCACCTATAAACATAGTAAGTTTGTGCTGATTTGCTTGTGCACAGAGTGAACATTCATCTGTCATACGTGTGCTAGAAGTGTTAAGTGCTGCAGGTTTGTTGTAACTATTTGCACAAGTGGATTTCACTGACTTAGGACATTGTGCGACCATCAGTACTTACGTAGGCTTAAAATGAGTGAGGAATGTCTGGCCTGCTGGGTGACCTTGAAAATGCTATTTGTGCTTGGGGATCAACTGCAGCAACACACCTAAAGCCAATAATAACCCAACAAAAAGCTGCAGTAAGAATAATCACTAAATCCCATCCCTGGCAACACCCCTCCCCCACTCTTCATAGATCTAAACTTACTCCCTGTTCAGTACATCCACACTTACTTCTGTGCAATCTACATCTACAGGACCTTAAATTCCAATATTAACCTTGACCTAAAACGCTTTCTTGATAGTTGTGACAGAACCCAGAGGCATAACACCAGACACAAACATCTCTATGACATTCCCCGTGTCCGACTAAACCTTTACAAAAATTCAATGTATGTCAAAGGCCCTAAAATCTGGAACACCCTACCTGAAAACTCTAGAACTGTAGACACATTCTTCACCTTCAAAACTACCATTAGAAAACATCTTATCTCCCTGATACACCCCGTCAACTAATTACACGAATACCACCTTGTGGTTCACACTTACACTCACTCACCCATTTGGCCATAAACAGAAATATCAATCTCAATCTTAAAATAATGAATCCTAACTAGTCATAAGTTGGCCTGTGATACTCCAATACTGTAACTATGCATTGTGCCAAAACACAAGCATTCACATTGCTAAACTCACAAGACTCACGAAATCGTAATGACACTAGCTGGTCTAGTGGCTAATGCGATGGGCTGGAGTTTTGAGACTCTCTGACGGCGGGTTCAATCCCGGCCAGGGTATGGTTTGTTTGCAATCGTGTCATTACGATTTCGTGAGTCATGTTGATGGCAGTGAAGGGACTTGAGCTAGAGTTCGTCACGGCCACGCTAGCTGGAGATTCGTCTGTAAAAACTTGCATTTGTGGTCGCAGTGGTGCCTGTGCTAACCTTCCTATGGTGTAGAAATATACCTAGTTGGACGAATCTTATTGTGGCTAGCTGGTCTAGTGGCTAACGCGACGGGCTGGAGTTTTGAGACTCTGACCGCGGGTTCAATCCCGGCCGGTGTATGGTTTTTTTAAACTCACAAACTAGTATTTAGTCACTTAGCCATAATACCACTTACCTCATAATTTGTAATATTTTAAAGTTAAGAATTAATCTAAGTCTGCCCGAAATGCCTAGCCATGCTAGGTGTTCTAGTGGCCCCCTCTGTAATTAGTATTTTACTACCTGTAAACCACACAATAACCAAATTCTGTAAACTCAGCATTGTAATCCTTATAGAGAATATACTTTGAATTTGAATTTGAATGGCACTATAAGACCAGCATGCCACTTACACCCATACTGCGTGTGTCTAGTGAGGTGAATGTCCCTTCCTCGACTTTCCTATTCACTGGTATCCTTTAACTCGTCGCCATTATCTACTTATGGGATAATGGCGGATTTAGCTGATCCAGGCTAAACAGCACTCCAAGCCAGCCAGTGAAGGCCAAGTTACACTGCAGTTACATCTGTTCTGAATCCCATATTGCCTGTGTCTAGCGAGGTGAATATACCTTCCTTGTCCTTTCTATTCACCGGTATCCTGTAACCCATCGCCAGTGTGAAACTGCTGTCAGCTATGAGTATAGCTGATGGTGTTGACGCAAATGATGGTGAAGGCAGAAATACCCTGACTTTGCTAGCTGTAAATAAAGCATTACCACATGTGTGCATGTGTGTGTGTGTGTGTGTGTGTTTTGGTGTGTGTGTGTGTGTGTGTGGTGTGTGTGTGTGGTGTGTGGGTGAGTATGAGTGTGTGTGTGTATGAGTGTGAGTGTGTGTATGAGTGTGTGTGAGTATGAGTGTGTGTGCGTGTGGGGTATGAGTTTGTGTGTGTGTGTGTGTTGTTGTGTTTATGTTGGTGTGTGTATGAATTTGTATGTGTGTGTGTGTGTGTGTTGTGTTGGAGAGGAGAGAGAGACTCAGCAATCAACATTTGCACCAATACTCACTACAGTTGTGACCGGGTGGGGAAAGTGTGAATTGCTCATTACTCTAAAATTTGTTCATGATTGCAGCCATGTATAAAACGTAAGTAACCATTCTTACAGTATTCATTACCTTTGTAACTTGTGATTTCATTACCTTTGTAACTTGTGAGTTCATTACCTTGTACCTAGTTCAGCCATCAAACTTTGGAGCCCGGTCCCTGGACCCATTGTGTACCTCTGTAATCTGTAAATACCTTTGTAACTTGTAATGATTGTGACTAGACCTACCTGGAGTTCATTACCTTTGTAAATTGTGAGTTCATTACCTTTGTAAATTGTGAATTCATTGCCTCTGTAACTTGCTCAGCTATCAAAACTTTGAGGCCCAGTCCCTGGACCCATTATGTACCTCTGTAATCTTTTGACTACCGCCCACAGGATGGGTATGGGGTGCATAATAAACATATTAAACTGAACTGTTGACGCAAATGATGGTGAAGGCAGATTTGAAACATATTTAAGTAAATAGGCTCGGAAAAAAGAACGAGGCTTTCAGAGAAAGCTTGCTGCAAGCAGTACAGTGGGCGCACACTTTCCCAAAGCTGTCAGGTTACTCAAGAAATCGTAATGACACGATTGCAAATAAACCATACCCCAGGCCGGGATTGAACCCGCGGTCATAGAGTCTCAAAACTCCAGCCCGTCGTGTTAGCCACTAGTGGCTAACGCGACGGGCTGGAGTTTTGAGACTCTATGACCGCGGGTTCAATCCCGGCCGGGGGTATGGTCTGTCAGGTTAGATTTCCCTAACAACACTGATCAAGAGACCAAGTGTAACTGGTTTTTCGAAGCTAGTGTAGACAACCTAGAGAAAACGATCAAGTTTGTCTACGATGAGGATAACTACGTCTTTGTGCCAAATGATTCAGCATTTATAGACAAATTTCTCACTCACGAATATGCCAACATCAAACTCTGAGCTGCCCCACCAAGAGCACCTAAAGTGCTTATTGTTATCTACAACGTCAACAAGCACTTGAATCCTCAATATCTGGCGTCAGAGCATGTTGCAAGCCCTCCCGTGCAGCCCTCAACAGACGCTATAACATTGCATTGTACAGACCTCCTCAACGTCGATGTTATAAGTGTCAACGTTGGGGCCACATTGCCAGGAAATGCCCAGCTAAGTCACACTGGTGTGCAGTGTGTGCCAATGCTCATCCTTCTGAACGGTGTTATGATATGATCAAACAGCAACAGACTGTTGATAAACAATGTATCAATTGTAAGACCTCAGGAGTTACAGCAGCTCATGCTGATTACAGTGTGAGGGCTGCCCACATCACAGCCACCCGAACCTCACCATGTACCCCTCATTATGACCCCCCAGGACTACCAGGTACCTCGAGTCTGAATACTGGCTCATGCCTGCCCTCAGATATCCAAGAACTAGCTACAAGCAGTATTAAAACAGGGAAGTGTTTTTGGGTATGCCCAAATGAGGAAAATCTGTGGACTAAAATCACAAGGGTATTAAAAGAGGATAACATCAAAGCTGCTTTCATAGACAACCTGGAAGCTTTCTACATCAGATGGGAACATAAAAAGTCTGGGCTGAATGGTACTGCCCTTGATACTGGCCATGTAGCCAGAAACTGTAAGGCTGGAGGTGATGTCCTGGTAGTCAGTAAATGTGGGGCTGATAGTGCTGTCCTGGGAGACAGTAATGATGAAGCCGGAGGTGCTGTCCTGGGAGACAGTAATGGTGAAGCTGGAGGTGCTGTCCTGGGAGACAGTAATGGTGAAGCTGGAGATTTTGTCCAGGTAGTCGGGAACTATACGCAGGAAGGAATACATATAAATGACCTCATAGGGGACAGGAACCGTAGTGGGGAAACAAGTGTAGTCAAAGATAAGATAAAACCAATATTGCAAACTAGAAATACCACAGGAAATAGCAAACAAGAGGACTCCACTAGCTATAGTGAGGATATATTACCAAAAACAACTGGTGGGAGCTCCATTGTTGGTGCGAGGGAGGATAGGAATAAGACAGGGAAACATGCACCAACAGGGAATACAGTCACAGAAACCCAAGGCAAACGGAAATCATGCCTGTGCACATACTATGCACTTGGTATCTGCAGACATGGGAAATCTGGAAAAACAGACGGGACGTGCAACTATGACCACCCTAGAAAATGCCATGCCCATATGACAACAGGAAAATGCAAACTCCCTTCCTGTAAGCTTTTTCACCCTGAAATGTGTACCTCTTCAGTACAGGAAAGACTGTGCTATAACTTAAATTGCCAGGCACACCATCTAAAGGGTACAAAAAGATACAAAACATCCAGGCCATGGGAAAACCTGGGTAGCCACAGCTACTCAAGAGAGAGAGGTTTTTAGTGCCAGGAAGGAAAAAAAACTGGCAGGAAATGGCAGAAATCGTACACCAAATCCAGTCATTCCTGGAGTGGAACCACAGTCGATGGCCTCCACTCCAAACCAACAGATACAGATACTAATGCCGGAAAAAAAATTCCCCCCCCAGTACCAACAATACCACTAGTCCGATGACATTCTTCTTTGCAAATATACAGGGTCTAAAGCCAGCAACAAACAACAAAATACCTTTCATCCGTGGACTGCTTGCAGAGGCAAAGGCAATGTTTGCGGCTTTCACTGAGACCCACATAAAGGATCACTTGGACAACGAAATATGGGTCCCAGGTTACAACCTATACAGATGTGACAGAGTGAACAGGCAAAAGGGGAAGGGGGTTGGCCTGTACATTGCAGAGTCACTTGTTTGCACATAACTGCTAAATGCCTCAAATGATGTAGTGGAAGTTTTAGCAGTAAAGGTCGAGATCCAAAACCTAGTCATTGTGGTAGTCTACAAGCCTCCGGATGCAACATCCCAGCAATTCCAGGAACAGCTGTTAAAAATTGACCACTGTCTGGAAAATCTTCCAGCTCCTGCACCCAACATTTTGCTCCTGGGGGATTTCAACTTAAGGCACGTAAAATGGAGGAATATAGCAAATAATATTATTGCGGTAACAACACCAGGAGGCAGCTCTGATGAAAACTCACACTCACACGAGCTTTTAAATCTCTGCACAAAATTAAATTTAAACCAGCAAATAATAGAGCCTACTAGACTGGAGAATACACTAGACCTCATCTTCATAACAATGATGATCTGATAAGAAATGTCACCATATCAAAAACGATATACTCAGATCACAACATAATTGAGGTTCAGACATGTATGCGTGGAGCCTCAGACCGACATAATGAGACTAGTCACGAGGGAGCATTCACCAAATTCAACTTCAATAACAAAAACATAAAGTGGGACCAAGTAAACCAAGTCCTAACCGATATAAGCTGGGAAGATATACTAAGCAACAAAGACCCCAATGTATGCCTAGAACAGATTAACTTGGTGGCACTCGATGTATGCACAAGGCTTATTCCTCTAAGAAAAAGGAGGAGTAGATGTAAAATAGAAAGAGACAGGCGCTCCCTTTACAGGCGACGGAAAAGAATAACAGAGCGGCTAAAAGAGGTCAATATAACTGAAATGCGTAGGGAGACACTGGTCAGAGAAATAGCAAGCATCGAACTCAAGCTAAAGGAATCTTATAGGAGTCAGGAATCGCGGGAAGAACTAAAAACCATAAATGAAATCGAAAGAAACCCAAAGTATTTCTTCTCCTATGCCAAATCAATGTCGAGAACAACATCCAGTATTGGGCCCCTACTTAAACAATATGGGTCCTACACAGATGACAGCAAGGAAATGAGTGAGCTACTCAAGTCCCAATATGACTCAGTTTTTAGCAAGCTGCTAACCAGACTGAGAATCGAAGATCAAAATGAATTTTTTATGAGAGAGCCACAAAATTTGGTTAACACAAGCCTATCCGATGTTATCCTGACGCCAAATGACTTCGAGCAGGCGATAAATGACATGCCCATGCACTCTGCCCCAGGGCCAGACTCATGGAACTCCGTGTTCATCAAGAACTGCAAGAAGCCCCTATCACGAGCCTTTTCTATCCTATGGAGAGGGAGCATGGACACGGGGGTCGTCCCACAGTTACTAAAAACAACAGACATAGCCCCACTCCACAAAGGGGGCAGTAAAGCAACAGCAAAGAACTGCAGACCGATAGCACTAACATCTCATGTCATAAAAATCTTTGAAAGGGTCCTAAGAAGCAAGATCACCACCCATCTAGAAACCCATCAGTTACACAACCCAGGGCAACATGGGTTTAGAACAGGTCGCTCCTGTCTGTCTCAACTATTGGATCACTACGACAAGGTCCTAAGTGCACTAGAAGATAAAAAGAATGCAGATGTAATATACACAGACTTTGCAAAAGCCTTCAACAAGTGTGACCATGGCGTAATAGCGCACAAAATGCGTGCTAAAGGAATAACAGGAAAAGTCGGTCGATGGATCTATAATTTCCTCACTAACAGAACACAGAGAGTAGTCGTCAACAGAGTAAAGTCCGAGGCAGCTACGGTGAAAAGCTCTGTTCCACAAGGCACAGTACTCGCTCCCATCTTGTTCCTCATCCTCATATCCGACATAGACAAGGATGTCAGCCACAGCACCGTGTCTTCCTTCGCAGATGACACCCGAATCTGCATGACACTTTCTTCCATTGCAGACACTGCAAGGCTCCAGGCAGACATCAACCGAATCTTTCAGTGGGCTTCAGAAAACAATATGAAGTTCAACGATGAGAAATTTCAATTACTCAGATATGGTAAACACGAGGAAATTAAATCTTCATCAGAGTACAAAACAAATTCTGGCCACAAAATAGAGCGAAACACCAACGTCAAAGACCTGGGAGTGATCATGTTGGAGGATCTCACCTTCAAGGACTATAACATTGTATCAATCGCATCTGCTAGAAAAATGACAGGATGGATAATGAGAACCTTCAAAACTAGGGAGGCAAAGCCCATGATGACACTCTTCAGGTCACTTGTTCTATCTAGGCTGGAATATTGCTGCACACTAACAGCACCTTTCAAGGCAGGTGAAATTGCTGACCTAGAAAATGTACAGAGAACCTTCACGGTGCGCATAACAGAGATAAAACACCTCAATTACTGGGAGCGCTTGAGGTTCCTAAACCTGTATTCCCTGGAATGCAGGCGGGAGAGATACATGATTATATACACCTGTAAAATCCTAGAGGGACTAGTACCGAATTTGCACACGAAAATCACCCACTACGGAAGCAAAAGACTTGGCAGACGATGCAACATCCCCCCAATGAAAAGCAGGGGTGTCACTAGCACGTTAAGAGACCATACAATAAGTGTCAGGGGCCCGAGACTGTTCAACTGCCTCCCTGCATACATAAGGGGGATTACCAACAGACCCCTGGCAGTCTTCAAGCTGGCACTGGACAAGCACCTAAAGTCGGTTCCTGACCAGCCGGGCTGTGGCTCGTACGTTGGTTTGCGTGCAGCCAGCAGCAACAGCCTGGTTGATCAGGCTCTGATCCAGCAGGAGGCCTGGTCACAGACCGGGCCGCGGGGGCGTTGACCCCCGAAACTCTCTCCAGATTGATTGGTGTGCAGACAATGGGGATGAGCACCTCACCTGGAGAGCACGTCAACAGACCTCCATCACGTCGGCTGTCAATACCAGCCTGGCTGGGTCAGCTGACAGTCAACCAAGGAGCTCAGCTGACCGGGGCTTCACGTCTCCAGATGTTCCAAGTCTTGCTCCTGAGGTATACAATCTGATGTCGCGCATAAGGGTACTGGAAACACAACAATTTCTCCTGAAACAACAACTTGAGCAGCACAAGGAAATATGTGTAGAGTGTACCAATAACAAGAGTGTCACAATTTCCGAAAGCGAGTGTAAGGCCGCTGAACAAGGTTGTGGTGGTAGTGGTGGTGCCTTAATTACAGTAATGACGAATCCAATAGTTGCGTTGATAACTATAGTGAGCATCATGATGAGGGCAATGGTGTCTATGTTGTTAGCAATAGTTATGAGCGTAATATAAGTGGTGGTGCAGAGTGTGATGAGGGCATTGGTGTCTATAATGTTAGTAATAGTGATGAATGTAATATAAGTGGTGGTGCAGGGTGTTTACCTGGAGTTTACCTGGAGAGAGTTCCGGGGGTCAACGCCCCCGCGGCCCGGTCTGTGACCAGGCCTCCTGGTGGATCAGAGTCTGATCAACCAGGCTGTTACTGCTGGCTGCACGCAAACCGACGTACGAGCCACAGCCCGGCTGGTCAGGAACCGACTTTAGGTGCTTGTCCAGTGCCAGCTTGAAGACTGCCAGGGGTCTGTTGGTAATCCCCCTTATGTATGCTGGGAGGCAGTTGAACAGTCTCGGGCCCCTGACACTTATTGTATGGTCTCTTAACGTGCTAGTGACACTCCTACTTTTCATTGGCGGATGTTGCATCGTCTGCCAAGTCTTTTGCTTTCGTAGTGAGTGATTTTCATGTGCAAGTTCGGTACTAGTCCCTCTAGGATTTTCCAGGTGTATATAATCATGTATCTCTCCCGCCTGCGTTCCAGGGAATACAGGTTCAGGAACCTCAAGCGCTCCCAGTAATTTAGGTGTTTTATCTCCGTTATGAGCGCTGTGAAGGTTCTCTGTACATTTTCTAGGTCAGCAATTTCACCTGCCTTGAAAGGTGCTATTAGTGTGCAGCAATATTCCAGCCTAGATAAAACAAGTGACCTGAAGAGTGTCATCATGGGCTTGGCATCCCAAGTTTTGATGGTTCTCATTATCCATCCTGTCATTTTTCTAGCAGATGCGATTGATATAATGTTATGGTCCTTGAAGGTGAGAACCTCCAACATGATCACTCCCAGGTCTTTGACGTTGGTGTTTCGCTCTATTTTGTGGCCAGAATTTGTTTTGTACTCTGATGAAGATTTAATTTCCTCGTGTTTACCATATCTGAGTAATTGAAATTTCTCATTGTTGAACTTCATATTGTTTTCTGCAGCCCACTGAAAGATTTGGTTGATGTCCGCCTGGAGCCTTGCAGTGTCTGCAATGGAAGACACTGTCATGCAGATTCGGGTGTCATCTGCAAAGGAAGACACGGTGCTGTGGCTGACATCCTCGTCTATGTCAGATATGAGGAAGAGAAACAAGATTGGAGCGAGTACTGTGCCTTGTGGAACAGAGCTTTTTACCGTAGCTGCCTCGGACTTTACTCTGTTGACGACTACTCTCTTTGTTCTGTTAGTGAGGAAATTATAGATCCATCGACCGACTTTTCCTGTTATTCCTTTAGCACGCATTTTGTGCGGTATTACGCCATGGTCACACTTGTCGAAGGCTTTTGCAAAGTCTGTATATATTACATCTGCATTCTTTTTGTCTTCTAGTGCATCTAGGACCTTGTCGTAGTGATCCAATAGTTGAGACAGACAGGAGCGACCTGTTCTAAACCCATGTTGCCCTGGGTTATGTAATTGATGGGTTTCTAGATGGGTGGTGATCTTGCTTCTCAGGACCCTTTCAAAAATTTTTACGACATGGGATGTTAGTGCTATCGATCTGTAGTTCTTTGCTATTGCTTTACTGCCCCTTTTGTGGAGTGGGGCTATGTCTTTTGTTTTTAGTAACTGTGGGACGACCCCCGTGTCCATGCTCCCTCTCCATAGGATGGTAAAAGCTCGAGATAGGGGCTTCTTGCAGTTCTTGATGAACACAGAGTTCCATGAGTCTGGCCCTGGGGCAGAGTGCATTGGCATGTCATTTATCGCCTGTTCGAAGTCATTTGGCGTCAGGATAACATCAGATAAGCTTGTGTTAACCAAATTTTGTGGCTCTCTCATAAAAAATTAATTTTGATCTTCGACTCTCAGTCTGGTTAGCGGCTTGCTAAAAACTGAGTCATATTGGGACTTGTGTAGCTCACTCATTTCCTTGCTTTCATCTGTGTAGGACCCATCTTATTTAAGTAGGGGCCCAATACTGGACGTTGTTCTCGACTTTGATTTGGCATAGGAGAAGAAATACTTTGGGTTTCTTTCGATTTCATTTATGGCTTTTAGTTCTTCCCGCAATTCCTGACTCCTATAAGATTCCTTTAGCTTGAGTTCGATGCTTGCTATTTCTCTGACCAGTGTCTCCCTACGCATTTCAGATATATTGACCTCTTTTAGCCGCTCTTTTATTCTTTTCCGTCGCCTGTAAAGGGAGCGCCTGTCTCTTTCTATTTTACATCTACTCCTCCTTTTTCTTAGAGGAATAAGCCTTGTGCATACATCGAGTGCCACCGAGTTAATGTGTTCTTGGCATAAGTTGGGGTCTGTATTGCTCAGTATATCTTCCCAGCTTACATCGGTTAGGACTTGGTTTACTTGGTCCCACTTTATGTGTTTGTTACTGAAGTTGAATTTGGTGAATGCTCCCTCGTGACTAATCTCATTATGTCGGTCTGGGGCTCCGCGCATACATGTCTGAACCTAAATTATGTTGTGATCTGAGTATATTGTTTTGATATGGTGACATTTCGTATCAGATCATCATTGTTAGTGAAGATGAGATCTAGTGTATTCTCCAGTCTAGTAGGCTTTATTATTTGTTGGTTTAAATTGAATTTTGTGCAGAGATTTAAAAGCTAGTGTGAGTGTGAGTTTTCATCAGAGCTGCCTCCTGGTGTTATTACTGCAACAATATTATTTGCTATATTCCTCCATTTTAGGTGCCTTAAGTTGAAATCCCCCAGCAGCAAGATGTTTGGTGCAGGAGCTGGCAGATTTTCCAGACAGTGGTAAATTTTTAACAGCTGTTCCTGGAATTGCTGGGATGTTGCATCCGGAGGCTTGTAGACTACCACAATGACTAGGTTTTGGTTCTCGATCTTTACTGCTAAAACTTCCACTACATCATTTGAGGCATTAAGCAGTTCTGTGCAAACAAGTGATGAGGTTGACCACATTGACATTAATGTTGAATACAATACTGCTGATAAATGTAATGAAGACAATGTTGGTAGTGGTGTTGGTGATGGCAGCTATAGTGATGCTTGTAATGTTAGTGGGGGAGGGAATGTGAGTGGTGATGTCACCTATCATACATTCACACATGAACAGCGTCGTGCTCTGTGTAAACAAAGACTCCCACGAGGCCTTACAACTGGAAGTGCACTTAAAAAACTCATGGACCAGGGTAACACTGCTGACATTGATAAGGTCTGCTATTTATATGAACAATTTTTTCATTATTTGAACATTAAATTGAACATTTAATTGTTTCATTCTGCTCTTCTCCAGACTGGGGGACTGACCACCTCAAAACTTTAAGGGTGATGGACTGATTACATCGTCTTCAAGTATCTTCTGCTTCAATCAACTTTTCTGTACTCGACTGAAGAAACCTACTGTGTAGGCGAAACGTTTCGAAATAAAGATACCTAACTGTTGCATATGTGTCTTACCTAACAATTTTTTCATTATGCTGAGAAACTCAACAAGATCCCAGGACTTCTATAATGGATCTAAACTCATATAAACTTTCTATATTAAGTTGGAATATTTCATCACTTAGAAAAAGACTTCCTGACCTTTATCATAAAATAACCACTGAACCCATTGATGTTGTGTGTCTCCAAGAGTGCAGAGTCCCTGAAATACCCCAACCCCCTAAACTGCCATCATTTGTTGCATATAACCTCAAATCTACTAACTCTTGTGTTCTGTATATTAAAAAATCACTTCCCCATCAACTTCTTGCACATAAGAAAACAGAAGGGCTACAATACCACGGTGTTAGGATTTATATAGGGAACTCTGCTCTCAACATATTTAACTTGCATGCTCCTGCTGATAAGTTTAATTACTTGGAGCTCCCAACTTGTGCTCATTCTGAACCTACTCTCATTATTGGCGATTATAATGCAAGACACAAAATCATTGGAAACCCACAGTTTGGTAATCGTAATGGTAATCAACTGTTGTCACTCTTAAACAGTCATGATAATGTGCAAATTATAGGTGACCTTGAACCCACACATATCTATGGAGGCGTCCTTGATCTGTGTCTTGGCTTCAACATTACTTCTGCCAGCTGTGAGACTTCCAATGTAACAGATATAGCGCCTGATCATTTCCCAAGGCTAACCTCCCTAGATATTGGTAATACTATCCTCCCTGGTGGGATATTCAGACGAAAACGTTTTAATGTTCCCCCTGATCAGCATGATGACTTTGTTGCACGTGTGACTGACTGGTGTAATTCCTATGAGTGTTCCTCTGTTGAGACCTTTAACAATGGCCTTGTGAGCAGTATTCAGAACTACCTAGAACCGCCACTGAAACCTCATGGTAATGTAAACCCATCTAACTTCCATAATAATCATACCTCCTATAAAAACCATACCTATTACAATGATCCTAATCGTCGAACCTTGAAACACACTGCTCGCAGACTAGGCCTAGCCTATAGAAACCATCGTACCCCTGGAATGCTGAGCCTCTTCCAAACTGCCCTTGCTGCTGCCAGAGAACGTATGACAGAACTGCGGCAAACAGACTGGGAACAATTTGTCAATGGTCTCAATGCTTACACCCCACTTAGCCGGGCATGGAGGGACATAAATAGAATTAAGGGTAACAGAACTGGGCATATTGCGCACTCTCATCCCCTACATAGGGCGAATGAGTTAGTCAGTGCTTGGGCTGCTACATCTAGCTATTACCTGGAGTTTACCTGGAGAGAGTTTCGGGGGTCAACGCCCCCGCGGCCCGGTCTGTGACCAGGCCTCCTGGTGGATCAGCGCCTGATCAACCAGGCTGTTGCTGCTGGCTGCACGCAAACCAACGTACGAGCCACAGCCCGGCTGATCAGGAACTGACTTTAGGTGCTTGTCCAGTGCCAGCTTGAAGACTGCCAGGGGTCTGTTGGTAATCCCCCTTATGTGTGCTGGGAGGCAATTGAACAGCCTCGGGCCTCTGACACTTATTGTATGGTCTCTTAACGTGCTAGTGACACCCCTGCTTTTCATTGGGGGGATGGTGCATCGTCTGCCAGTCTTTTGCTTTCGTAGTGAGTGATTTTCGTGTGCAACTTCGGTACTAGTCCCTCTAGGATTTTCCAGGTGTATATAATCATGTATCTCTCCCTCCTGCGTTCCAGGGAATACAGGTTTAGAAACCTCAAGCGCTCCCAGTAATTGAGGTGTTTTATCTCCGTTATGCGCGCCGTGAAAGTTCTCTGTACATTTTCTAGGTCGGCAATTTCACCTGCCTTGAAAGGTGCTGTTAGAGTGCAGCAATATTCCAGCCTAGATAGAACAAGTGACCTGAAGAGTGTCATCATGGGCTTGGCCTCCCTAGTTTTGAAGGTTCTCATTATCCATCCTGTCATTTTTCTAGCAGATGCGATTGATACAATGTTATGGTCCTTGAGGTGAGATCTCCGACATAATCACTCCCAGGTCTTTGACGTTGGTGTTTCGCTCTATTTTGTGGCCAGAATTTGTTTTGTACTCTGATGAAGATTTAATTTCCTCATGTTTACCATATCTGAGTAATTGAAATTTCTCATCGTTGAACTTCATATTGTTTTCTGCAGCCCACTGAAAGATTTGGTTGATGTCCGCCTGGAGCCTTGCAGTGTCTGCAATGGAAGACACTGTCATGCAGATTCGGGTGTCATCTGCAAAGGAAGACACGGTGCTGTGGCTGACATCCTTGTCTATGTCGGATATGAGGATGAGGAACAAGATGGGAGCTAGTACTGTGCCTTGTGGAACAGAGCTTTTCACCGTAGCTGCCTCGGACTTTACTCTGTTGACGACTACTCTCGGTGTTCTGTTAGTGAGGAAATTATAGATCCATCGACCGACTTTTCCTGTTATTCCTTTAGCGCGCATTTTGTGCGCTATTACGCCATGGTCACACTTGTCGAAGGCTTTTGCAAAGTCTGTATATATTACATCTGCATTCTTTTTGTCTTCTAGTGCATTTTAGGACCTTGTCGTAGTGATCCAGTAGTTGAGACAGACAGGAGCGACCTGTTCTAAACCCATGTTGCCCTGGGTTGTGTAACTGATGGGTTTCTAGATGGGTGGTGATCTTGCTTCTTAGGACCCTTTCAAAGATTTTTATGATATGGGATGTTAGTGCTATTGGTCTGTAGTTCTTTGCTGTTGCTTTACTGCCCCCTTTGTGGAGTGGGGCTATGTCTGTTGTTTTTGTAAACTGAGGGACGACCCCCGTGTCCATGCTCCCTCTCATAGGATGGAAAAGGCTCGTGATAGGGGCTTCTTGCAGTTCTTGATGAAACACAGAGTTCCATGAGTCTGGCCCTGGGGCAGAGTGCATGGGCATGTCATTTATCGCCTGTTCGAAGTCATTTGGCGTCAGGATAAATCGGATAGGCTTGTGTTAATCAAATTTTGTGGCTCTCTTCATAAAAAATTCATTTTGATCTTCGACTCTCAGTCTGGTTAGCGGCTTGCTAAAAACTGAGTCATATTGGGACTTGGGGTGGGCTCATCATTTCCTTGTTGTCATCTGTGTAGGACCATCTTGTTTAAGTAGGGGTCCAATACTGGACGTTGTTCTCGATTTTGATTTGGCATAGGGAAGAAATACTTTGGGTTTCTTTCGATTTCATTTTATGGCTTTTAGTTCTTCCGCGATTCCTGACTCCTAAAGGATTTTTTTAGCTTAAGTTCGAGCTTGCTATTTCTCTGCCCAGTGTCTCCCTGCGCATTTCAGATATATTGGGACCTCTTTTAGCCGCTCTGTTATTCTTTTCCGTCGCCTGTAAAGGGAGCCCCTGTCTCTTTCTTTTTACATCTACTCCTCCTTTTCTTAGAGGAATAAGCCTTTGTGCATACATCGAGTGCCACCGAGTTAATCTGTTCTAGGCATAAGTTTGGGTCTGTGTTGCTTAGTATATTTTCCAGCTTATATCGGTTAGGACTTGGTTTACTTGGTCCCACTTTATGTTTTTGTTATTGAAGTTGAATTTGGTGAATGCTCCCTCGTGACTAGTCTCTTTTTTGTCGGTCTGGGGCTCCATGCATACATGTCTGAACCTCATTATTTTTGTGATCTGAGTATATTGTTTTGATATGGTGACATTTCTTATCCAGATCATCATTGTTAGTGAAGATGAGGTCTAGTGTATTCTCCAGTCTGTAGGCTCTATTATTTGTGGTTTAAATTGAATTTTTGTGCAGAGATTTAAAAGCTCGTGGGGAGTGTGAGTTTCATCAGAGCTGCCTCCTGGTGTTTTATTACTGCAACAATATTATTTGCTATATTCCTCCATTTTAGGTGCCTTAAGTAAAATCCCCAGGAGCAGGATGTTGGGTGCAGGGAGCTGGAAGATTTTCCAGACAGTGGTCAATTTTTAACAGCTTTTCCCTGGAATTGCTGGGATGTTGCATCCGGAGGCTTGTAGACTACCACAATTACTAGGTTTGGTTCTCGACCTTTACTGCAAAAACTTCCACTACGTATTTGAGGCATTTAAGCAGTTTGTGCAAACAAGTGACTCTGCAATGTACAGGCCAAACCCCCCCTTTTGCCTGTTCACTCTGTCACATCTGTATAGGTTGTACCTGGGATCCATATTTCGTTGTCCAAGTGATCCTTTATGTGGGTCTCAGTGAAAGCCGCGAACATTGCCTTTGCCTCTGCAAGCAGTCCACGGATGAAAGGTATTTTGTTGTTTGTTGCTGGCTTTAGACCCTGTATATTTCCCAAAGAAGAATGTTATCGGACTGGGGGGTATTGTTGGTACTGGGGGGGGATTTTTTTTTTCCGGCTTTTAGTATCTGTATCTGTTGGTTTGGAGTGGAGGCCATCGACTGTGGTTCCACTCCAGGAATGACTGGATTTGGTGTACGATTTCTCCCAAATTTCTGCCATTTTTTTTTTTTCCTTCCTGGCACTAAAAAACCTCTCCCTCTTGATTGGCTGTGGCTACCCAGGTTTTCCCATGGCCTGGATGTTTGTATCTTTTTGTCCCCTTTAGATGGTATGCCTGGCCAATTTAAGTTATAGCACAGTCTTTCCTGTACTGAAGAGGTACACATTTCAGGGTGAAAAAAGCTTACAGGAAGGGAGTTTGCTTTTTCCTGTTGTCATATGGGCTGACATTTTCTAGGGTGGTCATAGTTGCATGTCCCATCTGTTTTTCCAGATTTCCCATGCCAGCAGAAAACAAGTGCATAGTATGTGCACAGGCTTGGTTTCGTTTGCCTTGGGTTTCTGTGACTGTTTTCCCCTGTTGGTGCATGTTTCCCTGTCTTACTCCTATCCTCCCTAGCACCAACAATGGAGCTCCCCCAGTTGTTTTTGGTAATTTTTTCCTCACTATTGCTATTGGAGTCCTCTTGTTTGCTATTTCCTGCGGTATTTTAGTTTTTGGCAATTTTGGTTTTATCTTATCTTTGACTACACTTGTTTCCCTACTATGGCTCCTGTCCTCTTGAGGTCATTTATATGTATTCCTTCCTGCGTATAATTCGACTACCTGGACAAAATCTCCAGCTTCCCTTACTGTCTCCCGGGGACAGTATCTCCAGTTCACCATTTCTGTCTCCCAGGACAGCACCTCCAGCTTCACCATTACTGTCTCCCAGGACAGCACTATCAGCCCCACATTTACTGACTACCAGGACATCACCTCCAGCCTTACAGTTTGTGATACATGGCCAGTATCAAGGGCAGTCCCATTCAGCCCAGACTTTTTATTTTCCCCATCTGTTGTAGAAAGCTTCCAGGTTTTCTATGAAAGAGCTTTGATGTTATCCTCTTTTAATACCCTTGTGATTTTAGTCCACAGATTTTCCTCATTTGGGCATCCCCAAAAACACTTCTCTGTTTTAATACTGCTTGTAGCTAGTTTGGATATCTGCACAAGGAGCGTGAAAAACCAATTTCCACAAAAATGACAATTTATCCATGTGGAAGCCCGTTTGTTTGACTGACCACAGACTACACACAGCTTCATAATGATTTGAATGGTTGATTTACTGCAATTCTACTAGAACCTCTTGAATATTATATTAATAACCTTAAATGAAGCTCTAGCTTTTTGTATTTCGTTTCTAACTCTTTTTTTATATTGGACAGCTTACCGTCACGTTCCTGATTTTTAATGTTTGTGTTTATAAGGGCGCCTACAAACCCATTCCGTTTACAGTCTGCTTTATTGTCCAACGAAACTGTTTGAAACCCGGCCCCGGGGTTTGGACCCGTCAAGGGTTCGGACCAGTCAAGGTTCGGACCAGTCAAGGGTTCGGACCATCCAAGGTTCGGGCCCGTCGATCTGCTTGATCAGTGGGTCACTTATTTAAAAACATACTGGTCGGTGATTTGAGCTAACACATGAATGATCTACTGGAAATTATTACCCGAGTAATATGTGATTTGATGATACAAAGTATAACTTGCGTGTTGAAGAGCCGGTGATTTTCTGGCAGCTCCTACAAAGACGTACAGTCGACCTCTTTGTTTATCAATCGCTGTACTGGCTTTTCTATTTTTGTTTTTTCCGTCTCCAACCCCAAAAAAATGCTATATTATCACTATAGTTGACTGGTGCAAATTTTGGAGGAAGGACGCTTTTTCTGTAGTAATAATTGCTTCTAGTTGTGTATTTGTGACCGTGGTAACTACAGGTTATATGAAAATTTACGTAACGTCTCGTATTTCAAGAAAAAGAAACTAATGAAAGTCACTCCACTCCACTAAGTACCATTATAATACTGGTTAGTTGCTACTACAACACTGTTTTTCTGCTATTCATGGTATCACTAGATTATATGCGAGTACACTAGCAGGCCAGGAAGATTATTAAAAAAAGCTGAAACCCGTGGTAAGTTTCTGGCGACTTCTGGCACCTGCCTCTATTTGGCTTATCACTTCATTTACAAATTCACCTGTTTTCAAATGACAACTTTAGCCTTTATTTATCAAAATACTAGGGAGCCACTGTAGTATATCACTATACACTATGTATACTCAATGCTTTCAGGGAGACTTTCTTTCCTCTGACACAAAGTTCAATTATTATTATTTTTTTTCACACGGAAAACAGGCCTATGATTCCCCTCTGGCAGTAAACTCTGCTAGGTAATGCACACTAATTCTCCTTTTTTGACTCAGTATATAATGTTTTCCGCCCAAGATTGGTTCCAGGCGCTAGAGGGATGTATCGTATAGGATTGATGACACAAATTAAAGTTCTAGCACGTAAGAGCGACCGTGAAAACACCAGAAAACCGGGAGCACAACGAGGCACGCTGGTAGCGCTGGTAGCGCTATGACAATCTTCCCAGTACCTGGAGTTTACCTGGAGAGAGTTCCGGGGGTCAACGCCCCCGCGGCCCGGTCTGTGACCAGGCCTCCTGGTGGATCAGAGCCTGATCAACCAGGCTGTTGCTCCTGGCTGCACGCAAACCAACGTACGAGCCACAGCTCAGCTGGTCAGGAACCGACTGTAGGTGCTTGTCCAGTGCCAGCTTGAAGACTGCCAAGGGTCTGTTGGTAATCTCCCTTATGTATGCTGGGAGGCAGTTGAACAGTCTCGGGCCCCTGACACTTATTGTATGGTCTCAACGTGCTAGTGACACCCCTGCAATATTCCAGCCTAGATAGAACAAGTGACCTGAAGAGTGTCATCATGGGCTTTGCCTCCCTAGTTTTGAAGGTTCTCATTATCCATCCTGTCATTTTTCTAGCAGATGCGATTGATACAATGTTATGGTCTTGAGGGGGAGATTCTCCCATAAAGATCACTCCCAGGTCTTTGACGTTGGTGTTTCGCTCTATTTTGTGGCCAGAATTTGTTTTGTACTCTGATGAAGATTTAATTTCTCATGCTTTACCATATCTGGTAATTGAAATTTCTCATCGTTGAACTTCATTATTGTTTTCTGCAGCCACTGAATGATTTGGTTGATATGTCCGCCTGGGCCTTGCAGGTGTCTGCAATGGAAGACACTGTCATGCAAAAAGGGATTCGGGTGTCATCTGCAAAGGAAAGACTCGTCAGTGCTGTGGGCTGACATCCTTGTCTATTCAGGATCATGAGGATGAGAAAGTGGGCAGAGCGAGTAAGTGTTTAATGAGCCTCGTGGACAGAGCTTTTCACCGTAGCTGCCTCGGACTTTACTCTGTGACGACTTCTCTTGTGTTCTGTGTAGTGAGGAAATTATAGTCCATCGAACGGACTTTTCATGTTATTCTTTAGCACGCATTTTGTGCGTATTACGCCATGGTCACACTTGTCGAGGCTTTTGCAAAGTCTGTATATATTAAATCAGAATTCTTTTTGTCTTCTAATGCATCTAGGACCTTGTCGTAGTGATCAATGGTTGGGACAGACAGGAGGCGACCTGTTGTCAAAACCCATGTTGCCCTGGGTTGGTGTAACTGATGGGTTTCTAGATGGGTGGTGATCTTGCTTTTAGGGACCCTTTCAAAGATTTTTATGCATATGGGATGTTAAGTGCTATTGGTCTTTTAGTTCTTTGTCTGTTGTTTACTGCCCTTTGTGGAGTGGGGCTATGTCTGTTGTTTTTAGTAACTGTGGACGACCCCCCAGTGTCCATGGCTCCCTCTCCTTAGGATGGAAGAAAGGGTCGTGATAGGTGGCTTCTTGCAGTTCTTGATGAACACGGGAGTTCCATGATGAGGTCTGGCCATGGGTACCACACAAGAAAAATTTAAATGACAAATATGATGCCATGAGAGACTTGTTTGCTTTATGCTCAGCAAGGAGATGACTGCAACTTCCTTTCACTAATTAGAACTTGATGCAGCACTAAGGCAACTCCACGTCGCCTGGTGAGGTTGGTTTTACTCAACAACATACTCAGATTGCTGTGTCGCGTACAGGTATCCATACTTGTAGTATATATCATGAGCTATGTAAACGGGGGAGCTCCCTCTTCTTGGACCAACAGCCTCAGCATTCCAATTCTTAAGTCATTCAACAAAATGGCAATTTCAGCCCTATATCTCTTCTAGCGCTTGTTGTACAACATTGAGAGAAAGATTCTTATTGTTCATGTGCAGAATCAATTTTTGTCCCCGATGCATGGTTCATGCATGGAAGGAAGCGTTGCATCATTGCATTACCCTTTCTTAATATGCACACTGGACAGCTCTACACTACTTCCCTGACCTTATCTGCTTTCGATGTAGCCAACGACATGTAATCATTAGTGAACTTGCCAGAAAGGATGTTGGAGGATGCTTCTCACCTGGGTATTAAAGGCTACCTGTCCAACAGAAAGTCGTCTCTGTTGTTCCAGTGACATTAAAAGTATACTAATGACTTTGGATTTTAGGAGCCCCACAGGGAGGTGTGCCTGCTCTGTCCCACACTATTCAAATTCTTTTTCTAAAATTAATGCCTTATTAGAATGCTATGCCTAGCCAGCCATCATCATTATATTGATTAGCTTTGCTGTTGATATAATGATTCACACCACCGGATTTCGCCACACCAAAACATCCTTACAATTGTATAGACTCGTGGTAAGGACCTGGGTTTTGATAATTCTACTGATAAAACAAAGATACTCAATAGGAGTCTCCTAGACAGAGAGGCCACAGCTTCGTCGATCCAGTTAGCATGATGGGTCTCGTCTAGAATATGTAAGCAGATACAGGTATCTAGGCTTTGACGTTCCACTGCTTGGACCTGTTGTAACGAGACTTTGTCGCCAATACAAAGAAAGATTAAGCACTTAGTGTTGTGGCAGGGTTTCACCCCAGGTATGGTGTAATGTTAAAATTGTGGGAAAATGATGTACCATTTCTATATTAGATCATTGGTTGATTATGCTGCACACTACTTGCTCTTGTGTTCTGACTGGAAGCTGGAGGGCTGGAAAACCTGGGGCAGAACGAAGCAGTGAGGATATTTTTAGGATGCCCTGCACTCCAAATTTTATATGCAAAAAGAACTTGATATTCCAAGCATCAGAGATCGTGTTAAGACTAAAGGAATATCCTAATTGGGGTTAAATATTGCTCAGGCAAGCCCATTCAAACCCCTGCACAAGAAGCCCATCCAAACTTTCCTCAGCACTGGTGAAACACTCCTCCAGATGGATCGAAAAAACTGGTACCGACCTCCCGCATTGAACGCAGATACATGTTCTATGTCAAGTAAGGCAACAGCGGCACTTCTCCGCTCCATGGGATATTACCCATTCCAAACTACATTCCTCCATTCCCCCCCAAAACTACTTCTTAAACCAACCAGAACTTAGCCTTGAAGCCAAACATGATGCCTTAAGCTGTATTGATAACTTAGTCACACAGCACACACTCTTGCAAATTTTTTACGTTGATGGTTCTGTGCCGCCAATCCACTGGGCAAGCTGGGGTAGTGCTGTTGTTGTCGTACAAGAGTTGATGTTCTCTTAAAGAAATTGGAGCATGCATTAATATAATAGGGCCTCTACCTTTCAGACAGAACTGTTTGCCATACTCCTTGCACTCAAATGT
This sequence comes from Cherax quadricarinatus, assembly GCF_026875155.1. Classification (NCBI taxonomy): domain Eukaryota; kingdom Metazoa; phylum Arthropoda; class Malacostraca; order Decapoda; family Parastacidae; genus Cherax; species Cherax quadricarinatus. The sequence goes on from NC_069414.1 coordinate 3,918,573, forward strand.
GTCCATGTATCTAAGATTGACACTTTAATTGTAACTGATTCTCTGTCATCCACAAATGCTCTCAACTATTAAGTATAAATTGTGGCATGCTTGTGTCAGAAGCCAGACATAGTGTTACAACCCAGGAATCCAAATGGCCTGTTATCCTGGGGGTAAAGGGAGCAAAATAAACAGCAGAAAAAGTTTACTTATATTATCCTTCACCAATTTAGAACAGCAATATGTACACTATGTACAATGATAAGTATAGTGCACTCCACGGTAAGCAAGGCAGAAATAGGTAAGACACATATGCAACAGTTAGTTTTTATTTCGAAACGTTTCACCTTACACAGTAGGCTTCTTCAGTCGAGTACAGAAAAGTTGATAGAAGCAGAAGATACTTGAAGACGATGTAATCAGTCCATCACCCTTAAAGTTTTGAGGTTGCGTTCAGTCCTTCCCTCTGTTTGGAGAAGAGCATTGTTCCTTAGCTCTCTGAAAAAATTATGAGATGATAGTGGCAGGATGGAGCTTATATAGCGCAGAAGTGTGACGTAGGTCACTAGAAGAGGTAAGAACTAGATGTTGGGAGGTCAGGTCCCTCTCAAATCAGCCGTTTCACATAGTAGAGGTTGTCGGAAGTGATTGTAGGTCTGTTCCCAAGGATACCCTTGTGTTGCAGTGTCTGACAGATTGAAACATTAAAAATGCGTATAAAATTACCGACAGGTTGTTAGGTAAGACACCATATGCAACAGGTTAGGTATCTTTATTTCGAAACGTTTCGCCTACAAGTAGGCTTCTTCAGTTCGAGTACAGAAAAGTTGATAGAAAGCAGAAGATACTTGAAGACGATGTTACTTGAAGACGATGTAATCAGTCCAACACCCTTAAAGTTTTGAGGGTGGTCAGTCCCTCAGTCTGGCGAAGGAAAGAGCATTGTTCCATAGTATGAAACAATATGGAGATGAAGTGCGGATGGAGCCTTATATAGCGCCAAGAAGTGGGCCGTAGGTCACTAGAAGAGGTAAGAACTCAGATGTTGGGAGGTGAGGTCCCTCTCAAATCCAGCCGTTCTCACTAGTAGAGGTTGTCGAAGTGGATTGTAGGTCTGTTTTATAACCAAAGTACCATTGTGTGGCAGTGTCTGACAGATTGAACATTTAAAATGGTTAAAATACCGCAGGTTGTTAGTAAGACACATATGCAACAGTTAGGTAATCTTTATTTCGAAAACGTTCGTGCCTACACAGTAGCTTCTTCAGTCGAGTACTGACCACTCTCAAATCTTTAGGGTGATGGACTGATTACATCGTCTTCAAGTATCTTCTGCTTCTATCACCTTTTCTGTACTCGACTGAAGAAGCCTACTGTGTAGGCGAAACGTTTCGAAATAAAGATACCTAACTGTTGATATGTGTCTTACTAAAACATGTCGGTATTTTATACATTTAATGTTCAAGGCAGAATTGAAGCCACAAGATAGCAGACAGTGCTTCAACCAGCTCTAGAATGGGAATGACAAGGGCAGACAGGAGAGTGGGACCCACATAACCTCTGCAATTGCAAAAAAAACCATCTTCTTATAGGTGGAACCTGTGTTCACTAGTTGAAACGGACGGGGCACCCATCATCAACTCTCTGCAACTGGTTCACTGGTTTGGGGAGATAGCTGTAAATGAGGGTGGGTACATGCGCCCGAATAAACAGGTTATGTACTCTTTCGATGCCACAACCCCACCCTGAGAAGGTCAGGGATTAAGCTGCCACCTCCAGTTGTAACCCTGCTGGCCATGGACACCAAATTAATGGGGACCGCCTTTCCTCTCCACCATCCACTCTTGAGCTCAGTTATCTCGTGACAAAAAGCCAACCCTAAACTCACGAGAGAGGCAGCAGTCAGTCGGGCTAGCATAGGTCAAGATACAGGTGGACGGGTAGCCGCATTCCCTCACTAAAAAAAAAAACCCACACCAGGGGATTACAAAAAAGAGCGTGAAAAAGTTGTTTACCACATATTAATATACACATCATAACCTAAATAAATGAAAATATTAGACTTAGATAAAGAGTCTGGCCAACATATTTTCTTTGCTCGGCTATATATTTAACGGAAATATTACAGGGCTGCAGCCTTAGAATCACAGCCGCAAAGCCTTGATGTTGTTGTTCTTCTGATTGAGAGATATACTAAAGGATTGTGATCACTGTATAGACTGTGACCACCTCGCGATGGTCTGGCCCACATAAAAATTCGAAATGCTCAAAGCAGTGCCAGCGCGAGGGCTTCTTTCTTCATGGTAGAGTAAGCCCTCTTGATCGGCTGGAACTAGCTGAAAAAGAAGGTTACAGGCTGCAACTCCTTGTTCCCGATTTGTAATAGTACTGCCCCAACCCCAGACTCACAAGCATCAACCTGTAATGAAAAAGGTTTGGAGAAGTCTGGAGACAAAAGAATGGGTGCAGTACACAATAATCTTTTTGCTTTATTAAAAGCAGTGTTACAGTCTGAGGTCCAACTAAAGGGAACTTTGTGACTGGTAAGAGAGGTAAGAGGGGCTACAATATCCGAGAAATTCTTACAGAATATTCTGTAAAATCCTATCATGCCTAGGAAACGTTGAAGAGATTTCCTATCATGAGGAACTGGATAATCTTTAATAGCAAGAACTTTAGCAAGTTTAGGTGGCAAAACCTAGTCATTGTGGTAGTCTACAAGCCTCCGGATGCAACATCCCAGCAATTCCAGGAACAGCAGTTAAAAATTGACCACTGTCTGGAAAATCTTCCAGTTCCTGCACCCAACATCTTGCTCCTGGGGGATTTCAACTTAAGGCACCTAAAATGGAGGAATATAGCAAATAATATTGTTGCAGTAATAACACCAGGAGGCAGCTCTGATGAAAACTCACACTCACACGAGCTTTTAAATCTCTGCACAAAATTCAATTTAAACCAGCAAATAATACAGCCTACTGACTGGAGAATACACTAGCCCTCAATCTTCACTAACAATGATGATCTGATAAGAAATGTCACCAAATCAAAAACAATATACTCAGATCACAACATAATTGAGGTTCAGACATGTATGGTGGACCCCCCAGACCGACATAATGAACTAGTCACGGGGGAGCATTCACCAAATTTTCAACTTCAATAACAAAAACAAAAAAGTGGGCCCAAAGTAAACCAATTCCTAACCGATATAAGCTGGGAAGATATACTAAGCAACACAAAACCCCAACTTATGCCTAGAACAGTTTAACTCGGTGGCACTCGATGTATGCACAAGGCTTATTCCTCTAACAAAAAGGAGGAGTAGATGTAAAATAGAAAGAGACGGGCGCTCCCTTTAAACAGGCGACGGAAAAGAATAACAGAGCGGCTAAAAGAGGTAAATATATCTGAAATGCGTAGGGAGACACTGGTCAGAGAAATAGCAAGCATCGAACTTTAAACTAAAAGAATCCTTTAGGAGTCAGGAATCGCGGGGGAAAAAATAAAAGCCATAAATGAAATCGAAGAACCCAAAGTATTTCTTTCCTATGCCAAATCAAAATCGAGAACAACGTGCAGTATTTGGGGCCCTACTTAAACAAGATGGGTCCTACACAGATGACAGCAAGGGAAAAGAGTGAGCTACTCAAGTCCCAATATGACCAGTTTTTTAGCAAGCCGCTAACCAGACTGAGAGTCGAAGATCAAATGATTTTTTTATGAGAGAGCCACAAAAAATTTTATTAACACAAGCCTATCCGATGTTATACTGACGCCAAATGACTTCGAACAGGCGATAAATGACATGCCCATGCACTCTGCCCCGGGGCCCGACTCATGGAACTCTGTGTTCATCAAAAAACTGCAAGAAGCCCCTATCACGAGCCTTTTCCATCCCATGGAGAGGGAGCATGGACACGGGGGTCGTCCCACAGTTACTAAAAACAACAGACATAGCCCCACTCCACAAAGGGGGCAGTAAAGCAACAGCAAAGAAATACAGACCAATAGCACTAACATCCCAATCATAAAAAAACTTTGAAAGGGTCTAAGAAGCAAGATCACCACCCATCTAGAAACCCCTCAGTTACACAACCCCAGGGCAACATGGGTTTAGAACAGGTCGCTCCTGTCTGTCTCAACTATTGGATATACAGACTTTGCAAAAGCCTTCGACAAGTGTGACCATGGCGTAATAGCGCACAAAATGCTGCTAAAGGAATAACGGGAAAAAGTGGGTCGAGGGTCTATAATTTCCTCACTAACAAACACAGAAAAAGGTCTCAACAGAGTAAAGTCCGAGGCACTGGTGAAAAGCTCTGCCCACAAGGCACATACTCGCCCCCCCATTTGTTCCTCACCTCATATCCGACTAACAAGGATTCGCCACAGCACCGTGTTTTCCCTTTTGGGAATGACACCCGAATCTGATGACAGTTCTTCCTTGCAGACACTGAAGGGCTCCGGGCGGACATAAACCAAACTTTCAGTGGGCTGCAAAAAAACAATATAAATTTTCAACGATGGAAATTTCAATTATCAATTGGTAAACATGAGGAAATTAAATTTTTCATCAAGTACAAAAAAAATTTTGCCACAAAATAGAGCGAAACACCAACGTCAAAGACCTAGGAGTGTTTTCAGCCCGAGGATCTCCCTTCAAGGACCATAACATGTATAAATCGCATCTGCTAGAAAAAGACAGGATGGATAATGAACCTTCAAAACTAGGGGGCCAAGCCATGATACACCTTCGGGTCACTTTTCATCTAGGCTGGAAATTGCGCACATACCCCCTTTTAAAGGGCAGGGGGAAATTGCCGCCCTAGAAAAGTACGGAACTTTCACGGCGCGCAAACGGAGATAAAACACCTCAATTACTGGGAGCGTTTGGTTCCTAAACCTTATTCCCTGGAACGCAGGGGGGAGAGATACATGATTATATACACCGGGAAAAACCCTAAGGGACAGTACCGAACTTGCACACGGAAATCACTCATACGAAACAAAAGCTTGGCAGACATGCACCATCTCCCCAATAAAAAGAGGGGTGTCACTAGCCGTTAAGAGACCATAAAATAACTGTCAGGGGCCCGAGAAGTTCAACTGCCTCCCAGACACATAAGGGGGATTCCCAACAGCCCCCTGGCAGTCTTCAAGCTGGCACGGACAAACCCTAAAGTCATTTCCCGATCACCAGGCTGTGGTCGACGTTGGTTTCGTGCAACCAGCAGAAACGCCTGTTGATCGGGCTCTGTCCACCAGGGGGCCCCTGGTCAAAACCCGGGCCGGGGGGGCTTTGCCCCCCGGAACCTCTCCAGTATTCCGGGATACCTACTCATTCCCTAAAAAAAGTGACAGTGGCCGGGCCCAAAAGGAAGTTTTTAGATAAATTAATTTTTTAAAGGGGAACTCTTAAAAGGTCTCAAAAAGGCCCTTTAAGTCAAAGTAGGTGTTGACCCAAGTATCGGCACCACAAAAATATATCTGGGTATGCTGCCGTCCTCAAGCCCTTTAATACCCTGATGGAAAGTTTCTGGAATGAAGAGGGGGAATTTTTCATTCCGAAGGGGGAAAACGGTTTTGAAAGACCCCGGGAATTTACAAAGGAAGATTTCCTTCACCTTATCCATCAAAGGTACCTGTGTACCCTTTAAGGAGATCTAACTTGGACAAAAAATAGCCTTACCCACAAAGTCTTTCTCATCCAGACGGGGAAAGGGAAAGCATCTTAATTGGACCTCATTCCCCTTTACGGTTGTCTGTACACATACGAAACCCTCCATCACCCTTTCTTAAAAGGGTGCAGGTGAACCCCAGGACTAGACTCCCCCTCCACAAACCATGCTTTAAAAAAAAATTCTACTTCAGCAGGAAGTACCTTTGCTTTTCAGGATTAGCTCTATAGGGGGGGAGTTTAATTGGTTTAGAGTTTCCACATCTAATCATATAACCTAACGTACATTTTTTCGGCACATCCGAAAAAAAATTGGGTATGATGTAAACCCGTTAAAATTTGTTGCTTGCGTTTCAGAAGTCCCCCTTAAAGGGCTAGGGTCCCCTTTAGGACAGAATTTGAAAGTTTAATATTTAAATTTTAGAGATGAGTGCAAAAATAGAGTCGTCCTCAGAGGTAGAGGACAGAGTCATTATGGGGCTTTATCTGGTGTAGGAAAATTTTAATTGATTAATGGGTAAGTTTTAGTTTTTGGGTCTTATTAATGGGGGCACCCCATAATTTTTCATCAGATAATCTACTTACAATCTGCATAGGCCCGTAAATCTAGCTTTCAAGGGTTTTGGCCCGGGATGGTTCCTGCCCAACACCTTGTCTCCTGGATGGGAAAGGGGCGGGAAATTTTGCACTTCCTTCATACTCGTTTTACTTTCTTTGACTGTCTTTAGGGGAGCCTTGGCTAACTGCGTGCCACCTGCAACCTTTGAAGACGGGTTTTGGGTTAGCTAAAAGTCTTCTCCCATCCTCCTTTTTTGAGCACCCGAAAAGGACCTCGACATTGTGCCCCAAAGATCACTCAAAAGGGCTATACCCGTAGACCTTGCACCTCTCTCGTACTAGAACAGCAAAAGAAGGAGCATTCATCCCATCTGTAGGAAAGTGCTCAAAAAGTTCTCATCATGGTTTTTTTAAGTCTGTGGAATCTTTCCAAGGCGCCTTGGGACTGAGGAGATAGGCATGGGTAAGTTGTGGATTACCCTAACCAGTTTTAAAACTTCCCCAAATGCTTTGGGAGAAAGTTAGTACCTTTATCACTAATAGTTTTAGGGAAAGCCCCAAAAAAAAATGAATTTGTTAAAGCTTTGAGAATAGCTTTTTTTTAAACTACGCATGGGAAAATTTCTTCAGGAATATCTGGTTACTTTATCCATAATCGTAAATAAATTTATTTCCAGACTTTGACCTAGGGAGTGAATAAATAAGATTTCGTTCGGGTTTTAAAACCCCCCAGAGTTAGCCCCCCCAGGATAACCCAAGAAAATCGGGTCATCGAGGACTGTTAAAATTTTTTTCCCTTGGGGTCCTAATCGTTTCCCCAGGATGCGACCCACACCAGTCGACTAACACTCAGGTACCTGTTTGCTGCTAGGTGAACAGGACAATAGGTGTAAGGAAACGTGTCGAAATGTTTCCACCCGCCGGGAATCGAACCCGGGCCCTCCGTGTGTGAGGCAGGAGCTTTAGCCACCAGGCCACCGGGCCACAATCTAATTAAATCTGCAAAAGGTTCTCCATCAGCAGGTATAGGTTGGAGAGGTGCAGGTTTAATGGAATGTCCAGGTTTCCCTACTTGCTGACATTCTCGGCAACACCTAATATGATTCTTCACATCTTTCTTTAATTTTGGCCAATAAAATTCTTTTGTGATTCTATACAAGGTTTTAGTAATTCCTAAGTGACCTCCTAATGAAGTATTATGAGCTATATTTAATATTTGAGGTCTAAACTTGGCTGGAACCACTAACCTGCCATACAATTGCCGGCCCTCTATCTCCTTACCAGTCTCAGTGCAGATCAAATAATCGTTTTTAACTTCATACTTGACCGGATAACCCAAAGAGGATTTACCCATGGCTGCCTGAAAAGCGAATTTTAAAGAAGGGTCCTTTCGTTGTTCCTCCCGGAAGGACAGTCCCTTGGGCATGGAAACAGAGACATCTGGCAATCCTGCAACCTGGGAATAGGAAGGCTTGATCGGGGTCTGTTCACTTTATTTACGAGGCTCCGGCCGGTGTGCCTCATAAAACAACGTGGCTATGCCGAGATCGGAATCGTCCAAGGATAGGTCAACATTCTCTCCAGACAACCCTTGGGATGTTGCCCGAGTTATGGCCAACACCGGAGAAGAATTACTCATTATAGGTTCAGGGCACGCACTAACAGTAGTAATGTTATTACCCAGTAATAACATGGCATCTTTCATGGGGAATCCTTTTGAGACACCTACAGTCAAGTACCCAGTGTAATGTTTGCACTGTACATAAATTTTATGCAAAGCGACAGAATATATTGCTCCTCCAAATGCTTCCAATAAAACAGAGGAATTCAAGGAAGTGTTCTCTGAAAGGGGTAATATTCCTTCTCTTACAAGTGAGCAATATGCTCCAGTATCTCTAAAGGTCTTTACTTCGGTTGTTTCTGAGTTTTCCTGAAGGGAAATAAGACTCTTGCAATAATAAGGGGCCATACCTTTTTCTACTTCTCTCGGGGACATGTTACTAGGGATATAAGAGATTTTCCCAATGGGTTGGGGTTTGTGGGGGCAGTTGGGACGGATATTTATTTATTTATTTATTTATTTAGAAATTTTAGCATACATACAGAGGTACAAAAAAATACAGGTAAGAGCAGCATGCCAAAGCCACTTATATGCATAGCATTACGGGCTGGCTTAAAATTAACTTAAGGTTAACTAATTAGTTTAATATGTTTATTATGCACCCCATACCCATCCTGTGGGCGGTAGTCAAAAGATTACAGGGTACATAAATTT
>NC_069414.1:3927564-3944899 GCF_026875155.1 Cherax quadricarinatus
TTTCTTGCTTTCTTAATCATAGACAACAATGTACACTTATCTTTACTATGGTAATAAAGTGGGAGCAGGATTTTCCTTAATTGTCCTGCTAAGTAAGAGATGTACTGTCTCTTATAAAAATACACTTTGCAACACCTCTGCAAGGAGCAGAGGTCATTTGACCACGCATAGCATCTGTGATCAATTACTCACTCTAGCAGTAAACAAGACGCTCGGCCCCTCTGAGTGGCCCCTCAGGGCTGAAAGGCGCTGAAGGGGGCTGAAGAGGGCTGATACCCCCCTCCTGGAGAAAATTTCTCCACATTACAGAGGTACGTAATGGGTTCAGGGACTGGGCCCCCAAAGTTTTGATAGCTGAACTAGGTACAAAGGTAATGAGCTCACAAGTTACAAAGGTAATGAATTCTGTAGAATGGTTACTTACGTCTATACTTTGGCTACAATCATGAACAAATTATAGAGTAATGAGCAATTCACACTTCCACACCCGGTCACAACTGTAATGAGTTATTGGTGCAAATATTGATTGTTAGTTCAAAACACCCACCACACACACACACACACACACACACACACACAAAACCACACACACACACACACCCACACAACCACACCACACACAACCTTTGTTTAATATCTTTATGCACCCGATACCATCCTGTGGGCGGTAGTCAAAAGTTTTACAAAGGTACATAATGGGTCCAGTGACTGGACCCCAAATTTTATGATAGCTGAATATTTTACAAAGGTAATGAACTCCAGGTAGATCTGGTCACTAATCATGGCAAGTTACAGAGGAAATGAATCAGCTTCATTTCCTATACATGGTTACAGTCATGAACAAATTACAAAGTAATGAACCACTGATACGTCCACACCTGGTCACAATTGTAATGAGTTTATAAATACAAATATTAAGTGGATCATAACCCACACTAGCGCTCGCGCGGCACATCACACACGAGGGCGCACGCACGGACATGTGCACCGAGCGTACAAATAATACATACACACAAGGACGCACACCCACACACACACACCCACACCCCACACACCCAACACCCACACACAACACCCTCAACACACCCACAACACACCCTCACACACACCCCAACACACACACCCACCACACCACACACACTCACACACCCACACACGCACACACACACCCACACCAAAGCACACACACACACACACACACACGCACACACACACACACACCCTCACACACACCCCACACACACTCACACACACGAAACACACACACACACACACACCACACACACACACACACACAAAAAGGGGACGTCCAACAGTTGTTGTCATTATACAAATAAAGTGTAACCCGAATGTAAATTTTGTTTTCCCAATATAAGTGAAGTGAAACTCTATCATAAGTGAAACCTGAGGGTCGGGGGAATGAAAGGCATATACGGTTATAAAAAAATCAAGGTAAAAGAATTTTCAAAATAGTGATAAAAAGGCTACGTCATCAGTCGGCAATTTGTCTCGCATCACTCCCAAAATTTAAAGTAACTCACCTTTTGGGGGGTTTTTTTTTTGGGGGTTCTAAATCCTCCCGTGAGTCCGTTAGTTTCCCTGGTAAATAAATTCCTGAAAAGCTTTTCCCAGAATTAGGCAGAAATAGATAGAAAGGTGAAGATGGGGTTTGGGACTAGCGGGGAGCACCCTAGGAGGGGAAAAGCCTATTGAGGGTGACGTAGACACCCCCTAAAGCTCAGACAAGCAAAATTTTTTACAACCTAATTCCCTTTCTGTTTTTTAAAATAAGAGAAGTGATAAGTGCAGAATCACTTTTGGGTGGGTTTTTAAAATTTAACTGGAAATCTACCGTTATTTATTACCCAGTATGAATACTTAGAAGTGGGGGACACCACGCACACACAAAACACACACAAAACACACCCACACCCCATTTGGGAATATAAACATACACACACACACACACACACACACACACACAAAAACACGCACCCCCACCATACAATAAACCCACAACATACACACACCTTACACACACTAACAATTTACACACCAACTTCCCACACACAACACCAAATACACCCCACACACACACACATAACCATACAAACATACACCCACTTTCACCACATACAACCCCAATACAACACAAAAACACACAATACACACATACACCCACACCACATACACGGGAACAAGCACTTGTAGCTTAGTACACACAGCTGTAAACACCCCATACAAAGGTTTTTCACACCGCCCTGTGAACTGACCATCTAAACCTTTCTCCTCTCCCCCCCCCTTTTTCCCAAACACGAGTAAAACCTATCTCTACCTCTCCCCACCTTTCCCTTATTTTCTCTCCCCCTACCTATCATTTCTCTACTTTCCTCCCTCTATTCCCTCCCCCCAATTTTTTCCCCTCTAACATTTTCTTACCCCCAACATCCCCCCCCTCTAACATTCCCCCCCTTAAAAACTGCCCCCTCCCATTATCTCTCCCCCCCCCCCTTTCCCCACATCTCTCCCTTTCCGGGCCCTCCCCCCCCCCCCTAGCCTCTTCCCCTCTCGCTTTCCATTCCCCCCTCTTTTTCCCCCTTCTCCCCCTCTTTCCTTTCCCCTTTTTCTCCCTCCCTCCCCCCTCCCTCCCTCCCTCCCTCCCTCTCCCCTCTCCCCCTTCTCTCCCCCCTCTCTTTTCTCTCCTCTCTCTCTTGCTCTCTCTCTTTTCTCTCTCTCTTGTTTCTCCTTTTGGGCTCCTCTCTCTCTCTCTCTTGTTTCTCTCTCTTGCTCTCTCTCTCTCTTGCTTTTCTCTCTCTCTTGCCCTCTCTCTCTCCCTTGCTTTTCTCTCTCTCTTGCCCCTCTCTCTTCTTCCTTTTCTCTCTCTTTTTGCTCTCTCTCTCCCCTTTGCTTCTCCCCTCTCTTGCTCCTTTTCTTTTTGCTCTCTCTCTCTCTGCTCTCTCTCCCCTGTCTCTCTCTCTCTTGCTCTCCCCTCTATCTTCCCCCTTCTTTTCGCCTCTTTTCTCTCTTGCCCCTCTCTCTCTCCTCGCTCTCTCTTTTGGCTCTCTCTCTTGTTTCTCTCTTTTGCTCTCTCTCCCCTTTTGTTTCTCTCTCTCTCTTGCTCTCTTCTCTCTTTTTTGTCTCTCCCCTCTTTTGCTCTATCTCTCTTTTTGCTCTCTTTTGGGGCCCTCTCTCTTGCTCTCTCTCTCTCTTGCCCCCCTTTTTTCCCGCTCCCCTTGCTCTCGCTCCTCTTTGCTCTCCTCGCTCTCTTCCTCTTGCCTCTCTCTCTCTTGCTCTCTCCTCTTCTTTGCTCTTTTTTCTCTCCTCTCTCCCCGCTTCTCTCTCTCTTGCTCTCTCTCTCTCTTCCCTTCTCTTCTCTTTTGCTCTCTCTCTTTTTGTCTCTCTCTCTCCCCTTTGCTCCCCTTGCTCTCTCTCTCTCTTGCTCTCTCTCTCTCTTTTTGCTCTCTCTCTCTCTTTTGGCTCTTTTGGTTCTCCTTCTCGCTCCTCTCTTGCTCTCTCTCTCTCTTGCTCTCTCTCTCTCTTGTTTCTCCCCCTCTTGCTCTCTCTCTCTCTTTTTTCTTTGCTCTCTCTCTTGCTCTTTTCCTCTCTTGCCTCCTCTTCTCTCTCTCCCCTTTTCCCCTTCTCTTGCTCTCTTCTCTCTTGGCTCTCTCTTGCTCTCTCTCTTTTTGCTCCCCTCTATCTTGCTCTCTCTTTTCCTCCCTCTTTTTCCCCTCTCTCCCCCCCCCCCCTCTCTCTTGCTCTTCTCTCTCTTGCTCTCCCCTCTCTCTTGCCTTTTGGGCTCTCTCTCTCTCTCTTGCTCTCTCTCTTGCTTTTCTCTCTCTCTTGCTCTCTTTTTTGCTCTCTCTCTCCCCTCTTCCCTTTTCCCCTCTTGCTCTCTCTCTCCGTTTCCTTCTTGCTCTCCCCCCTCTCTTGCTCTCTCTTCTCGGGCTCTCTCTCTCTTTGTCTCTCTCTTTCCCCTTTTTCCCTTCCAAACCAAAAAATACGATACTAATGCCGGAAAAAAAACCCCCCCCGAAACCAAAAAACCCACCATTTCCGAAAAACATTCTTTTTTGCAAATAAAAGGGGGTCTAAACCCCAGCAAAAAAACAACAAAATCCCTTTAAATCCGGGGGACTGCTTGCAGAGGCAAAAGGGCAATGTTCGCGGTTTTAGGAGACCCCCAAAAAAGGATCATTTTGGACAACGAAATATGGACCCCAGGTTACAACCTATTTAGTTTGTGACAGAGGGAACAGGAAAAAGGGGGGGGGTTGGGCCCTGTACTTTGCAAGTCACTTGTTTGCACAGAACTGTTTAAATCCCTCAAATGAGGGTTAGGGGAAAGGGGTTTTTAGCAGTAAAGGTGGGAAAAACCAAAACCTAGTCATTGTGTTAGTCTACAACCCTCCGGATGCAAAAAACCCGCAATTCCAGAACACCCTTTTAAAAAATTTGCCCAAACTGTCGGGAAAAAACCTTTCCAGCCCCTTTCCCACCCAAAATCTTGCTCCGGGGGATTTCAATTAAAGGCCCCCTTAAAAGGGAGGAATAAAAGAAAAATAATATTGTTGCATTTAATAACCCAGGGGGGCAGCCTGATAAAATCACATCACGCGGTTTTTTAAAAATCTCTGCAAAAAATTTCCCAATTTTAAAACCCAGCAAAAAATTTGGGGGCCTTTCTAATTTGAAAATTTCACTAGACCCTATCTTCCTAAATGAGGGTTTTGAAAAAAAATTTCCCCCATATCAAAAAAATATCCCTCGATCACCAAAATTTTGAGGTTCAGTCATGATGCGGGACCCCCCAAAACCGACTTTAATGAGATTGGGCCCGAGGGAGCATTAAACCAAATTCAACTTAAATAACAAAAACAAAAGGGGGCCCAAAGGGAAACCAATCCAAAACCGTTTATAAGTTTTGGGAAGATATACAAAAGCAACACAAAACCCCAACCTTATCCCTAGAACGATTAACTGGGGAAAAGCACTCGATGTATGCACAAGGCTTTTTCCCAAAAAAAAGGGAAAGGATTTAGATTAAAACAAAAAGAGACGGGCGCCCCCCTTTACAGGCGACGGAAAAAAATTTTAACAAGGGGCCCCTAAAAGGGGTTTAAAATTTAATCTGAAATGCTTTGGGGAGACCTGGTCAAGAAAAGAAAGCATCAAAATTTAAGCAAAAAAGAATCTTGGGAGTCAGGAATCGCGGAAGAACAAAAAAGGCCTTTAAATGAAATAAAAAAGAAACCCAAAGTATTTTTTTCCTACCCAAATAAAAAAATCGAGAAAAACGCCCCATTTTGGGGCCCCTACTTAAACAAATGGGCCCTACCCCAGATGACAAAAAGGGAAAAATAAAGTGGCAAACCAAGTCCCAATTATGACTCTTTTTTTTACAAGCCGCTAACCAGACTGAGAGTCAAAGGGTAAAAATAAAATTTTTTTTGAGGAGCCCAAAATTTTTTTTAAACACAAGCCTACCCGATTTTTATCCTGCCCCAAATGATTTTCGAACGGGGCGATAAATTTGCTTGCCCATGAAACTCTGCCCCAGGCCAGACTCATGGAACTCTGTTTTTCATAAAGAAACTGCAAAAACCCCCTATCACGACCCCTTTTCCACCCTTTTATGGAGGGGAGCAGGGGCACGGGGGTCTTTCCCACGGGTTACTAAAAACAACGACATACCCCCACTCCAAAAAGGGGGGGCAGTAAAGCAACAGAATGAACTACAGCCCAAAATACACAAACCCACCCCCATATCTTAAAAAACTTTGAAAGGGCCCTAAAAGCAAGATCCCCCACGCATCTAAAAACCCCTTCATTTACACAACCCAGGGAAACGGGGGTTTTAAAGAAAGGTCGCTCCTTTTCTGTCTAAATTTTTTGGATAAATCCGACAAGGTCCAAAATTGCACTAAAAGACAAAAAGAATGCAGTTGTAATATATACAACTTTGCAAAACCCTTTCAAACGGGTGTGACCAGGGCCCGTAATAGCGCACAAAATGCGTGCTAAAAGGAATAAACAGGAAAAGCCCCGGTCGATGGATTTTTAATTTCCTCCAACAGAACCAGAGAGTAGTCGTCAACAGGTAAAGCCCCGGGGGCGGGTAGGGTAAAAAGGGCTCTGTTCCACAAGGCACATTTACTCGCCCCCATTTGCCCCCTCATCCTTTATCCGACATAAAAACAAGGTTTCCCACCCCAAGAAAACCGTTTTTTCCCTTTTGCAGATGACACCCGAATCTGAGGGACAGTGTTTTCCATTGCGGGACACTCAAAGCTCCAGGCAGCCCAAAACCCCCAAAATCTTTCAGGGGGGGCGGCAAAAAACCCTATAATGAAGTTCAACGTGGAATTTTTAAATTTACCAGAAGGGAAAAACAAAAGGAAAATTTAAATTTCATCAGAGTCCCAAAAAAAATTTCGGGCCCCCAAAAAATAGAGCGAAACCCAACGTCAAAGCCCTTTTGGGAAAGTATCATGTCGGAGGATTTTCCCCTTTCCAAGGGACCATAACTTTGTATCAATCGCATCTGCTAGAAAAATGACAGGAGGGATAAGGAGAACCTTAAAAAACTAGGGGGGCCCAAAACCCCAAAGATGACACTCTTCAGGTCACTTGTTTTTATCTAGGCTGGAATATTCCCTGCCCTAACGCACCTTTCAAGGCGGGTAAAATTTGGGCCCGCCCTAAAAAATGTACAGAGTTTTTTTCAGGGCCGGCAAACGGAGATAAAACACCTCAATTATTGGGAGCGTTTGGGGTTTCCCAAAACCTTATTCCCGGGAACGCAGGAGGGAGGGGATACAAAAATATATCCACCTGGAAAACCAAAGGGGGACTAGTACCGAACTTGCCCCACAAAAAATCACCCACAAACGAAAGAAAAAGGACTTGGCAGGGACGATGCCCCCCCCCCCCAAATTAAAAAGCGGGGGTTGTCACTAGCCTTTAAAGACCTTCCCAAAAGTGTCGGGGGGCCCGGGGATTTTTCAATGCCCCCGCACACAAAAGGGGGAATTCCCAAACGCCCCGGGCCCAGTTTTCAAGCGGGGAAAGGGACAAGCACCTAAAGTCAGTTCCGGATCAGCCGGGCTTGGCCGAATTTGGTTTGCGTCAGCCGCAGCAACTCCTGGTTGATCAGGCTCTGATCCCCCGGGGGCCCTGGTCCCCCAGGGGGGCCCCGCGGGGCGTTAAACCCCCCGGAACTCTCGCCAGGAAAACCCCGGAAACTCTCCCTCCCTACATTTAAAAAAAAAAAAAAAAAAAAAAAAAAAAAAAAAAAAAAATGGGGGGGGCCCTCGCAGGAACCAAGGATCGATGGGAAGGGGTTGGGGGTAGGGGGGTGGTTTGGAGGACAGGGGAAAAAGGATGGAAAAAGGGGGAAAAAAAATTTTAGGGGCTTTCTGAAAAAATGGAAAAAGGGAGCTCTTTTGGGAAAAAATTTGGAAAGGGGGTTGGAAGCGGGAAAAACAAAGAATTGGGACAAAAGGGTCGAAACTGCATTTCCCAAAGAAAAGGGGGGTTCCTAAAAAGTTAAAGAAAAAATAGGCTGGAGCGAGTTACGGGGGGGCATTGACCAGAAAAGACACAGCATTTTAAAGCTGCGAGGGCGGGAAACGGGAAAGGGAAAGGGGAATTATAAATTTATGCAAAAGGCCCACATCAATTGCCAAGGGGGGCCCAAAGGGGAAAAGTGAAAAGGGAAGATCGGGCGGGTTGCAGATGGAGGGGGGGATGGGTTCAAATGTGAGGCAAAAAAAGGGGGGGCCTATAAAGGGAGCCAGGAAAAATTTTTAAAAGGGGATAAAACCCCCCCACAAAAAACAGGAAAATTTCCAAAAGCACAGAGGGTGAGGAAAAGGGGAGGAAGAAAGGGAAAATTTCAGTTTTTTAATCCATGGGTCCGGGGAGGAGAGGAAAGGACACAAAACTGAAAGGAAGCGGGAAGAAGGAAAGGAGATGAAAAAATCATCCGGAAATGGGTAAAGAAAATGGACGGGGATTGTAAATTTTCAGAGAAAAAGGGGGGTACTCAAAGGGGGAAAAACCCGACCAATCAAGCTGTTTCTCAGGACAAAAACAGTGCGGAACAGGATCCCCCAAAGAAAACCACGATGAAATACTGGGAAGAGTAAAAGGGGTGTTCAAAAAAGGGGGACAGAACAAAATCAGAACGACAGCAGGGGGGAGAGGACAAAAAAAAACGAAAGGAGCTGGAAAAGAGACAAGGGGGGGAATCGCAGAGGGTCTTCAGAGCGGGCAAAAAACGAAAGGGGCAACACACCCCAAAAATACTCTCAAAACCCATAAACCTTTCCACCATCCCAACCCCACATTTTACAATAAAAACCCCCACACCCTCCCCCCAAACCCTGGGAGCTATAGAATCCCACAGTATGCCACCGGGTTTCCCCCCCACCCCACGGCCCCCCAAACCACAGTTTTGGAAAAGGGGAAAATTTTAAGGATGGAAACAAAAAACGTGAGGGAAAATAACAAAAAAAGTGGGGGAGTGGCACGAAAAGGGCAAAAAAGGGGGCACCCCGGACATATAGCTCTTACAAAAAACCCAAAGTTAAAGGGTATGATAAACAGATGCCATTTTTCCAAGGGGATACCAAATCCGAGGAAAGACAGAGGGGAACGGGGGGGTGGAGGAGTGGCGTTGCCCGATCAAAAAAACGCGGAATTTTGATGAGCTGGAGAAGGAGATAGCGGAGAAGAAAAGGTTTATTACATTTGGGGAAAACTTCACTCTGGAGGTCCCAAAGGGGGGTAATAGCAGTGATGTATAACCCCCCAAAAGAAAAAGCAGGAGGCCCAAGGCAAGAGTAAGACGAAGCAATAGAAACGATGGTTTTTACACACTGGCTTTTGAGGGCCAGAAGAGCTCATCATGCAGGGCAAAAAAATCCGGGCAAAGGGTGACTTTAACACAAGGGATCGAATTTGGGGGAGAACTTGGAACCCCCCATGGGGGCCCAAAATACATGGGGGGCAAGATGATGGGGGTGGGACTGGAGAACTTCAATTTCCCCAAAACGTAAGGGGCACTTTTAAAGAGAGAGAGGAGAGGGGAACCGAAGGCTGGGCTTTTGTATTCACCCCTTTAGTTAAATGCAGATATCGAGGACTCGCATATGAAAAACCCTTGGGGCCAGTGCCATGTGGTTTTAAAACTTCGAATACACGTAGAGCTACAAGTGGGAGGGGAAAAAAGCAGGGAAAGGGCCCGGACGAATGAAAACCAAACTACAAGAAAGGGGGCTACACAGGAATGAGGAACTTCCTGAACGGGGTTTTAGTGGAACAGGAAATGGCAGGGAAAAAAGTTAAAAGAGATGATGGAATAGTAGCAACAAAATGCAAGGAGGGTGAGGAGAGGTTTTTCCCAAGGGTAACAGGAGTTTAAAGAAAAAAACCCGGGTGAGCCCCGGGTTTACCCCCAAAGGGGCAGGGAGGCAAAAAAACCCAAATGTGTTAAAGGGAAAAGGAAAAATATAGAAGGCAAAAAGGTCCCCCGGGGAATAAGGAGAAAATCCCTTTAAACCAGGGAAAAATATGCACCGATAAAAGGGAGGCCCAAAGACAAAATGAAAATGACATAGCAGCGAAAGCCCCAAAACTGACCCCAAACTGTTTTTAGGCCCCATTTAGGGGGAAAAAACAGTCCAAAGGAAAAAGGGAATCAGGCTAAGGAAGGAAGGAGGAGAGACCAGGAAAAAACCGTGGGAAATATGTGAAGAACTCAAAAGAGATTCAAAGAAATTTTTCCCCGAGGAGACAGAAGGGATCCAGAAAGACGGAGAGGTGGGCAACCACCAAGGGGGCTTGGGCACAAATGCACACAACCCAGGAAATAAGGAAGAGGCTTTTGAGTGAGTAGATACCTCAAAGGCAATGGGGCCAAAATAACATCTCCCCCTTGGGGTTTTTAAGAAGGGGGCAGGCGCTATGTTTTACCCCCAAACAACAAAATTCAATACCCTCTATCGAAACAGGGAGATGACTGAGGCATGGAAGGGCAGCAAATGTAGTCCCAAACTTTAAAAAAGGAACCCCAGAAGCACTAAACTACAGACCAGGTCACTAATGTATTTGTAAGCAAAAAACATGGGGGAAGATTAAACAGGGGGAAGGTGGGGGAACACCTTTGAAAGGAAAGATCCCATCAAAAACAGCCAGGGATGGTTTCAGGGGGCGGGGGAAAACCGGGGTCACAAACCCACTGGGGTTCTATGACATGGTGACAGGGAAATAAGGGAAAGAAGAGGGGTGGGGGGGGTTGGATTTTTTTGGACTGCAAGAAAGGGGGTTTTTACCAAAAGTTCCACACCCAAAAATTTTGCAAAAACTGGAGGACCCAAACGGGAAACAGGGGAAAGGGACTACAATTTGGGTCAGGGAATACTTTTTTCAGGAAGACAGCAGCGAGTCATGGTCGTGGCGGAGGTGTCAGAGTGGGGGACCTGTGACCAGCGGGGGGCCCGCGGGGTCAGTCCAGGCCAGTGCTTTCCCCGGTATTTGTGACGACCCTGAGGAAAAGGGAAAAGACTCTGAGGTGTCCCCCCGGTTTTCAGATGAGTGAAGTTTATGAGAAAAAATAATCGATCAAGACCAAAGGGAGAACACAAAGGGACGGACAGGCCCGCAGACCTGGTCCAGCAAAAGCTCCCCGGGTTCAATCCCCACCAAGTGCAAAGTCCCTGAAGATTGGGGGAAGGGCAAAGAAAGGGCCCCAGGGCGGAGTACAGTCTAGGGGGCAGAGACTACAAAACCCCACTCAAGCAAAAAGAATCTTGGGGGTTTTTAGTTAAACAAAGGGGACACTCCTAAGCGGGGACATCAAACCCAAAAAAAACTGCTGCAGGGAATTTGGGGGCCTAAACAAAAATCAGAAAAACTTCCCCACATCCTTAATAAGGAATCGTTCAGGGGCCCCGTACACCGTAAAAACGTTAGGCCCTTTTGGAGTATGCGGCACCCCGTTTGGAACCCCCACCTAGCCCCCCCAAGACGTAAAGAAACTAGAGAAAATTTAAAGGTTTTTCAACCCGACTTTGTCCCGAGCCCAAGGGTAAAGTCCTAGAGGAGAGGTTTAAAGGGAAAAACAACCTGACGACAAATGGGGAAGGAGAGATAGGGGGGACATGTAACGACATACAAAATACTGAGGGGAATTTACAAGGTGGAAAAAAGGGCAGGGTGTTCCAGAGGGTTGGCACAAATAAAAAGGGGGCACAGGGGGAAGCTGAAGAAAACAGATGAATCCCCAAAGGGGTGTTAGGAAGTAAATTTTTTTTAAACCCCAGAGTAGTCCGTAATGGAATAGTTTGGGGGAACGATGTAGTGGGGGCAGGATCCCCCTACCCTAGCTTTTAAACAGAAAGGGATGGGTAAAGCTCACGGCTCGGGGGAAAAGTGCCCGTACGATCAGTGAAAAGGGGGGGCCAGGAGCTCGGGGCTCCGAAACCCCCCCAAACCCCAACTAGGTGAGTACAACTAGGTGAGTACACACACACCCCAAAACCCCACAAAACCCCCTCACCCCAACCCCCCCACCACACACCAAAACACACAAACACTCACCCCACACACACCACACACACACAAAACACACACAAAACATGCCACTTTCCAAATGTTGGGAAGGGTTTATTTACACTAGCAAATTTGGGGTATTTCTCCAGAAGGGCTGCAAAATACCCGGGAAAAAAATATTAAGCCATTTCTTGAACCCCTTTTTGAAATGAGTTTTTTTCTTTAAATTTATTTTTACAAACTCCAAATAAAATAATTGGGAAAAGGTTTTGACAATTAAACCCTTGGCCCAAAATTTTTATTTCGTTTTGGGCTACATCGGGGGTGGTGTTTTTTAAAAGGGAAAAATACTTGTAACCCAGCCCGGGGCCGGGCAGTGTGACATCCAAGAGTTTGTTTTTTTTGTTGGATGCACCATAGTTTTGTGGCTCCCCCTGCATGTGGAATGAAAAATTTATGATGGACTGAAATTGTGTCAAAACTCCCAAAATCTTAAGTCAAAAAAGTTCATTTGAAATTCTTTTTTATTATTGTTCTCAAACTGCTAAGTGGGCAACCCAAGAAAATTTTAATCTACCCCCTCTTTGAAAGCATACAGCTTAGCCAATTTATCAGTTTATCAGGGATTGAAGACCAATGTGAGATGGAATCCCCAGCATGTGCATCTGACCTTTTCCCCTGTCCACAATTTTTTACCATAAACTATGCCCGGCTTCTGACACAAGCCCGCCACAATTTATACTAATGATTGAGAGCATTTTTTGGATGACAGAGAATCAGTTTCCCAAATTTAAAATGTCAACCTTTTGATTTCATGGACCCCATTTGAGTGCAAAAGGGGTATGGCAAAAAAAGTTGTGTTTGAAGGGTAGAGGGCCCCGTTTTTGATGCGTGCTCCCCCAAATTTTTTTATGGGCCCTCACTTTTGTGGGACAAAAGCAAAAACTACCAGCTGCACCAGTGGACTGGTTTAACAGAAACCATCGGGACGTAAAAAATTTGGTTTAAAGATTGTTCTGTGTGACTAAGTTTTTCCCAATACAGCTTAAGGCATCATGTTTGGCATCAAGACGAAGCTTTGGTTGTGATTTAAGAAGAGTTTTGGGGGGAAATGGAGGAATGGTAGTTTGGAATGGGGTAATATCCCATGGAGCAGGGAAATGTCTCTGTTGTCCAACTTGATATAGATCATGTAGCTGGTTCATGCGGAGGTCGGTTCCAGTTTTTTCGATCCATCTGGAAGGATGTTCACCAGTGCTGAGGAAAGTTTGGAGGGCTTCTGTGCAGGGGTTTGAATGGGCTAGCCTAAGCATATTGACCCCAATAAGGATATTTCTTTCAGTAACACGATCTCTAATGCTTGGAATATTAAGTTCTTTCCGCATATTTAAAATTTTGGCAGTACGAGGGCTGTATCTAGCTTTTCTAGTTTTTCTTTTTGACCTCCACCACAAAAAAATGCTATATTATCACTATAGTTGACTGGTGGAAATTTTGGAGGAAGGACGCTTTTTCTGTAGTAATAATTGCTTCTCGTTGTGTATATTGCCACCGCTGGTAACTACAGGTTATATGAAATTCACAGAAAACCATACACAAATAATCCGCACATACAACAATAATACGAAAAGAACTTCAAATGAACTTTATTGACTTAAGACTTAGGGAGATTGACACAAGTCAGTCCATCTATCATCATTCCATCATGCAGGAGGAGCCACATGTCTATGGTGCATCCAACAAGATAAGCAGACTCTTGGATGTCACTACTGCCCGGCTCCGGCTGTCACTACTGCCCGGCTCCGGCTGTCACTACTGCCCGGCTCCGGCTGGGTTACAAGTATCTTTGGCAGGTTAAATCACCACCACCAGATGTAGACCAAACGAAATGTAAACTTTGCCAGATGGATTATTGTCACACCTTGCGTCATTATGTACTGGAGTGTGATCAAATTAATGAATTTAGAAACAACTCACTCAGAAATGTTCAAGAAATGGCAAAGTATTTTATCCACAGTGGTATATTGCAGACCATTCTGGAGAAATACCCTGACTTTGCTAGCTGTAAATAATGCATTACCACATGTGTGTGTGTGTGTGTGTGTGTGTGTGTGTGTGTGTGTGTGTGTGTGTGTGTGTGTGTGTGTGTGTGTGTGTGTGTGTGTGTGTGTGTGTGTGTGTGTGCACTCACCTAGTTGAGACTGCAGGGGTCGAGTCCAAGCTCCTGTGTGTGTGTGTGTGTGTGTGTGTGTGTGTGTGTGTGTGTGTGTGTGTGTGTGTGTGTGTGTGTGTGTGTGTGTGTTTGTGTGTGTGTTTGTGTGTGCGTGTGTATGTGTATGAGTGTATATGAGTGTGTGTGTGTGTGTATGAGTGTGTGTGTGTGTGTATGAGTGTGTGTGTGTGTGTGTGTGTGTGTGTGTATGAGTGTGTGTGCGTGTGTGTGTATTTGTTTGTGTATGTGTGCGTGTGTGTTTGTTTGTGTGTGGTGTGTGTGTGTGTGTGTGTGTGTGTGTGTGTGTGTGTGTGTGTGTGTGTGTGTGTGTGTGTGTTTATGTGTGTGTGTGTGTGTATGAATTTGTATATGTGTTTGTGTGTGTGTGTGTGTCTCAACAATCAATATTTGCACCAATAACTCACTACAGTTGTGACCGGGTGTGGAAGTGTGAATTGCTCATTACACTATAATTTGTTCATGATTGTAGCCATGTATAAACGTAAGTAACCATTCTTACAGTATTCATTACCTTTGTAACTTGTGAGTTCATTACCTTTGTACCTAGTTCAGCCATCAAAACTTTGGGAGCCCAGTCCCTGGACCCATTGTGTACCTCTATAATCTGTTAATACCTTTGTAACTTGTCATGATTGTGACTAGGCCTACCTGGAGTTCATTACCTTTGTAAATTGTGAGTTCATTACCTTTGTAAATTGTGAATTCATTACCTCTGTAACTTGCTCAGCTATCAAAACTTTGGAGTCCAGTCCCTGGACCAATTATGTACCTCTGTAATCTGTTGAGTACCGCCCACAGGATGGGTATGGGGTGCATAATAAACATATTTAACTTAACTTAAACTAACAAACAAACCAGGGACAGCAATAAATAAATAAATAAATAGAAGAGACGAGCTTACGACGACGTTTCAGTCCGACTTGGACCATGTCCAAGTCGGACCGAAACGTCGTCGTAAGCTCGTCTCTTCTAAGTGCAGGTTATTTGTGTATCGTTCCAGTCACGGTATTGTGCCTTTTTTTTGTTATATATGGAAAGCCTCTTGTTTTTTTATTATTTTTTTTTATTATCACACTGGCCGATTCCCACCAAGGCAGGGTGGCCCGAAAAAGAAAAACTTTCACCATCATTCACTCCATCACTGTCTTGCCAGAAGGGTGCTTTACACTACAGTTTTTAAACTGCAACATTAACACCACATTAACATTAACATTAACAGTACTACCGTCCTGCCAGATGACTGTGAAACAAAAACCTGTAACTGTTTTGCATGATGGTAGGATTGCTGGTTTCTTTTTCTGTCTCATAAACACGCTAGATAACAGGGATATTTTGCTACTCCTACTTACACTTTGGTCACACTTCACAGACACGCACATGCATATATATATATACATACATCTAGGTTTTTCTCCCTTTTTCTAAATAGCTCTTGTCCTTTTTATTTCTTCTATTGTCCATGGGGAAGTGGAAAAGAATCTTTCCTCCGTAAGCCATGCGTGTCGTATGAGGCGACTAAAATGCCGGGAGCAATGGGCTAGTAACCCCTTCTCCTGTATACATTTACTAAAAAAGAGAAGAAGAAGCCTCTTGTTATGCTCAGCATTTCGGGTAAATGAGGTCAGTTTTGTCCCAGGTTGCGACCCACACCAGTCGACTAACACCCAGGTGCCCATTTTACACTGATGTGTGAACAGGGACAGGGACAGCAAGTGTCTTATGGAAACACGTCCCTAACGTTTTCAAGCCATACCAAAGGAGATTCGAACCCCGGATCTCAGTGTGTGAGCTGAGTGAGCTAGTGATCGAGCTACGGGACATCAGTACATGTACCGGTGTCCTAGTTGACATCAATGATATTCTGTATCGAAAGCCCTTGTTATGCAGAGCATTTCGGACAGTTTAGGTTAATTTTGTCCCCAGGTTACGGTCCACACTAGTTGGCTAATACTCAGGTACCTATTTAGTGCTAGGTGAACAAGGAAATATTTCCTAATGTTTCCACCCGTATTGAGGATCGAACCACGGACCTCAACACCCCTTTATCTTGCGCCAACAGAGCCCACTGAGGGTACCAATATTATTAATTCTTTAAAAATAAATCAGTATAGCCCAAGTACCACCACTACTGTACAAGCTCAAGTCCTTTCACTCAACACTGCATTACTCTTTAACAAATCACTAGAAACCAACACTTTCCCAGCATCACTCAAAATAGCAAGGCTTACATCACTACACAAAGATGGTGACCCAACATATGTAAACAATTACAGGCCAATATCGAACTTGCCTATACTTTCCAAAAGCGTCGAGATGCTCATACACAAAAGGTTATACTCTTTCATAACATCACAAAGCATCCTCAACCCCTGCCAGCTTGGCTTCACGAGAAAAAAGTAAAAATAACATAATAAGAATGCTAGACCAACTTTACACAGCACTTGAAAAAAACGAATACCCACTTGGACTCTTTAACAAGAGCATTTCGCCCCTCCATGGAAGATGTGTTCATACAGTATCACATACCTGCAAGTACCTCCCAAGAAGTTCATTGCTAGTAATCCCTTCCTGGCGGCTAAAGCTCTCGCTTCACACACAGAGGTCCTATTTTATTTATTTATTTATTTATTTTATTTATTTTATGTCTTTTCAAACAGTACATTGAGATTTTGTATATTCAATAGTGGGTTGCAATGCAAAGAGAGCCTCTATTATGCCTAGGCATTATGGGCCAACTTAACATTATTGGCTTACAGACTACTTAACGCTAAGGAGTATATCATAGTTGTGCAGTAGGATAGTAATTATTTCATAGTTGTACAGTAGAATATTAATTATAAATGAATCAAAATTTGTATAATACAAAGATATATTTATATTCTAAAATGCTTTTGTGAAAACAATGATTCAATTAAATTCCTGTCAACAATGGATAAAAGGTTCAATGTGATTGTTAGAGGATTCATAGGTTTTACGTGGGTGAGGGGAAGCGTATAAATCAACTGAAGTATGGATTAACAAATTATTTTGAAAGTAGAATAGTATACTATCATGAGCAAGGAGTGGTGGGAGGGGTATTCCAAACAGAGGCAATGGATGATCTGAAGAGAAGGTTAAGAGTGGTGCAGGAGGAGAAATTTCATGTGGTGAGGGTGCAGGCGGGAGTGGAGGAAGTGCTTTGGGGGGACAAACCATCGGCATGTGTGTTGCGGAGACAACAGCAAAGGACAGCGACCACAATAGTGGATTTGGAAGTGCACTCTGAGGTGAAAGGTTTTAGGGAAGGGCAGGTGTTAAAAACAACGGAGGGGATGAATATGCTTGCGGACGAGTGGTATGGGCAATATTGGAAAAGTAAAGGGGTAAATACTGAGGATCTTGATGGGGTGTGTGGTGTAGAGCCCGTAGCTCTGGGGAGAAAGGACAGGGAAGCTTTGGGTGGTGAAATTGAAGAGGGGGGATATATGGAGAGGGCTTGTAGACATGCGCAGGGGCAAAGCACCAGGTATTGATGGACTACCAAGTGAATTTTACTTAAAAATTGGGACT
>NC_069414.1:3945399-3961554 GCF_026875155.1 Cherax quadricarinatus
ATGGCCCAGAATTACACACAAATCTAGAGAGCTTATCTGAGGTTCCTGGAGCTGTCTTGTCCAGTCGTCTGATATCTCAAGTTATGCAGGAATGCACATCCACCAATTTCGCCTCCTATTTGAGAGGTGTCAGCCCAATTTTAACCTCTAGAGCATGAAAAATTCTTCCCATTATGCTAACGTTGTATCCAATTCAAAACCAAGATGGCGAGTCTCTTCTTTTTTTCGATAACATACTTCTTTTAAAAATAAAATATAGGGCATCTATTTACCTATAAATTACCGTATTTCCGGAAAATATATACAGTATTTTCCACACTGCGGCCGGCCGGAGTTCGTTGCTAAACGACTCAAATTGCTCATTTGACAATGGTGGAGGACCTGGGTACATATAGGATCTGGCATCCACACGGCGACATATTACACAAAATTTAATCACCCTTTTTACACTTTGCCGTCCTTGTGGAATCCAGAAAATTTCCCTAATACAATTTAAGGTATCTTGTACCCCACCATGCATTACATTTTTATGGGCATTTAGAACAATCAAATTTGTTAGATGATGAGTTTTGGGCAGTAAGATAGGGTGTTTAGCATAATCACCCAATTCAGCATTTTGTAACCTACCTCTGCACCTAATTACACTGTTCTCTAAATACAGCCCCAATTTCTCTATTATGGAACCTTTCACAATTTTTCTTTCCATCATCAATTTAATCTCATTTCCATAGATTTCCTCCTGTACCCTCTTTATCCAAAATTCAAGAGTATGTGAAAACTTATATGAAATATTCATCTTGTTTAGAAATTTAAACACCAATTTAGTTATATTGATTAGTTTGAGTAAAGAAGAATACCTATTTATATCAATGGCTAAGAGAGGACAAACTATTGGAGCGGTGGTCAAAGTAATTTCAACAGGAGCAATATTCACCTTTTGTACAGGCCAATTAGCTTTATTTACCAACCAGCTCGGTCCCTTAAACCATAATACAGCATTTACAAATTTAGCATAAGGTAAACCTCGAGATAAGAAATCAGCTGGATTCTCCTCACCAGGTATATGATTAAATGTTAACATATGCTGACTCAAACTATTATACTTCTCTTGCATCTGATAAATTTCAGCGACTCTGTTTTGTACGTACACAATTTTGCTGTTTCCATTGTGAATCCATTGTAAGGATACCTCATTATCAGACCAAATTACAGTGTCGCTAATATTTACCTCCTGCAACTTATTTCTTATATAATTAGCTAATTTGACACCTACATAAATGGCTGTTAATTCCAACTGAGGCAAGGTACATGATTTAATTGGAGACACTTTTGCCTTAGACATAAGAGAAATAACACTATTACATTGAAGGTTAGCAACTGCTCCATATGCCAATTTTGAAGCATCACAAAAAATGTGGAGTACATTTTTCCCATTTGGATTGGCCACCTGGCGTGGGAACTCCAACATTGGAATTTTTTCATAATCACCAATTAATTCATCCCACCTGTTAATGAATTCCTCAGGTAGAATTTCATCCCAAGCACATTTAAGTTTCCATGCTTCCTGAATTAATAATTTCTCTCTTATAGTAAGGGGTGACACTAAACCTAGTGGATCAAAACATTTGGAAATTTCAGCAAGCAAAACTCTTTTAGTTAATTTTTTGGCATACTTAATTATTAGGTTTTAACATTAACAAATCTCTCTCAGTATCCAAAGTTAAACCAATACTTTACTACATTTTGGCCCTTCATCTCCGGGGTAACTTTACTTATTTTGTCCTTTAATTTGAACGAATTACTATTCCATTCCCTCAGGGCATATATGCACTTTGCATTATTTTATTAGCCTCTCCATAAGTCATTAACAGTTCCTCTACAGTACGTCACACCCAGGAAATTGTCCACATAAAAATTTGGGTTTGCTCATTACCTTACTCAATGGATTTTCCATACGTTAAGGTGTGCTTTTTATCGTCGCTTGAAGTAGGAACGGTCTGGATGTAGCACCAAATAATACACTCCTAAAGCGAAAGGTTTTCAGAGGGCTTAGTGGGTCACTAGGATTCTCGGGCCATAAGAACCTAGTGCAATCCCGGTCAGCCTCTTGTAAACCCACTCTTAGGAAAGCTTTACTTATGTCAGCCGTAAAGGCATAGTACTTCACTCTGAAATTTAATAAGATATCTCCTAATTTTTCCGTCAACGACGGACCTGTCATCAAACAGTCATTTAAACTAGGTACATTTTTGTTACTCCTGGCACTACAATTAAGCACAATCATCAAAGGAGTGGTCTTAGAATCCTTCTTCACTACGTGATGGGGCAAATATTGACCATAAATTTTGGCTTGCTCAGGAGGTACATCTTCTATAAATTTATTAATTAACTGCTCAGCAATTATATCATTTTAGGCAGTTAACAATTCTGGTGTCTTACTCAGTTCGCGGAGCTGAGCCTTTAATTGTCCATAGATGCCGTACCCAGTCCAGCCTCCAGCTGTCAGCACAACAAACTTTCTGATAATACCAAGTCCAGCCTCCAGCTGTCAGCCCAACAAACCTGATAATACCCAGTTCAGCCTCCAGCTGTCAGCACAACAAACCTTCTGATAATACCCAGTCTAGCCTCCAGCTGTCAGCACAACAAACCATCTGACAGTTGATGCCATACCCAGTCCAGCCTCCAGCTGTCAGCACAACAAATCTTCTGATAATACCCAGTCCAGCCTCCAGCTGTCAGCACAATAAACCTTCTGATAATACCAAGTCCAGCCTCCAGCTGTCAGCACAACAAACCTTCTGACAGTTGATGCCGTACCCAGTCCAGCCTCCAGCTGTCAGCACAACAAACTTGACAATACCCAGTCCAGCCTCCAGCTGTCAGCCCAACAAACCTGATAATACCCTGTCCAGCCTCCAGCTGTCAGCCCAATAAACCTTATAATACCCAGTTCAGCCTCCAGCTGTCAGCACAACAAACCTTCTGATAATACCCAGTCTAGCCTCCAGCTGTCAGCACAACAAACCATCTGACAGTTGATTCCATACCCAGTCCAGCCTCCAGCTGTCAGCACAACAAATCTTCTGATAATACCCAGTCCAGCCTCCAGCTGTCATCCCAACAAACCTTCTGATAATACCAAGTCCAGCCTCCAGCTGTCAGCACAACAAACCTTCTGACAGTTGATGCCGTACCCAGTCCAGCCTCCAGCTGTCAGCACAACAAACTTGATAATACCCAGTCCAGCCTCCAGCTGTCAGCACAACAAACCTTCTGACATTTGATGCCGTACCCAGTCCAGCCTCCAGCTGTCAGCACAACAAACCTTCTGTCAGCACAACAAACCTTCTGATAATACCAAGTCCAGCCTCCAGCTGTCAGCACAACAAACCTTCTGATAACAGACAGTCCAGCCTCCAGCTGTCAGCCCAACAAACCTTCTGATAATACCCAGTCCAGCCTCCAGCTGTCAGCCCAACAAACCTTCTGATAATACCCAGTCCAGCCTCCAGCTGTCAGCCCAACAAACCTTCTGATAATACCCAGTCCAGCCTCCAGCTGTCAGCCCAACAAACCTTCTGATAATACCCAGTCCAGACTCCAGCTGTCAGCCCAACAAACCTTCTGATAATACCCAGTCCATCCTCCAGCTGTCAGCACAACAAACCTTCTGATAACAGCCAGTCCAGCCTCCAGCTGTCAGCACAATAAACCTTCTGATAATACCCAGTCCAGCCTCCAGCTGTCAGCACAACAAACTTGATAATACCCAGTCCAGCCTCCAGCTGTCAGCACAACAAACCTTCTGACATTTGATGCCGTACCCAGTCCAGCCTCCAGCTGTCAGCACAACAAACCATCTGACAGTTGATGCCATACCCAGTCCAGCCTCCAGCTGTCAGCACAACAAATCTTCTGATAATACCCAGTCCAGCCTCCAGCTGTCATCCCAACAAACCTTCTGATAATACCAAGTCCAGCCTCCAGCTGTCAGCACAACAAACCTTCTGACAGTTGATGCCGTACCCAGTCCAGCCTCCAGCTGTCAGCACAACAAACTTGATAATACCCAGTCCAGCCTCCAGCTGTCAGCACAACAAACCTTCTGACATTTGATGCCGTACCCAGTCCAGCCTCCAGCTGTCAGCACAACAAACCTTCTGTCAGCACAACAAACCTTCTGATAATACCAAGTCCAGCCTCCAGCTGTCAGCACAACAAACCTTCTGATAATACCCAGTCCAGCCTCCAGCTGTCAGCCCAACAAACCTTCTGATAATACCCAGTCCAGCCTCCAGCTGTCAGCACAACAAACCTTCTGATAATACCCAGTCCAGCCTCCAGCTGTCAGCCCAACAAACCTTCTGATAATACCCAGTCCAGCCTCCAGCTGTCAGCCCAACAAACCTTCTGATAACAGCCAGTCCAGCCTCCAGCTGTCAGCACAACAAACCTTCTGATAACAGCCAGTCCAGCCTCCAGCTGTCAGCACAATAAACCTTCTGATAACAGCCAGTCCAGCCTCCAGCTGTCAGCACAATAAACCTTCTGATAACAGCCAGTCCAGCCTCCAGCTGTCAGCACAATAAACCTTCTGATAATACCCAGTCCAGCCTCCAGCTGTCAGCACAACAAACCTGATAATACCCAGTCCAGCCTCCAGCTGTCAGCCCAACAAACCTGATAATACCCAGTAATGACACTTTAATAATAATAATAATAACAATATCTTTATTCACTACAAGTACATGTACAAGGTATACAGACCACAGCTGACAACAGTGGCATACTACCATATAGAAAAACCATACACAAATAATCCGCACATAGAAGAGACGAGCTTACGATAACGTCGTCGTAAGCTCGTCTCTTCTATATGCGGGTTATTTGTGTATCGTTCCAGTCACGGTATTGTGCCTTTTTTGTTATATATGGAAAGCCTCTTGTTATGCTCAGCATTTCGGGTAAATTAGGTCAGTTTTGTCCTAGGATGCGACCCACACCAGTCGACTAACACCCAGGTGCCCATTTTACACTGATGTGTGAACAGGGACAGGGACAGCAAGTGTCTTATGGAAACATGTCCCTAACGTTTGCAAGCCGTACCGGAGGAGATTCGAACCCCGGATCTCAGTGTGTGAGCTGAGTGAGCTAATGATCGAGGTACGGGACATCAATGATATTCTGTATCGAAAGCCCTTGTTATGCAGAGCATTTCGGACAGTTTTGGTTAATTTTGTCCCCAGGTTATGGTCCACACTAGTTGGCTAATACTCAGGTACCTATTTAGTGCTAGGTGAACAAGGAAATACTTCCTAATGTTTCCACCCGTAATGAGGATCGAACCACGGACCTCAACACCCCTTTATCTTGCGCCTACAGAGCCCACTAAAAATAAATCAATATAGCCCAAGTACCACCACTACTGTACAAACGAGCGGCTCAAGTCCTTTCGCTCAACACTGCATTA
Source organism: Cherax quadricarinatus (assembly GCF_026875155.1). Lineage (NCBI taxonomy): Eukaryota > Metazoa > Arthropoda > Malacostraca > Decapoda > Parastacidae > Cherax > Cherax quadricarinatus. The sequence goes on from NC_069414.1 coordinate 3,950,873, forward strand.
CTCTTTAACAAATCACTAGAAACCAACATTTTCCCAGCATCACTCAAAATAGCAAGGCTTACATCACTGCACAAAGATGGTGACCCAACAGATGTAAACAATTACAGGCCAATATCGAAATTGCCTATACTTTCCAAAAGCGTCGAGATGCTCATACACAAAGCATCCTCAACCCCTGCCAGCTTGGCTTCAGAAGAAACAAAAGTAAAAATAACATAATAATAAGAATGCTAGACCAACTTTACACAGCACTTGAAAAAAACGAATACCCACTTGGACTCTTTAACAAGAGCATTTCGCCCCTCCATGGAAGATGTGTTCATATAGTATCACATACCTGCAAGTACCTCCCAAGAAGCTCATTGCTAGTAATCCCTTCCTGGCGGCTAAAGCTCTCGCTTCACACACACAGGTCCTATTTTATTTATTTATTTATTTATTTATTTTTTATTAATTTTATGTCTTTGCAAACAGTACATTGAGATTTTGTATTACAATAGGGGGTTCAATGCAAAGAGACCCTCTTTTGCCTAGGCTTAGGGGGCCAATTTAAACAGTTTGGCTTACAGTTTATTTACGCAAAGGATTATGGGAAAATACTGTAATATTTCCGGGAAAATAAAGGGTAATTTATAGAAATAGATGCCTAATTGTATTTTTAAAAATTATGTTAGCAAAAAAAGTAGGAACTCGATATCTTATTTTAAATTTGTATTAGAAACTTGGGTGAAGGGGGGAAGAATTTTTCGGCCTAGGGGTTTAAAAAATTGTGCTGACACCTCTCAAATAGGAGGAAAAATTTGGGTGGATATGAAACCCTCATAATTTTGAGATATGGGCGAGGGAAAACCTCTCCGGAACCCTCAGATAAGCTCTCTAATTTGTGTGAAATTTCTCCACATTATTTTCATAGATTTAATTGGTGGTTTTTGAGTATGATACACATTAATCTCCAGTCAAATGGGGGTGAAATTAAGATATCCCCTTTTGTTGCGGGGGAGGCAGTTGAACAGTCCGGGCCCCTGACATTTATTGTAGGGTCTCTTAACGTGGGTGACACCCTGCTTTTCTGGGGGGATATTGCATCGTCTCCCAAACTTTGCTTTCGTAGTGAGGGTTTTCGTGTGCAAGTTTGGTACATCCCCAGGATTTTTTAGGGGTTAATCATGTATCTCTCCCCCTGCTTCCAGGGAATACAGGGTTTTGGAACCTCAAGCGTCCCAGTAAAATTTAGTGTTTTTTCTCCGTATGGTGCCTGAAGGTTCCTTCATTTTCAAGGGCAGCAATTTCCCCTGCCCTTTAAAGGTCTGTTAGTGGCAGCAATATTCCACCCAATAGAACAAGTGACCCGAAAGGGGTCATCATGGGCTTTGCCTCCCATTTTGAAGGTTCTCATTTTCCATCCTTCATTTTTCACAGATGCATTTTATACAAAGTATGGTCCTTTTAAGGCGAGATCCCCGCATACACTCCCAGGTCTTTGACGTTGGTGTTTGCTCATTTTGTGGCCGAATTTTTTTTGTATCTGTGAAGATTTAATTTCCCCTTTTACCATACTGAGTAATTGGGAAAATTTTCATCGTTGATCTTCACATTGTTTCTGAGCCCACGAAAGATTTGGTTGATGTCCGCCGGACCTTTCAGTGTCCAATGGAAGACACCATGCAGATTTGGGTTCTCTCAAAGGAAACACGGTGGTGGCTGACACCTTGTCTATGTCAGATATGAGAGGGAACAAGTTTCAAATTTAAAATTCAAATTCAAATTTTATTTTTTTGGGGTTTAAATCGATTTTACAAAATTTGGGGTTATTTTTTGGTTTACTGATAAAGTTGTGTTTCAGGGTCCCCTTTAGAACGCTAGGCATTTCGGGCATACTTAGTTTTATTTTTAAATTGAAAATATTACAAATTAGAGGTAATTTGGGTATTAGGGGCTAGTGACAAATACTGTTTGTGATTTAGAATGTAATGTTTTTTTTTTTTTGGCACAGTATATATTTCAGTTTTGGGATATCACGGGTTCATTATTTTAAATAAATTAATATTTCTTTTATGGTCAAATGAGTGAGCAGTGTAAGTGTAAAACCACCGGGTAGTTTTTTTAGTTATTGAGGGGGTTGTTCGGGGAGAAAAGATTTTTTTAATGGTATTTTTAAAGGGTGAGAATGGTCGCATTCAGGTTCTCGGGTAGGGTATTCCAGATTTTAGGGCTTTGACATACATTAAATTTTTTTGAAAAGGGTTTAGCGGACACGGGGAATTCGAGAGATGTTTGTTTCTGGTTTTTATGCCTTGGGTTCTGTCAACAAACAAAGAAAGCGTTTTAGGTAAAGGGTTAATTTTAAGGTTTAAGGCCCTGTAGATATAAATTTCACAGTAGTAAGTGTGGATGTACTGAACTGGGGTAAGTTTAGATCTTTGAAGAGTGGGGGGTGTGCTGCCAGGATGGGATTTAGTGATTATTCTTACTGCAGCTTTTTGTTGGGTTATTATTGGCTTTGGGTTGTGTTGCTGCAGTTGATCCCCAAGCACAAATAGCATAGGTGAGGTATGGGTAAATAAGTGAGTGTATAGTGTGAGAAGGGCATTTTGCGGCACGTAGTATCGTATCTTGGAGAGGATCCCAACCGTTTTGGATACTTTTTTGGCTATATGCTGATATGGGTGCTGAATTCAGGTTGTTGTAAGGTATAAGCCTAGGAATTTTCCCCCATTATTTCTGGTAATTAGAGTGTTGTCAATCTTAATGTTAATTTGTGCATCTCCTGCTCTGCTACCAAACATAATATAGTAAGTTTTGTCAGTGTTAAGCGTAAGTTTATTGGCTGTCATCCAAGTCGATATTTTAATCAGCTCCTCATTCACAATGGAGTTTGAGAGTGGCAAGATTAGGGTGAGAGATGACATAAGTCGTGTCATCAGCAAAGAGAATGGTTTTCAGGTGTTGGATACTTTTTGGAAGGTCATTGATGTATATGAGGAAGAGCAGGGGACCAAGGACACTTCCCTGCGGAACTCCAGTATCAAGTGGCCGTGTTGCTGATGCTGTGTTCTTTAATGGTGACGTACTGATACCTATTAGTAATGTAAGATTTGAAATAAGCAAGCGCATGGCTCTTTATACCGTAGTGGTCAAGTTTGTGGAGTAGGATTTCGTGGTTTACTGTGTCAAAAGCTTTTCTTAGGTCAATAAAAATCCCTAGTGGATATTCCTTATTTTCCAATGCTGTGTAAAGCAGATCTAGCATTTTTATGATTGCATCATTAGTGCTTTTATTTTTCCTGAATCCAAACTGGGAGGGGTTTTAGTATGTTTCGAGCCGTTATAAATGAATACAGTCTCCTGTGCACGAGTTTCTCAAAGATTTTGGATAGCAATGGTAAGTTAGATATTGGCCTATAGTTGTTTAAGTCTGTAGGGTCACCACCTTTATGTTTGGTGTAACCCTTGCCATCTTGAGTAGTTTCGGGAAGGTGCTAGTCTCTATTGACTTGTTAAAAAGTAAAGAAATAGCATGCGAAAGGACATGGGCCGCTCGCTTGTACAGTAATGGTGGACATGAGACAGATTCCCCGAGTTATTTTTAAGTGACTTTATGATCTCAATGACTTCCGTGGCTCAGTTGGTGCAAGATAGAAGGAATTAGGGAAATTTCCATCTAGGTAGTCCCCGGCATGGGCATTGGTATGTGGGATTTTACTGGCGAGTACTGTCCTTGTGGAAAGAGCTTTCACCGTAGCTGCCTCGGACTTTACTCTGTTGACTACTACTCTCTGTGTTCTGTTAGTGAGGAAATTTTAGATCCATCGACCGACTTTTTCCTGCTTTCCTTTAGCCCCATTTTTCGCTATTACGCCATGGTAATTTGCGAAGGTTTTTGCAAAGTCTGATATATTACATCTGCTTTCCCTTTTGTCTTCTATGCACTAGGACCTTGTCTAGTGATCCAATATTGAGACAGACAGGAGTGGCCCTGTTCAAAACCCCATGTTGCCCGGGGTTGTGTAACTGAGGGGTTTCTGATGGGTGGTGATTTTATTCTTGGACCCTTTAAAAGATTTTTATGATATGGGGGTTTTTGCTACGGGCTGTAGTTCTTTGTTGTTTCTTTACTGCCCCCTTTTTTGGGGTGGGGATGTCGTTGTTTTTATAACTGTGGGACGACCCCCCGGGCCTGCTCCCTCTCCAAACTGGGGGTTTACCTGGAGAAGGGTTTCCGGGGGGAACCCCCCGCGGGGCCCGTCTTCCAGCCCTGGGGATAAGCCCATCAACCACTGTTACGCTGGTTGACGCAAACCCAACGTACGAGCCACAGCCCGGCGGGCTAACACTTTTGGGGCTTGTCCCCCCCCGCCGCTTGAAGACTGCCAGGGGCTGTTCTAATCCCCTTTTTTGTATTTGGGGGCATGAACGTCTCGGGCCCCCGACACTTATTGTATGGTTTTTAACGTGTATGACACCCCTGCTTTTCATTGGGGGGTGTTTCATCGTTGCCAAGTTTTTGCTTTCGATGATGATTTTTTGTGTGCAAATTCGGTACTGTCCCTCTAGGATTTTCCCGGGTATATAATCATTTTCTCTCCCACCTCTTTCCCGGGGAAAACAGGGTTTTGAAACCCCAAAGGGCCCCCTAACAGGTGTTTTTTTCTCCATTGTGTTGCCGTGAAGGTTCTCTGTACATTTTTTAGGTCCCGCAATTTCACCTGCCCTTTAAGGGGCTGTTAGTGTCAGCAATATTCCGCCCCAATAAACAAGTGGGCCGAAGAGTGTCATCAGGGCTTTGGGGTTTCCCCATTTTTAAGGGTTCTCATTATCCTCCTTTATTTTTTTTAGCAGATGCGATTGACAATGTTATGGGCCTTGAGGTAGCCCCCGACATGATCACTCCCAGGTCTTTGACGTTGGGGCTTGCTCTATTTTGTGGGCCCGAATTTGTTTTGTACTCTGATAAAATTTAATTTCCTCGTGTTTTCCCTACTGATATTGAAATTTCTCATCTTTTTGAACTTACATTTTTTCTGCACCCCCGAAATTTTTGGTTGTGTCTGCCTGGAGCCTTGCAGTGTTGAAATGGAAGAACTGCATGAGATTGGGGTGTCATCTGCAAAGGAAACATGGGCTGGGGCGACACCCTTGTCTAGTGGGATATGGGGAATGGGAACAAGATGGGAGAATACGTGCCTTGTGGAACAAGTTTTTTCACCGAGCGCCTGGGACTTTCTCTTTTGACGTACTCTCTGTGTTCTGTTTGTGGGGAAATTATAGACCCATCGACCGACTTTTCCTGTTTTTCCCTTTTAGCACGCATTTTGGCGTATTACGCCATGGTCACCTTGTCAAAGGCCTTAAAAAGTCGCATTTTTTTTGTCTTCTGTGCTCTGGACCTTTTTTGTATTGATCCAATATTTGGGAACAGACAGAGGGACCGTTCAAAACCCTTGTTCCCCGGGTTGTGAACAAAAGGGGTTTCTGAGGGGGGTGCTTGTTTCTTGGGGCCCCTTTTCAAAGTTTTTTTATATTGGGTTGTGAAATTTGGTCGTAGTTTTTTGCTGTTGCTTTACTGCCCCCTTTTGGATGGGGCTATTTGTTTTTTTAAAACGTGGGACGACCCCGTGGCCGGGCTCCCTTCCATAGGATGGAAAAGGCTCGTGATGGGGGCTTTTTTTGCAGTTTTTGAAAACGGGGAGTTCCGGGTCTGGCCCTGGGGCAGAGGCATGGCATGTCATTTATCGCCTTTCGAAGTTTTTGGGCCCCGGAAACTCGATAGGCTTGTTTTTAACCAAATTCTGTGGCTCTCTATAAAAAATTAATTTTGATCTTCGACTCTCATCTGGTTAGGGGCTTGCAAAAACGAGTCATACGGGACTTGAGTACTCACTCTTTCCCCTTGCTGTACTGGGTGGGACCCATCTTTTTTTAAGTGGGGCCCAAATTGGACGTTGTTCTCGACTTTGTTTTGGCTAGAGAAGAAATACCTTGGGTTTTTTTCGTTTTCATTTATGGCTTTTAGTTCTTTTCCACATTCCGACTCCTATAAAATTCTTTAGCAAGTTCGAGCTTGCTATTTCTCTGACCAGTGTCTCCCCCGCATTTCAATATATGACCCCTTTTACCGCTCTGTTATTCTTTTCCCTCGCCGTAAAGGAGCGCCCGTCCTTTTTTATTTTTTCATCTCTCCTCCCTTTTTTAGGGAATAACCTTGTGCATACATCGAGGCCACCAATTAACTTTCTAGGCATAAAATTGGGGGGCTGTGTTGCTTAGTATATCTTCCCAGCTTTTCGGTTTGAACTTGGGGTTTACTTGGTCCCCCCTTTATGTTTTTTTTTATTAAATGATTTTGGGAATGCTCCCCCGTGACTTATCTCATTATGTCTCTGGGGGTCCCAAAGCAACATGTTTAACCTCAATTAGTTGTCAACTATATATTGTTTTTGATATGGGACATTTTTTGTCGATCATCATTGTTTAGTGAAGATAAGGGGCTAGTGTATTCTTCTCTAGTAGGCCTGTTATTTCTGGTTTAAATTGAATTTTTTGTAGAGATTTAAAAGCTCGTGTGAGTGTGAGTTTTCATCAGGCGGGCCCCCGGGTGAATCCCCGCTGAATTATTTATAAGTTATGTCTTTAAGGGGACTTTTGATAATGTCGCATAAATTCTTAAAATTTCCCCCTTTTAGGTGCCTAAGTTGAAATCCCCCAGGGGCAAGATGTTGGGGGCGGAAAAATGGGAAAATTTTCCAGACGTGGGCAAAAATTTTTTCAGCTGTTTTTGGGAAATTTCTTGAACACCACAATGCTAGGTTTTGGTTTCGACCCTTTTCTGCTAAAACTTTCCCCTAAAAACATTGAGGCATTAAAACAGTTCTGTGCAAACAAGTGACTCTGCAATGACAGGGCCCAAACCCCCTCCCCCCTTTTGCCTGTTCCCTCTGTCAATCTGTATAGGTTTAACGTGGGTCCATATTTTTGTTGTCCAAGTGATCCTTTATTGGGTCTAGGAAAACCGCGAACATTTCCTTTGCCCTGCAAGCAGTCCACGGAGAAAGGTTTTTTTTTTTGTTGCTGGTTTTAACCCTTTTATGGCAAAGAAGAATGTCATCGGACTTGGAATTGTTGGAAGGGGGGGGGGGTTTTTTTTCCCCGCTTAGTTCTGTACTTTTGGTTTGGAGTAGGCCATCGACGGGGTTTTTCCACCCCGGGAAATGCGGGTTTTTTGGGTACTTTTTGCCATTTCCTGCCAGTTTTTTTTTTCCGGGCACTAAAAAACCCTCCCCTTTAGGGGCTGGGGCTACCCGGTTTTTCCCCGGGGCCTGGATGTTTTTATTTTTTTTCCCCCTTTAGATGGTGTCCTGGCAATTTAAGTTATAGCACAGTCTTTCCTTACGAAGGGGTACACATTTCGGGGTGAAAATTTAAAGGAAGGGAGTTTGCATTTTCCTGATGTCATAGGCACGGGCATTTTAGGGGGGTCATAGTTACGTCCCGTCTGTTTTTCCAGTTTTCCCCATGCCTGTGCACAGGTTTGGGTTCCGTTTCCCCTTGGGGTTCTGTGACTGTTTTCCCTGTTGTGCATGTTTCCCTGTCTTTTCCTACCCCCCTACCCCAAACAGGGGAGCCCCACGTTTTTTTGGTAATAATCCCACTATTGCTAGTGGGCCTCTTTTTGCTTTTTTCCCGTGGTTTTTCTAGTTTGCAATAGGGGTTTTTTCTTATTTTTGACACACTTTTTCCCCCACTACGGCCCGCCCTAGGGGTCATTTATGTGAAAATTTCCTTCCTGCGAAAAATTCCCGACTACCTGGACAAAATCTCCACTTCACCATTACTGTCTCCCAGGGCACACCTCAACTTCCCATTTCGCCCCCGGACAGCACTCCAGCTTTACCATTACTCTCACAGGACGCATATCCCCCCCACATTTATGATACCAGGACATCACCCCCACCTTACGTTTCTGACTACATGGCCGTATCAAGGGGGTACCCTTCAGCCCCGACTTTTTATTTCCCCTCTGTTTAGAAGCTTCCGGTTTTCTATTTTAAAGCAGCTTTGTGTTTCCCTTTTTTAAAACCCTGGATTTTAGCCACAGATTTTTCATTTGGCATTCCAAAAACACTTCCCCCGTTTTTTTACTGCTGTAGTATTCTTAATTCACAAGGACGTGACAACCCCAAATTTCCCCAAAAAGAAAATTTTATCCATGGGGAAGCCGTTTTTTTGATTGACTGCGCTACCGGCTTCATAATGATTTGAATGGGTTTATTTTTTTTAATTCTACTTGCACCTTTTAATATTCTATTAATAACCTCCTTTTAAAAAAGCTTACTATTGTTTTTCTATTTTTAAATGTACTTTATTGGGGCAGTCACCGTGTACGTTCTGATTTATATTTATTTGTTTTTGTTTTATAAGGGCGCCTACAACCCATCCGTTACAGTCGCTTTATGTCCAAGAATCCTTTGAAACCCTCAAGGGGTTTGGACCCGTCGAAAAAGGGTTTGGACAAGTCAGGGTTTTGGACCCGTCTGATTGAACTGGGTCACTTATTTAAAAATACTGGTGGGGATTTGGGCTAACACATGAAGATCTACTTTAAATTTTCTACCCGGGAATATGTATTTGATTGAACAAAAGTATAACTTGCGTTTTGAAGAAACCCGGGGATTGCTGGCACTCCTAAATGACGAACGGTCGAGCCTCAAACCCTTTTTTATCAATCGCGTACTATTTTTTTGGTTTTTTTTTTGTCTCCACCCCAATAAATTGTATTTATCACTATGTTGACTTTTGGGAAAATTTTGGGGGAAGGACGCTTTTTCTTGAAAAATTGCTTCTCGTTGTGTATTTGTGATCGCTGGTAACTACAGGGTTTTAGAAATTCTATATAAACTGGTATTTCAAGAAAAAAGAAAACTAATGAAAGTCACCCCACTCCACAAGTCCCCTAAATATTGGTTAGTGCTACTACAAAACTTTTTCTGCTATTCACTGGTTTTCATAGATTAAAAAGCAGTCAACAGGCCGGGAAGATTATTAAAACACGACCTCTGGGTAATTTTCTGGCACTTCTGGCACCTGCCCTTGGGCTTATCATTTTCATTTAAAAATTTAAAACCTGTTTTCAAATGAAAACTTTAGCCTTTTCATCTATAATGGACCACGTAGTATATAAACATACACTATGTATACCATGTTATCAGGGGACTTTTTTTCCTCTACAAAGAAAAGTTTATTATTATTATTTTGCACACGCACAGGCCTAATTTCCCCTCTGGCAGTAACCTGCTGGGAAAGGGCACACTAATTCCCCTTTTTTTGATCAGTATAAAATTTTTTTCCCGCCCAAAATGGTTCTAGGCGCAAAGGGGGATGATCTATGGGATTGATAAAAAATTTAAAAAGTTCTACACGTAAGAGCGACCAAAAAAACTAAAAAAACCCCGGGAGCACAACGGGGCCCTTTCCCTCATTGGTAAAGGCCGGATGGGGGCTTTTTGCATTTATAACCCGGGAGTTCCATGATTTCCCGGCCCTGGGCAAGTGCATGGGCTTAAATTTTTTCGCCTGTTCGAAGTCTTTGGGTCAGGATAACACGGTATTTGGGTTTAACCCAAATTTCTGGGCCTCCATAAAAAATTCTTTTTTGATCTTCGACTCTCGTTGGTTACGCTTGCAAAAAACTGAGTCATTTTGGGACTTGATAGCTCACTCATTTCCTTTGCGTCATTTGTAAAACCCATTTGTTTAATAGGGGGCCCAATACTGGGGCGTTGTTATCGACTTTTATTTGGCATGGGGGAGAAATACTTTGGGTTCTTTGATTTCATTTATGGCTTTTATTCTTTCCACGTTCCCGACCTTATAAGATTCCCTTTTGCTTTAATTCGACTTGCTATTCTTGACCAGTGTCCCCACGCATTCGAATATTGACCCTTTTAGCGCTCTGTTATTTTTTTCTTCGGTAAGGGGGGCCTGTCCTTTCATTTTTCATTATCCCCCTTTTTTCTTAAAGGGGAAAAACCTTGTGCTACATGAGGCCACCAAGTTTAACTGTTTTGCATAATGGGGGCTGGTTGCTTATATAAAATTTATTATTTTAATATACATTCAAAATTTTTTATATTTCCAGTATTCCTGGGGTTTTGTAATTTCATTTTAAAAATAGGTCCCGAAACTTGTGGATATACAGTGGGGGTACAAGGGGGACATTTTTTTGGGGACAAGTGTCCCAAATTTCCTACTTTTCTAACTGATTAATAATATTATCATTGTTCATTTACTGATAGAAAAAATTAACACCGAAAAAACAATTTTCACTTTAATATGCCCGTTGGGCCTTCTTGAACCCGGGGGTAATTAGTGAAGTCATTAATTGTTTAATTGCTTAATAATTATAGTTTAATGAAGAAGGAGGTGGTGTTGTTCACAATTTACTTAAGTTATGGTTAAAATTTTTAAAAAATTTAATTTGGTAATCAAGTATAAATAAAAATATTAATGTGTATAATATTAAATTTTTTTCAAACCAAAGTGGCTGGATTTTTATTAATGTATTTGTATAATATTAATTTTATAAGACAAATTTTGGCCCAAAATTTATATCAGTGTTTGTTTTGATAAGGAAAGGTGTCAAAAAATTATTTTGGTTAATAATTTTGCTAAGCCAAATTTGGCAA
>NC_069414.1:3962054-4005791 GCF_026875155.1 Cherax quadricarinatus
AGTTGGGGGAAAGAGGAAGAGGTGAGAGAAGATAAGTGTAGAGGATGAAAAGAAAAAAAATTGCAACTAATGTGACGTAGTATACGGGTTCCTGGGGGGCAGCGCAGGTTTATAAACTGCACCACTCTAGGGGCCCTTAACAACAACAACAGTTTGGTGTGTGTCATGGGCACCAACACATGGTGTGTGATTCTCTCCTACTTTATCCATTTATCAGCGATGCAGATTACATGGTGAGTTTAAATATGTGCCTGTAGTTATAACTTTTCTCTTGACATATGCAAGACATCACCATCCCTGTAGAAGCCATTATTAGATGTACTAGTCATTATATTTTGTTGTTGCAGAAGTACTATGAAGATTCTATGTTCAATAAAGCCTAGAGATAAGGCCTGTGTTTCTATCACATACAGTGACATTTTATTGTGGCAACGTTTCGCTCTCCAGGAGCTTTATCAAGCCATTACAAACAATACATGGACACAGAGGGTATATAAAGGCTCAGAGTGAGGGGCAATACTAGTGAGGTACCATTTCGATGTTCACTAGTGGTAGTAGTAGTAGTGACAAAAGTAATGCAATATGGTAGAGCAATTAATTCGTACATGAGTAAAAGGATATAAAAGCTATTACTTGGGTAACAAAAATAGTTTGGACAAATATAGACTGGAAAGAGGCAGCTTGTTTCAGTGTTCACTCTCTGTAATGTGCTTTGTGTAGTATAAACAGGAGAGACTATGTGATGGCAGGGTTTACTGTTTTCAGGAGGATCTTGCTAAGACTCCGGAGATGGTGAAGCTGCGTTTTGTTTAATTGTATCAAAACAGCGATCAGTGCTGATTCGAGGCACTTGCGTCTGCGGAAATTAGTTTCTTTGATCACTAATGGGAATCTCTGAATTTCATGAGATGATTGGTGGAATTTCGGTGACGCCCAATTAGTGATCAAAGAAACTAATTTCCACAGATGCAAGTGCCTCGAATCAGCACTGATCGCTGTTTTGAATACAATTAAACAAAACAACGGCAGCTTCACCATCTCCGAAGTCTTAGCAAGAATCCTCCTGAAAGCAGTAAACCCTGCCATCACATAGTCTCTCCTGTTACACTACACAAAGCAACATTACAGAGAGTGAACACTGAAACAAGCTGCCTCTTTCCAGTCTATATTAGTCCAAACTATTTTTATGTTACCCAAGTAATAGCTTTATATCCTTTTACTCATCGCTCTGGGATGCTTAAATATCATAGAATTATGTGTGGGTGGGTTGGTCTGGTATGGTAGCCTGGCTGACTACCATACATACCACACTTGACTTCTTAAAAATAAATACTACTTGTACTCACCCTAGATTAAGACTATAAATATTTTAAGTAATGTATGAGTGCACTATGTGTGTATTGTACTTTTTTATTGTTTTTGATGCCTAGTGCTAATGCTAACTTAATATATGTTAATGTTAAACTTGTTTCTAGTATTTGTATGCATTTTATATGTGGAAAAAAAAAAAAAGGGTGTTCCACTTTTCAGTGATTTCCACTTTACGGGCGGAAGCCTGGAACCTAACCTGCCGTATAAGTGGGGCCCCTACTGTACCTCCAAGTGGTGTCATATGCCTTCTCAAGTCAAAAAGACTGCAGACAGAGTGTTAGCAAAGGCATTTCACACAGACGTATCTAGGCATTATTGCATGGGGTCCAAAGTAAAGCAGCCTTGTGGGAAAGCCTATTGGCAAAAGGAAGGAATTATGAGGTTCTTGAAATACCATGTCAGACATCTTATTTACAACTTGTTCCATCACCTTACAGACTACATGGTCATTAGCATGGCAATGATAGTGAAAGGTATCAAGCCCCAGAGGTGCCCTGAATTGCAAATGTAGTACAATGGAGGTTTCCATTGCTGAGGGAGAACCCCTCGCATCAAATAAGACTGAATATGACGCAAAAGGACTGTAGGGGCAGCAGAATGCAGAATGTGCATAACTGATATGAATATCAGGCCCAGTGCTGATGACTGGCAGGTGGGCAAGCCTGGGAACTTTAGTAGAGGAAAGGTTATGTTTATACGGCTCCATCCATTAGAGGAGAAATCCAAGGGCAATTGCTCCTTGGTAGATAAGATGCAAGAATAAGAGACAAGGTGAAGTCCTTGGGAGGAATGGAGAAGATAGTTCCTGATTTCTGTGGCAACTTCAAAGAGGTTTTTTTTTTCACAACACTACACCAAACAACCTGCAAAAGCGGGAACTGAGCCTAGGAGTGCACTTTGCACACAACTTCCATATCTTCTTCCAAAACTGTGCACATAGAGGATGTCAAGGTAATGGTAGCACGCAGTCTTTGCCAACAAGTGCGCTTAACATCGCATATGAAGCAGCAAGGAGACTGCCCCTTGCACGCTTAACCCATTAACTGTCCAAAACCATAAGATCTCCCTTTCACTTACACAGGACTCCGAATATTTTGAAAAGAAAGTTTTTTAATGAAGAGGGCATTATTTTACACGTTTTTAAGATAAAAAAATTTAGGATCAGTACTTACAAGATATAAGTCCTCAAAGTTGGCACTGGCACTCACATTTGATGGCAACTGGAGTCTGCGCTTGCCAAAAAGTGTTGCCAATATACATTTTTTTGCTCATTTTTATATTTTTTTTATATAATTTTTGTGTTCTGATAATTATACTTTATAGTAGTTTCCTGTGATTTCATAGCCTATCTTTGTTCTTACACTAATATTCGGTACTGAAATTGTACTCAGTCACAAACACACTGACTGGTGAACATTTTCACCTGCCTTGGTCATTTATATTGTCTTAGAAATAATGTATATCACAAAGATTTAAGGTTCCAGCATGTTTTAGACATGATGGAGTATATATGAAACTAATTGAAGATGGTAAAACTGTCACTAAACTGCTGACAGTTGCTCAGCAGTGGTTTGCATTTTGATGATTGTGCATTTGCTTCAGGTAACCCCTGGCTTGTTTTACAGTTACACATAAACATGTCTGTCTAGCTTCTGTTGGCTTATCTTTCTGTCTGAGTGGGTTTGTCTTTTCGACTGCCTATGTGTCTGTCTTTTTGTTCTTGATTGTCTCTCTGTCTCAGAGCAGCCATGAACCATCAGTTATTACACCTATGCAGTCACGTCTGATTCGTGAACGTGCGTATTACTTGCCAGTCATGCTTATTATGCCTTGTATCTACAAGCAAAAAGTGTATAGCAATTGATTTTTTTGGGTTATTCTAGGATTACACTATGTATGATAACTGTATTGTGTGTGCCAATGAGAGAGAGAGGACAGTGACAGAGACAGCAGATAAACATACCAGGGTGGGGTTTGGAACAGCGATCGAGTTTGCCAAAACTTACAGACTGGTGCGTTTAGCCACTGAGCCAGCTAGCTTCAATAAAATTCATCCAACTAGGATATTTCTACACCATAGGAAGGTTAGCATAGGCACCGCTTGACCACTATACAAGATTTTACAGATTCTCTGATCGTTGGGTTCTAACCACCCTGGCACGGTTTGTTTGCAATCATGATCAGAGACAGAGACAGGCAGAGAGATTAAAGACAGAGATAGACAGGATACAGATGGAGAGACAGCCAGGGACGTCGGTCAGTCAGCCAGCCACCCACCTGGCAGGCCAGCCAGCCTGACGAATACCATATTACTCATGTTCCAAATCGTTTCTCTTTACTTAGGGCATAGGTTATAGGACATTCTGCAGGATGGCACTACCATGGTATCAGAATAAAGGATGTTCACAGGGTTATTATCGAGGTTTTTTATATTTCTTGATTCATTTGTGGCACATCCATCTCAAAAGCCACTGAAAACTTTGGATCAATATCACTTTCCTTTTAAGAGGGGAGTGTTAATACGGGACATGACATCAGTGAATTCCCGGATTTGGCCATGCTTTTGCTCTAGGCTGGCACTCAATTGGAACTGGTGCTCCCTCAAGGTAACAGGTCCAAGATTTTTTAATACTGCACACTCCTGGTGTATTAAGACCCATTTATACTGACCAGCCATCTCAGGCCAATCATGCTAAAAAAATTGGAAGCAGAACAAAAATGAAACACTGATCCATGTTTGGAGTGCTAGCAGTTACTAACGTAGATTTACGTTTTGGGACAGGGTTAAGGGGTTAAAATCCAAAGACCGATCTGAGGTCCAATTATATCGATAATGGCCCCCATGCAGCAATTTCAAATGCACTGCACGGGCACATGCAGGAGACCACCAAGGCACACGTCTGAGAATACCTGCCTGAGGTTTGAGGAAATTGAATGAGACACTGCAGTCAAAAACTTAAGGGTTGAAGAAACAGGTGCACCAGCTATCAATAGAGGATGAGGAGGGTCCCCACAAAAGGTGGTTAAGATTAGATGAGAGTATAAATCCCAATTTGCGCATCCAAATGCCAACGGGGGCTACGAGGCAGTCGGGGTTTTTAATTCATAGTAGAAGTACATAAGAATAGGAAAGTAATCACTGATCGTTGCAAATCAAGGGAGAACAGCAAGTGCAATCAAGTGCAACTGACAAGGAGCAGATGGAAAAGATAAAATGCAGAGAGAGACTGAGTGCGAGGAGTCAAAAATGGGTGAGAGCCCTGCTGTATTTAAAACAATAAGAGGATGAGAAGCATCTCAACTGATCACAAGTCACGGTGGGACCCTCCCCAAAGATGATGGTGAGTCATTAAAAACCACGTAAACAAGATGGGCAGTGATAGTGATGGAGATCAAGAGTGTGCAACAGCCAAGATACTGAATGCATTGGAAGGGGAGTAGATATAGAGGAGCAAGTGTATACCATCTGTACCAAAGAAATATGGGTTACAATATAATAGTAGCTGAGAAGAACTCACACAGAGCACACTCTCATTCAGTGATGGCAATCAGGAAAAAGACCAGAAGAATGCAACAGCACTAAGCCCGCAAAGGGACAAATAAACATCTGGACAAATTTTGGGCTCTTTGTTACCCGACACATCTGGGGAAAAAACTGGGAGAGCAACACCTGGAGCTCTCCTGATTACCTGACGGCCACGATTATTGCATTATAAATAAGTCATTATTCACAAAGGAATGTCAACAATAAAGTGATAAAATCTTGGGGCTATTAGGGTTAGTGAAGTCAATGTGTGGAAGCAACAGAGAAAGCATGATAAGCAATAAGGAATCAGAATGCTGTGAAGGAAAAGACTGCTGGCAAAGGGTTGTGAAAAAACAAGAAGGGTAGAAGGAGGCATGCCAGTGTCCATTGAGGGTTTCGTCTCCACAATAGAGATCAGAGATTGCATCAGTGATCTCACGGAAATAAAGATATTGATACTGACTTCAGGGACAGGTTTGAGGTAGAGCAAGTAGAGTGGAGTAAACCAAGAGGTCTGAGAGTGGAGGGGAGTATGAACATGGAAAGATATTGCTGGCAGGTAACATGACGAGACCCTGCGGTGGAACAGGAGACAAAGGAAGCGATGGAAGGCAACTGGGGAATTATTATTATCACTCTCTATATTATAATCAAAATGAAGCGCTAAGCCACAAGGGCTATACAGCGGGCAACCTGGGGAAGAAGTCTGGGGGGGAATACAGGCGAAAAAAGGGACCATATGGGGGTGAAAAACCTTCACCTCCAGTGAGAGTTAGAAAGAGGGGTTGAGAATGAGGCACTGAGGCTGAAAAAGGAAAACTGTTCAGGAATTGTAAATACTGGAGGAATGCAAAAAGATTGGGCTTTTGAGAAGGTGTCAGCTCCCTGCAGGTGATAGTCGATGAAGGATGCAGGGGTATGAGACCTTGCAGACTGAGAGAAACTAGCAGACGAGAAGAGGTAGAGCAGAGGCAGGAGTAGGTAAGGAGGTGAGGTTTTCAGATGGGTAAAAACCACTAAAAGAATTAGAGACAGGGGAGACATGGAAAAATACAACATGCAGGAGCTGGTAGGCTGGGGGAGCTGCCTAGGTTGGTCTCCTAGCTACTCGTTGCATATTGAACATGAGGAAGATTCCCCTGAAGGCAGAGCTGAGAGGCACCACCATAGCATAAAGCCTTAATTCTTTAAGACTACAGGATTTCTCTTTCATTACACGACAGGGACCTGAAACAGCGGGGAAAAGGATCAGGGTTCATTGCAATTGAGACAAGTGGGATAATACTGCCAAGATTGTTTTGACATGATCTGCAGCACATAGACAGGCCACTTCCACTGCCAGATCTGCAGTATTTAGTGGGTGTCCAAAATAGCAGCAGCAATTTCAACATATTGGGGAGTAGGGTGACCACTTTTACAGACCTCTAGGCAAAGGCCCCATGATATAGATGGAAGATGGGGGGTTCACGCAGTCAAAGGTTTTTTTTTTTTTTTTTTTTTTTTTTTTTATTTTTTTTTTTTTTTTTTAAGCGAGCATTAGTACTGGAAAGTGCCTCCACCCACAAGCGGTGCAGGACATATGATCCACTTGAGAATAGGAAAGGTCCTGTAACAGTGCCAATTTACTTCCAAATAATCACTGCAAGACTAGAAAAATCACTCTAAAATGGTACGTGGTTAAAACCACCGCTACCACTGCAAGAAAGAGTTGAGGTAGCCATGTTGTGAAATATGATTGGAATGTTATCAATGGAAGTAATATGGGAAAGATCATGAATGAGGCTGGTTCTGCATTCTCAACTGTAACAATGTGCCACTGCTTCAAAGAGAATGAAAGGATATATTTTGACCATCGTGTCAACACAAAAGCTTTACCAATACTATGGTCAGAAAGATAAATCAGTTGGAGATGTTGGATGTAGGTGAGGAAAAGAATTTAGTCCACTGCATGCATACTTGTTAAACATGGGAATAAAGGAAGTGGGTGTTGTGTAGGTCATTTTTGGGTAGGAATGAGTTTGACTTTGAAGAACCATCGTCAGTAAAAAGAGTCTGTATGTTTAGACATAGTTATGCAAAGGGCCTGACCCGAGGTAGGTGGTCAATCCAAAAACTGTTTCACGCCGTATTTGGGGAAGCCAGGTGCATTAGTTAAAGGATGCAAGGGCAGAGGGTCACTAGAAGAAAACAGGCAGAGCCTCAGCACTGGAGCGGGTGAGAAGCATCACAGGCAGAGTACAGGGGGTTTAGGAAGAGTCTGAAGAATGGTAAAATGAGGAGCCAAGTCAGAACAGCATTGTGGTAATAAAAAGGGGTCGGGAGGAGTGAGGGCTATCATGGAATGAAGAACTCCATGATGTGGGATTCTATCTTATTATTATGAAGAACAAAAAGGAAAGAAAATAAAAGAGGGACAGTTCACTATGAAGGCATGAAAGGGCTGTAAGTTTCCCCTCTTATCCAAGATGTACATCAAGATTCATGATAAGCAGTGCAGATGTTAGTGTGGACCAGGCTTATACCCTACCATCGTCCCAGTCACCAGTGCTCCAGGATAGCAACCTTCACATCTAAAGAGCCCACTGGTGGACAAAGAGAGGGCGCTGGAACCCTGCCACAAAGCACATTCTCCTCGGCTGCCACTCCCAGAATGACAGGCAGCTTCTGTAGAGTACACTCGTCACCTGCTGGACACCCCGCCACTTCTCAGAAATCCAGAAAGAGAGCAGGGTGCTCCATTATTATTATAATAAAAAAGAAGCACTAAACCACAAGGGCTCTGCACTGCAGGGCAGGTAAGGAAGCAAGGGTATCAGGCGGCAAAAGGAGAGGGATGATTAGTAGTTATGCGAGAAAATAGCGGGGCACTGGATCGTGTGGGGGCAGAGGGTGGTAGCAAGGAGACTGAGTGAAAGGGCTGAGGGGAATGTTAGAGGTATCATCAGGTTTGTGAAGTAAATCAGTTGTCAAAAAGTAGTAAGAGAGTCCAGTATTAAAGGAGGGTCCACAGCATGAAGGGAAGGTAGAGAGAGAGCAGCAGAGTGGATGACGATTGTAGAGGTAAATTCTGCATGCACATTGATAGCATGGGCAGTCTCTAACAGAATGTGGCTATCCCAATACTGGAGCCTGGACAATTCTTTTGCAGAGAGGAACAGGGCACCTCTCCATGAGATACCATGAGTAAGATGAGTGGTGGCCTTGGTGAAGATAGGAGAGAGTTAGTCTCCAACCTCAACACTGATGGAAAGAAGACAGCCAGTAACCTATACTTGGTTTAACTAGAATGAGTTTGTTATTGAGCAGATTTCAGACCACGTTGTTGCAAGGGGTGTGAAGGCGGGTAGTCTCTTACAGCAAAGTAGTCATGAATTGATATGAACACTCTATATGAAACTGAAAAGGTCATGTACTGCTGATTGTGAAACCAAGATTAATTGGTATTATGGTATTATTATTATAATCAAAAGAAAGCGCTAAGCCAAAGGGCTATACAGCACTGCAGGGTAGGGAAGGAAGCGAGGTATTTGGATGCAGAAGGGAGGAGGGATGATCAGCAAGTTAAGAAACAGCGGGGGCAGGGGATAGAAAATACGGGGGTAGAGGTAGCAAGAGATTGAAGTAGAAAAGGGCTGAGGTATCAGAATTTGTGAAGTCAGTTGTTGTCCCCCCCACACCGACCCACATGAGAGAGTCCGGATGAAAGGTGGGTCCATCAGCGAAGAAGGGAAGTAAGAGAGAGCAGCGGAGCGAAAGTCGGAGACAGAGTGATAATTTTGCGTGCTCGTTGGATAAAAGTGGGCAGTCCAACAGAATGTGGCTGACTGATAAAGGAGTTGGCAATTCTCACAGAGAGGAGCAAGGACGCCTTCCATGGATATCCATGAGTATGAGAGGTATGGCCAATGCGAAGACGGGAGAGAGTAGTTAGTCTCCAACCTCGACACTGGGTGATAAGAAGACGGCCAAGTAACCTATACTCGGTTTAATAGTTGAAGGTTTGTTTTTTGCCTGAGCATAGTAGCCAACGTTTGTTGCCCCAAACGGGGTGAGGTGGGAAGTGGTATATGGTAGCGGGGTTCAATGATACGTATTCGGAGGCTTCTTACTTTATTGTTAAATTGTGGTGGGACACAGGCTTGCTGTGTTGTGTCCATGGGCCCTGGGAGGGCCATCCCACGAGAGAGAGCTATGTAGGCCTGTGTCTTACCTGCCAGGTGCTGTGTGAGTGTGGGACCAGCTTCTCCACAGACTTGGAAAGGCCCAGAGGGTAGCCACTTTAGTGGCCACAACATATGAACTAAGCTGGCAGACAGCATTGTGCTGTCTGTGCAGGACAGTACAGGCTGTCTACATACGCTCGGCCAACCTGCCATATGGTCATCCTGTCCATATTGGCAGTAAAAAAAAAACTCGGTCTCTCATAGGAAAACAGGGCACAGGGAAAACAAAATAAAAACAAATAATATGGACATGGAAAAAAAAACTTCCTAAGGGAGGAAGAAAAAAAAACATGTGGGGTGTGCTAACATTGGTGGTCATAGGCAGTGAGCGTCGAAGGGCATCACTGCACACATCTGCCTCTGGACAGATACTGCAACACAGGAGGACATCGCTGCGGCTGAGCTGTGATGTAAACAGGGTTTACGTCTCCTCTAGAACGGCGAAGCAGTCATCGTATGTGTCGCTTGCAGGTTTTCACCTCAACCTGGGGCACGACATGCTTGGTGCCCTCGTGTGAGGCTGTTGTCAAAACTCGGCAACTGGGCAGGATTCTGGCAGCGACTCAGGAGGACAACTTCTAGAATGGGTACTGTGTCATGGGCTGATCACTGCCGTGCGAGCGTGGAGTGGAGTCGTGGCAGAAGACGACTGGGCGAAGCATCTGGGAGTAGTAACATCATTACACCAGACTGCAGTGATCGAGCGCAGTCGAAGTGACATCATCTTCGTGCAGGCTGCTCACCTGAAGCTTGACACGAGGCTGACACAGCGCCTGCCGACAGTTCTAAATGCGGGTTGATGAGTGTCGTTCTCTCGGCAGTTGGAGTTATAGCAGAGGTTAGTTTAATATGCGTTCCAGACTTGTTTCCTCTACAATATAACTGCACTCTGAAGGGTCTGGAGGTGAAGTGAAACAAAATCTCGATGGGATCATAGAGGTACGATTCTGCAGAAACCATCACAACCGCGACGAGGCATAAGAGCTTTCTGTACAAGGGGGCTCCGGGCTCAGAGCTGGACTGATGTTCAGCTGTCAAATTGCACTGGTCACATGGGGACTAACACAGATGGTGCTACTCAGGTCTGGCGCAGACCTCACTGGACAACACGGGAAAACTAACACACCGCGGTACATGCGGTACCACATGGCTTTAACTAGCAAATGATGCTTTTCTGTGGCACAAAAACTGACACTAAGCCTACACTAACATGTGAAGAGACTCTGAAAGGTAATTAAATAAACACACAACATATATCTTCTCTCAATCTTCTCGACAAACATGAAATAATTACTAGAAACACTCGATGTGGATATGTGTGATCGTCAGGCGTGATTGTCGCGAGGTGATAGCAGCACTGTGACCATCAGACATCTCGAGGTGACGTCAGGCAGAACATCGTGACATCCATGAAGTTCGGGCTGCATTGTCGGTGACGTCAATGTGATGTGATGCACGCAGCACCACAGCAAGTGGCCGGGACATCTGGCTTGGTAGCCCACGTGGCTTGTAGATTATCGTGACATGCCCACCACCCCACGTGGAATCGTGATCCACGTGGTGGTCATGATCTACGTGGCAGCTGATCCGCATGGCTTGCTGTGATCCATGTGGCTTACTGATCCACATTGCTTGCTGATCCATGTGGCTTGCTGATCTGTGTGGCTTGCTGATCCACGTAGCTTTCGAGTGGCATCAGGCACTCTGGATACACAGCTATGGTGACGAATTCACACGAAAAACAGAGAGGACGTGAGTAGTCGGTGAGTGCAATGGTTAGTTGTGGTGGTGAGGAGCATGGGTAGTGTATGGCGAGGGAGCATTTGGCCACTTCCTCCTCCTACCACCCACAAACACAGGGAGACACACTGGACGCAGCAAATCACACAAAAAACTCACCTCTTGGCTTGCTGAAAAAATAAAAAAAAACAGCTGTGCTGAGCTGAAAACAAACCAAACAGCACATACAAGTGAGCTAAACACGTGACTGAAGAAACGGAGAGGAGCAAGACGCCTCTCCATGAGATATCCATGGAGTAATAGACGAGTATGGCCAATGCGAGTGATGGGAGAGAGTCGTCTCCCAACCTCGACACTTGGTGACAAGAAGACGGCCAGTAACCTATAATCGGTTAATAGATTGAAGTTTGTTGCCGAGATAGGAGACCAACGTTGTTGCCAACGGGTGTGGAAGTTGGGAAGATTTTTTTTTTTTTTTATCACACTGCCGATTCCCACCAAGGCAGGGTGGCCCGAAAAAAGAAAAACTTTCACCATCATTCACTCATCACGTCTTGCCAGAAAGGGTGATTTACACTACAGTTTTTTTAACTGCAACATTAACACCCCTCCTTCAGAGTGAGGCACTGTATTCCCATCTGCAGGTGACTCAAGTCCGGCCTGCCGGTTTCCCTGAACCCTTCATAAATGTTACTTTTGCTCACACTCCAACAGCACATCAAGTATTAAAAACATTTGTCTCCATTCACTCTATCAAACATGCTCATGCATGCCTGTGGAAGTCCAAGCCCTCGCACACAAAACCTCCTATTACCCCCTCCCTCCAACCTTTCCTAGGCCAAACCCTACCGCCTTCTGCATTCAGACTACAGGATGATACGCTCTTGAAGTTATCTGTTATTCGCTCATTTCTCCACAAGTCCGAACCACCTCAACAACCCTTCCTCAGGCCCTCTGGACAACCAGTTTTTGGTAATCCCACACCTCCTCCTAACTTCCAAACGACGAATTCTTCTGCATTTTATATTCACACCACACATTGCTCTCAGACATGACATCTCCTGACCCTCCAGCCTTCTCTCGCTGCAACATTCATCACCATGTTCTCACCCATATAAGAGCGTTGGTAAAACTTATACCTCTCATACATCCCTCTTTGCCTCCAAGGACAAAGTTCTTTGTTCCACAGACTCCTAAGTGCGATCAACCCTCACCCTTTTACCTCATCATTTCTATGAATTACTCATCTTCATAGACCATCCGCTGACACGTCCATCCCAAAATCTGAATTAAATTCACTCTCCATAACTCTCTCCTCCCAATCTATTCAAATCTTTCCATCACCTAATCTTTTTGTTATCTATAACTCCTTACTCTTTCCTATATTCACTTTCAATTTCTTCTTTGCACACCCTACCAATTCTCCACCAATCTCTGCACTTTCCCTTCAGAAATCTCCCAAGTTGGGAAGATTTATTGCAGCAAAATAGTCCATAATGGAATACCTCTACATTGAAAACTGGGTAGGTCATGTACTGCTGTCCGCGCGCCAGCAGTTTCTGCCTGTTCATTGCCTGTACGTCAACATGACCGGGACCCAACCAAAAAAATATCTTTATGCATTGGTAAAGATGCGGCGTAGCCAAAGTTGGATACGGAGAGGGATAAGGGGTGAGGTGTATCAATTTCTGTATAGCTGTAAAGCATAAGGGAGTCTGAGGACAACCACAAATTGATGACACAGGATAGATGCAATACGGATAAGTGCTGTAAGGTGGCATACAATTCAGCAGTTAAAAATAACTAGCCGAAGATAGTAAATGCATTGTACGACGCTGTCCGGAAAACACTGCCCTGAAATCCTACGCCGTTCAGAAGACTTAGAGCCATCTGCTTGTACACAGCAATGGCATGATAATGAGAGTGAAAAGTGGTCAAAGGAAAAAGAGAGCGGGAAGCGACCGTTAGACAGTTGGGTTTCGACAAGGGTGAAAGAATAAGAAACAGACTCAAAACTGCTTGTGAACTTCCCAGGGGGTAGGGAAAAAGTGGATGCTACATGTACATAGAAAGGTGGGAGGGAGAGATTAGGAGTGGGGCCCCCCCCCCCCCCCCCCCCCCCCCCCCCCCCCCCCCCCGGTGGGTGGCCCCCCCCTCGGTAATTGAAGAGAAGACAAGAGTGTGAATGAAGGCAAGACGAGAAGGGACGGAAGTAAAACAGGGGCGCGCGAAAACAAATAAAGAATGTCTGCTTATATCAGAGGACCATTTCTATTAATGGAAGGATTGCGGAGATCATGAGAGCGTCATAGTAAGGAAGGGCAATGGGCATCAGCACTCGGATAAGAATGGAAACGTTCGCTTCTGCATAGAGCTCTCGACTGGGAAGAGCGGAAAGCACCAAGGCATAAACGTAATCCTTGGGGATGAATGGGGTTAAGGCTTAGAGGGAAGTAGCAGGAGATGTTTTTTACCTGCTGAATAGATCTGGTCTCCAAATCAAGTTTCCGATAAGATAAGGGTGGAATGTAGGCGAGGAGGGTTCGATGATCAGCTCCCCATGAAAGATGAGCAAGGGTTTTTAAGAGGGTTCAGCGGCTGTGACAAATTGCCTTCAGAGAGGTAATGTGAGGTTTCAGGATAACCTACGATCAAACAGGAGGCCCAGAAACTTGACTGTATCCCATTCAGGGTACGGGGCCATAGAGATACAAAGGTATAGATCGGGGAGATTACAGAGCGTTCTAGTGAAAGTAATTTGGTGGGTTTTAGTGCTGGTAAAATTTAAGTGTGTGTGTTGTGTGTGCCCAATTGGAAAAAACCCAGCGTCGACTGGCATGCTGGACGAGAGAACTGTAATAAGGTGACAGTTTCAGCGCCTTAGCACCAGGCAATATGCGAAGTCATCAACATAGAGTGATGACAAATATTGATGGAAGACTCTAGAGGCCAAATCATTATAGCAAGGAGGAAAAAGTGTTGTGCTCAGGAACACATCCCTGGGGGACCCCTTCTGCTTGGGATAAAGTCAGGGGAGATCACATTATTACCCGAACACGGAAAAAATGCTGTCAGTTAAAAAGTTCTAAGGAAGGGATGGTAGATTGCCTCGAGGCCTAAGGAGTGGGCTTGGGCTAAAAGTATTATACCTCCATGTTGTGTCATATGCCTTCTCAAGGTCAAAAAATTTGGCAATAACTGAGTGGTTATTTCGCAAAGGCATTACGAACATAGTATCAAGCGTAGTAAAGGGGTCTATGGTAGATAAGATCCTTACGAAAGCCATATTGATGAGTGGGAAGAAGAGACTGTTGTGTGTCTTCTAATACCACACTAAAACGTCTATTTACTAGGCGTTCCTTCACTTTGCAACTGCACTGGTAAGAGCAATGGGGACGATAGTGGGAGGGTTTATTGTCCGTAGTGCCTGGTTTGCGGAGAAAGGGAGAACAATGGTGGGTATTGAGAGATTTTCCACAGCATGTGGAAGAACTCCTTGTGACCAAATAAGATTGTAAAGGCATATGGGAGCAAGGGCTGTCTGATGTAAATGTGTGTAGCAATACGAAATATGAATGTGTCGGGCCCAGCTGCCGATGAATCGCAAGCTGAGAGTGTTGCTCAGTTCTTTGAAGTGTAAAAGGGCCAACATTATTACTGTTATTCTCTGAGAGAAGAAAGTCCAAGTAGCGGCGGTGCGGCACGCGGCAGAACGGTATCATACCAGTCTTCTTTCTCAAAACAAACACGCTCATCAAAACTTGTGATGGCCTGAAGTGAAAGTTCAACTACATGGAAAACCCACGTAGACCACAACATGACCCAAGAATACTAAGA
Organism: Cherax quadricarinatus; assembly: GCF_026875155.1. NCBI lineage: Eukaryota > Metazoa > Arthropoda > Malacostraca > Decapoda > Parastacidae > Cherax > Cherax quadricarinatus. The sequence goes on from NC_069414.1 coordinate 3,976,752, forward strand.
AGGTAACCCAAATCTTGCAAATAGAAAAGATCTAAGGAAGACAGCCCTGCTACCCAAACACTGCCTCCGCTGCCAGACCGTCACTTAACCAAGCTCCGAGAAAACAAGCCTTCTCCTCCATTGCCTACAACAGTATCTACTTCAGGATACTATGAAAAGGATATCGCAGAAGAAAACACACCAGGAATAAAAAGAATAACAGCCAAGGACCCTAGAACTCAAACTTGTCTACCCAGCAGGCGCCAGTGGGTTTTTATCAAAACCCCCTCACCGCCGCCACCCAAGGAACAACAACAAACAACAAAAACATGGCTCGACTCCCCCTCCAACTCCACTCCCTTCAAAAGGATTCACCCATGATAACTCAGGGTATGAGTGTCTGACAATATCAAGGACTACATCGTTTCTCTAGCTGGTCGCGGAAAATGATCAAAGATACAAAGCAACACTCGAGCGACGAGAATCAAGATAATCAACCTCGAGAATAAGATCCAAAACCTTGAGAGAAGATTACATCGGGAAGTGTTGGACACAGAAAATACTCTAAAAGCAGCAATAGCCAAGTTCCACACTGAGCAAATAACAACCAATAAATATGAAGGTTGAGAAGCAATTCAAGGGAATGGAATCAGAACATGCACATCTCGACTAAAATGAATACCTTGATTTACCAAAGACGGACAAACTGAACAAGATAAGCTTGTCTGATGCAGTTATAATAAAACCAGTCCAACATCCTAAGTGACATAACACAAGCACAGGTGCAAAGAAACTGTATCAGGATAATACGAACCACGTACAAGTCATCGTGCAAAACAATGAAATCAAAGAAAAACACGTTTGTTAGGAAAACCAGGAAGTAAACACAGTATAATGATCAGACTTCATTCATACGATAAAGAAAGGACCTAATTAAATAGCAATTACAATGAAAAATGGAGTGTCATTATGAGTGTCTACAAAAAAAACGTCAAACCTTCTGTTCAGGCTGAAGAAAACTTAAAAACAGGAAAACAAAATACACCAGTGTTTCACGCGAAGATGGGGTAAAATACTAGTAAGGAAAACATCAACAGGGGACAACAATATACCATCTCAAATGAACACGATTTCTCTACCTTCCTTAGAAAAGCTGACATTTCTGTAACAGATTAGATAAGTGCCCTTAATACATATATACGTGTGGTGCATTATAGTGTACGTTACTATTATATTGTGCATTAATTATTTTTATTATTTTTCATCACTAGCTAATGCCAACTACCTCCAATACTATATACTTCTTTCTTACTGCTATTAATTGCTCATAATTTTAAACTACAAGTCAAATCTTACTCCAAATTAATAATATTCATTATTCTTACCTGTCCATTTAATTTTGTTTATCACTACTTGTTTTTTTAGTCACTTTTCATTGTGTATGCAATTAGTGTATATTCCAATTACTTTTTTGCAAGTACCAAAACTATCTTTTGCTAGCTAGTACCAACTACCTCATTTTTTTTTACTTTTATTGTGCAATAAACTGCTCAATTTATTTAATATTACAAATCAGATCTTACTCCTAAACCAATATTATTTCATAGTGACCACCTGTCCATTTAACTTTGTTTACCATTACTTAATTTTAGTCCCTTATATATTTTCTCCTTTATTTTAGCTTTATATAACTACCCTAGTTTATATATTCACAATTGTTAAAATAATCAAGGTGCTATTCTCAGGTGCTAAAGTAGCAGATCGACACCATGCCTAACCCTTCTAGGGTAGGGTAGGTGCCTGAGCCCGAGCTTTTAGCTCATAAGACTGTCATTCCCATTAGCCCCCTTGGGGCGGGGATGGCAGACCAGAGAGGCCTAGCTTGTGGCTAGGCCTGGGGACAGTTGGTCCCAAAGATGAGGAGGTACTTGTGCCTCCTCCCATGGGAGACTTAGGTCTCAGACACTCCCTAAAGAGGGAGCCAAGGCCGGGCCACCACTTGGACAAGGCCCGGGCCGGGAGAATACCGGCTAATCTTTAACTAACTAACTAACTGCTAAAGTAGAATAAGTTCACAATTTTGCCATTATATTCCAAAGCTCATTATTTGATTACCACTTTATTGTTCACCACAACTTATATTAGTCCCTTTTATATTATTATTTTATACTATAATTCTAACTTTAAAAAATTACCTTTATAGTACTACCTACTATCATATTCCCAAGCTCCATTATTTGATCATCACTATATTTGTATTAGTCCCTTTTATATTGTCTCCTTTATTTTAGCTTAAAAAAAAAAAAAAAAAAAAAACTACCCTTTGCTCATTATTTTACATTTGTTAAATAATTCAGGTGCTATTTTTTAGCTTAAGACTATTTACTTTGTTTTATACTTAATTCTAACTATAGATTCACTACAAATCTTATGATTACAAGCAATCGACACCATGCCTAACCCTTCTAGGGTAGGGTAGGTGCCTGAGCCCGAGCCTTTAGCTCATAAGACTGTCATTCCCATTTGCCCCCTTGGGGCGGGGATGGCAGACCAGAGAGGCCTAGCTTGTGGCTAGGCCTGGGGACAGTTGGTCCCAAAGATGAGGAGGTACTTGTGCCTCCTCCCATGGGAGACTTAGGTCTCAGACACTCCCTAAAGAGGGAGCCAAGGCCGGGCCACCACTTGGAAAAGGCCCGGGCCGGGAGAATACCGGCTAATCTTTAATAATAATAATAATAGATTACAAGCATTGATCCTGATACCAATCTCTTATTTAATGACTTAAATGAATCAAACAGTTACTGTAATTACTACACAGCAGAACAATCAAAGGCACTTCTCAGTGCCAACAACAACATAACTATCTTTAACTACAATATCAGATCTTTAAGCAAGCATTACGATGACCTCATAGCATTACTAAATTCCTTACATGCCAATATGTCCATCATTACACTAACTGAAACCTGGCTAAAGCCTGATAGTACAGATGTCTATGCCATTCCTGGTTACACAGCCATACACAACTGTAGGCCAGACCAACAAGGGGGTGGCACAGCCATATACTACTCAGACCAACTAGAATGTATCACTAATACTTGCACAAGGGATGAACATGGGGAATATATAATAGCCAAATTCAAATCCAAATACCTACAAAAACCTCTCACATTGATAAACATCTACAGAGTTCCACAGTCAAACATTAGCCAATTTAGTCAAAACCTAGGAAGTATGATAACTGATGCACGCATGAACAAAGATCACTTACTACTCTCAGGTGACTTCAATATAAATCTCCTGCAAGACCAGGACCCACACGTTACTGAATTCACAAACACAATGAGTAACTGTATGTTGCTACCAACAGTAACAAAACCTACAAGAGTTACAGAGACTAGTGTTTCCCTACTTGACCACATCTGGACCAACACCATATCCCCTTTAAAATCAGGCATAATTACAGATAATACCACAGACCACTACCCGACTTTCTCATAACAACTCTTGGTAAATTACCCCAAGACACTACTAAAGTCACTTCAGACTTCACAATGAGGCAGCCATTAATAACTTCACAACAGCAGTAACAAACATTGACTGGCACACTGAGCTAAAAATCTATACAGATATTGACGAATGTATTAATAATTTTCTAAAAAAGACCCAATACCTCTATAACAAGCACTGCCTAAAAAAACTAAACAGATGACAGCTAAGAGACTGAACAGTCCCTGGCTAACACCCAGCATTCTCAAATCCATAAATACAAAACACCATATGAAAAACAGTACAGATGGGTCACATAACCAGAGACCAAACAAAACGTTACTCGTCAATCCTAACCAGCCTGATAAGAAGGGCAAAAAAATTGTATTATGAGAACAGATTATCCAACTTACGAGGTGATATAAAAAAGCCCTGGAAAAACCCTATCAGAAATTCTAGGAACAAAAAAGATATCACGAAATAGCGAAATAAAATTAGCAAATCAGATGAACCCCAACTCCCACCAACAGAAACAGCAAACAGACTCAATGATTTCTTCTCCACTATAGGACAAAACCTTGCCAATAAAATCCCAAGCTCAGATACCCCCCAAATGACTACCTCACCGGCAACTACCCGAACACACTGTTCCTAGCCCCGGGACTAACCCATACGAAGTCTCCCTTATTATCAACACACTAAAAAACAAGGCAGGAGATTTAAATACCTTACCACCCTTTATATACAAAAAAGTGTCACAAGTGCTATCACCAATCATTGCAACACTCTTTAACAAATCCATTGAATCCTCCACCTTCCCTACAGTACTCAAAATAGCAAGGGTCACCCGATCCACAAAGGAGGAGACCAAACAGAATTGAATAACTATAGGCCAATATCCAACTTACACCCTCTCTCAAAAATCTTCGAAAAATTAATTCATAAACGAATCTACTCCTACCTTATCTCCCAAAACATACTCAACCCCTGCCAATTTGGATTCAGGCCTAATAAAAATACTAATGATGCTATTATACACATGCTAGAACATATATACACTGCAATAGAGAAAAAAGAAGTCCCACTGGGGATCTTCATTGACTTATGTAAAGCTTTGATACAGTTGACCATGACTTGCTCCACGTAAATTGTCACACTATGGTATAAGAGGGCACTCCCTCAACTACCTCAAGTCATACCTCAGCAACAGAAGCCAATATGTGTATGCAAATGGGGCAAACTCCTCTGCACAACCAATTACAGTTGGTGTCCCACAGGGAAGTGTCCTTGGCCCTCTTCTCTTTCTCCTATACATAATGACCTACCAAATGCTTCGCAATTACTCAAACCCACACTATTTGCAGATGACACTACATACGTCTTCTCCCACCCGAGCCCAGTCACGCTAGCCAATACTGTAAATACCGAATTACAGAAAATATCTACCTGGATGAGAACTAACAAACTTACACAAAACATTGACAAAACCTACTTCATTCAGTTTGGTAACAGAACTACAGATGTCCCTCTTAACATAATGATAAACGGATCACCTATCACAAAGCTAACAGAGGGAAAATTCTTAGGAATCCACCTTGATAATAGACTCAAATTTCATACACATGTACAACAAATTTCTAAGAAAATTTCCAAGACTGTAGGCATACTATCGAAGATACGGTACTATGCTCCACAGTCAGCCCTCCTGGCCCTATATCACTCTCTTATTTACCCCTATCTCACCTATGGAATTTGTGCATGGGGCTCAACAACAAGTAACCATCTCAGACCACTAATTACCCAACAAAAGGCTGCAGTTAGAATGATAACAAATTCTCACTATAGGCAGCACACTCCACCAATATTTCAATACACTAAACCTCCTCACCATACAAAACATCCATACTTACTACTGCACCTATTACATACATAGAACACTTAACTCTGATATTAACCCTCCCCTCAAACATCTCCTTGCCAACCTCAACAGAACACATGACCATAACACAAGGCACAGATCACTCTTGATGTTCCTCGTGTCCATCTCACACTATGTAAAAACTCAATGCACATAAAAGGCCCTAAAATCTGGAATTCATTACTGTAAATATAAAGAAACACTACCTGTTTATAAATTCAAGTCTCTTCTCAAAGATCACTTACTCACCCAAAACCAAATAAATACTGAATAATGAACCTTATAAATTGTATATCTTAAATGTTTCTCACAATTATGTCACATAAATGTTAAACCTAAAACCCAATCTAACTTTATTATTTTTTAAATACACTACCTAACAGAATACTCCATTCTACTGAATGTACAACAATGCATACAACCATATGACCTGTCTTTGTAATACTCACTTGTGCTTTATAGTAACCCGTTTACATTAATGTTTTATCACTGATTTCATCATTGCTTAGTTAATCTTAAGTTAATTTTAAGCCAGCCCGTAATGCTATGCATAGTATAAGTGGCTTTGGCATACTGCTCTTACCTGTATTTGTTGTACCTCTGTATGTGTGCTCAAATTTTTAAATAAATAAAAAAATAAATAAAGTACACCATTATTAATGATTGTATTGAAATGATTTTCACTGACAATATAAAACAAAGTGTGTTTGAAAATGTGATGATTCTTTTTTTGGAATATATCAAATATTTTTTATTTTGTGGGAGGTAAAAGGCAGATATTTTGGGGATGCAAAAAAGTCTATCAAATGTATTTTTTTTTTCCATGATAATAAGATATATTAGATGAAACAAGTGCATCCCGAATTAGTGTCAGATGTATTCTAACGGTTGGGATTGTCGGAAGTGCCACTCGAAGTGCCATTTTGTCATACTTTGCTGCCATATATGAAGTCACTAAAATATTTTTTTTCTCTGTTGTTTGTTGGCCAATCATACTGAAACTTTGTCACATTCTTCTACATATGAACCTCTAAATGTACACCAGAAATAAAAAAAATTGGTTGAAAAATAAAAGAGTTGGCAAAATCAGGGACTCTACAAGACATAGTAGGAATTTGGGACACCTAGGTCGCAAAAATGTCCCCCTTCGATACCTACAACTGTCATATCCACAAGTTGCTCTGGACCTATTAATTAAATGAAATATACATACACCAGGAATACTGGTAAATATATAAATTTGTGGACTGTATATTAAAAATAATAAATGGTTATATATATACACAATTACATAACAGAAGGAAAATATATCTTAATATCACTCACCAATTTGACTGGAGATTAATGTGTATCATACTCAGAAAACCTCACTCTAACTAAATCTATGAAAATAATACTGGCCAGAATTACACACAAATCTAGAGAGTTTATCTGAGGTTCCTGAAGAGGTCTTGTCCATTCGCCTGATATCTCAAGTTATGCAGGAATGCATATCCACCAATTTCGCCTCCTATTTGAGAGGTGTCAGCACAATTTTAACCTCTAGAGCACGAAAAATTCTTCCCCATTACACCAACGTTTGTACAAAATTCAAAAACCTAGATGACGAGTGACTCCCCCAGCAGCAGGTTTCCAATTTTCGATATCATACTTCTTTTAAAAATAAAATATAGGGCATCTATTTTCCTTAAAAGTAGCCCCCTTGTATGTTCCAACAAAACAGGAACATGAAGGTTATCGGGGCAACTACAGCATCTCTACCATCCTGAAGAAACCATTTGCACCTAACAAAACATCTGACTGTTGGAAAAGAAATCGTTTTCCTAAATAGCAGTTAATTTAGTGGACTTATAACGTGAAGAAATTAGGTTAGGAAAAGCTTATCTGAGATAACAATACAGGAACTCAGTGTCTCTAAGAATGGTTGACACATTCATGCATTGACTGTTCCTTCACTAATAGGTGCGTTTTGTTTGATTCAGTGGACACATTCCGAGATCATTTTCACTTTTTTTCTTGGACAGTCGGGACTCTATGACCCACTCATTCAGTTGAAACACGTTACTGTGAAGGGCAGTGGCAATTCTTAGGTACGGAGGGTATGGATCCCTTCAGATAGCCTTAGGGCCAAACAGGCATATATCTGCTACGCTCTTAGGGTAGTTATTATGAGGCGACACGCATATATTCAGCAGCTTGTGCCAATTTCGCAGCGTATGAACGTTTCGTTCTTTAATGAATATCGTTAAGTCAGAGTTAACAGAAGAAAGGAAATTGATCTCTTACCATCAGGTCTCGTAAAGATTCGAGTAATCGTGGTCAACCTCAGCCTATCAATCCACGAATCAAATAATCTGAAAAGTGTTGTTAAGAATTGCAGGTAATATTGATGAGGATGTTATTTTGATGTGTCTAAAAACTCGACCTGTAATGATGAGTAGTTTTTTGTGAAGCCTGTAGTTAGCTTTCTTCCGCAGGCTATAACTAGAAATAACTCAGAGGGAGAGTGGATAGACGTTTATGAGTGAACCTGACAGTAGTAGCCAGAGCCTAGTAGCCCCAAGGAATCTACTGGCAGTTACCGAGAGTAGCAGTACTCTCGAATCTAGTTAATATATGGCGCTATGTCATATTGTTCTGAGAAAGGTGTATTTGTGGATCCTAATTTTAGGTTCTGGGAAGGGTATTCTAAAACCCCTTCATCTATCTTTCTGCTTAGATAGTTCTATCTTCTTGGCTTCTAATTCCAACCTGATTGTTCTAAAACTCAATTTCCTTCATTTGCAAGGCTACCTCTTTGCCTGAACTCTGTCTTCTCTAGCTATCTTTCTCTGTTCGTTTTATCCTCCGAGTGTCTTTCTGTTCCTTTTCTCTTCTCGAGCTGTCTTTCTGTTCCGCTTTTTCTCTTCAATAGCCATTTTCGTAATGTAACTATCCAAGGCCTTGTCAGTAAATCTTTTTTTCATTTCCTTTCCAGCTTTCACCAGAAATCTAAAGAATCCATCTTTTAAAAAGAAATATTTAGCACCCAACTTCAAGACTGGAAATATTAAAATTAACAGAAACGTTGTTACAAACGAGGGACACAGTCCGCACACTTTAACTTCCCAACGTAGAAAATGTAATATTTCTCCCCTGGAAGAATACACTTTTGGGCTCAATTAGCCTTCACTAAGCAAAATACACACGGTTCACACAGGAGGGTTATTACAAAGTTCCCCAGGCCAACAATTGGTAAAACTTCTAAACCGAACCTTAGACCAAACAACGGTAAGTCAACCAGACTAACCAGCAATGCTTGACACCTCAACTAATCACCTATTTTATCTTAAATGTTATTGTCTCCAAACCAGTTGAACCAACAGGACGATGTTGGCTTCCACGAGTCGGATCTGGAAGGTCGCCATTGTCGAGTGGAACGCCTTCCAACCTGAACAAAGAAACTATGGAAAACTAAATAAATGAAGAAATTGATTTTAGGGAAAAACAAGGGAAAATGATTTTTGAGAATTTTACTAAATTTAAAATATACTAAAAAAAAAATGGGCCTTCTGATTCTGTAGTTGGGTAGAGTAGGTATTTGGCACCTGGATAGTTCCTCTGATGTTATTTTGTAGGTGTTTCCGGGCAGATGGTAATCCGATGTTCTGAATCTCCTACCACTTGGATGGAGCACACGTGAATTGGTAAGGGCCGGTAGTGATAGAATAATGTTAATAATAGTATTATTAAACAACCCCCCCACCCCCCAAAACGGTGGGGGTGTCTTGCCCCTCTCTATCTGGCGTCTATCCTGGAAGACCACGCCAGGAACCGAGTGACAAAATAAGAGGAAAATAAAATGCTGGTTTACCCATAGTCATGAATAATATCACAATTAAGAAAGAAAAAGAATGATAAATGTCAAAATCATTACTGGTAACCAGCAAACACTTGAAAAGACCAAACAGTAATATCCTGTAGACACCCACCTGTTTGAGGAGAAGAGTGGAGGCGAAGTGGACTCTCAAACTTCAATCCACCCAGGTAAGGTTCAATAATTTCCAGGAGTAGAAACTAACAAACGGAAACCAGGAACTAGTATTTTGCCCAGCCGCAGAGAGAGGGGCGGGGGTTGGTGTGCGCGCGCAACGTAACTCGCTAATGGTTCCTGGGTGCCCCGAAAACAAACTTAACCCCCAACTTACACCTACTTTTCCCCTCACAGGGAATTTCAGGCAAGGCTTCAACGCAGTTGATATACCAGCGATTCAGTTTATCACTAGAAGAAGAGTCAATACAAGCTACTTTCCTCTGGAGTCCTCATTCACGAAAGTAGACAACAACCTAAGATTTCAAGTTTATCAGGAAACCCACCAATAAAAATTGATCTCACACACTTCTATTCCAGTACAAGATTTACCAAGACAAAAGAGGCATCATAATCGGGTCTTTTCCTAAGCGCATACGAATTTGTATAGGTCCTGAGTTTCTTGACGAGGAATGTACTCTACTTCACCAAACCTTCTGATGTGGAGTTAAATTTCTTCTTTTTTCATCAAAGCCTGAAGAAAAGCGCTTTCAGATCATCACTTCTCCACGCATCAACCGCTCCAACAAAGTTTAATTCTTCCCACCAGCCAGGTTGCCCTAACGTTCTCAAAAGTAATTTCACAAGCTAACACCAGAGACGCCTAGTCGCTATATACACCTTCAATAAAGGATCTAACCAGGCCAAACACCCCACGGCACCACGAACCAGTAATGCAGGATGTTACATATACCCTGTTGGAGGGCTGTTGGACAAGATCTAACGTAGGTTGAAACGCAAAGAAACCTCGACACCAGCCTCAATGAACCATATACGCATGTGAACGACAAACATAAACAACGCCTGTGTACCCCCCCCCTACCATCACCAATCATCTTATGCACCTATCAGAGAGCCCAATAGTGATAAAAGAAACTACTTTCGCACCACGCAGAGTGCCATGAATCAGCACTGATCGCTGTTTCGACTACAATTAACCAACAACCAACGGCAGCTTCACCATCTCGAAGTCTTAGCAAGGAATCCTACCTGGAACTGACAACAGTACACCTGCCATCCATAGTCTTCCTGTTATACTACACAAAAGCACAGAGGAAGGTGAACACTGAAACAACCTTGCCTCATTCCAGTATATATTTGTCCAACTATTTTTATGTTACCCAAGTAATAGCTTTTATATCCTTTTTACTCATGTACGAATTAATTGCTTTTGTCACTACCACTACTACTATACTACTTCACTCTAGTGAACATCGAAATGGTACCTCACTAGTATTACTCACTTGAGCCTTTATATACCCTCTGTGTCCATGTATTGGTTTGTACTGGCTGAATAAAGCTCCTGGGAGATGCGAAACGTTGCTAAATAAATGTCCATTAGTTGCAATTGTAGTCATTTTACTTTATCATATTGTCGGTAATTCTACCAACTTTTTACAGTGTCACATTATGTTCAATGTCTAATCTCTTGGGCACAATACTTCCACATTGAACAAATGTGTTTTTTTTTTTTTTTTTTTTTTTTTTTTTTTTTTTTCTTCCATTTTTTTTTTTTTTTTTTTTTCCCTTTTTTTTTTTTTTTTTTTTTTTTTTTACGAAAGAAACAGATTAACTCGGTGCACTCGAATGTATTGCACAAGGCTTATCCTCTAAGAAAAAGGAAGGAGTAGATGTTAAAACAGAAAGAGACAGGCGCTCCCTTTACAGGCGACGGAAAAAAAAAGAAAGAAAAAAAATAGAGGAAAAAAAGAATAACAGAGCGGCCTAAAATGAGGTCCATATATCTGAAATGCGTAGGGAGACACTGGGTTCAGAGGAAATAGCAAGCATCGAAACTTTAAGCTTAATGAATCCTTTAGGAGGTCAGGAAAAAGAAATCGCGGGGAAAGAGAGGATAAATAAATGTAAAGGCCGTAGAGACCATCGATTATATTAATAGTGGAAGGAAACTACCCCAGATCATACAACACCAAGGTGACACCAGACATACACACACAATGTGTCACGCAGATCATACACACAAAATGGTGTCCACAGATCATACCCACACAATGTGTCACAGATCATACATACACAATGGTGTCACGAGGATCCATACTACACACAATGGTGTCACCAGATCTCATACACACACAATGGTTGTCACCGATCATACTCACACAATGGTGGTCACACGATATACAACACAGTACTGGATGAATTACAGCAGTTGGATATGCTGAAATGTTGAAGACAGAATAAAACAATTAAGCTAAATCATGTTTATAAGATGCTCACAAACAGTGTCCCAGATATCTTGCTGTCAATTTTGTCAAGGTTGGGACCAAGCAATCATAGTACTGGGGGAGAGAAGCACAACTTTGTGTACCACAGTCAGTGGCCAGGCTCAAACACCTTTTATTGTACAGCAATAAAGGATTGGAACCGACTACTGTACATGTCAAAGCCAGTCCTAAGCATGAACCTGTTCAAGAAGCCAAAAAAGGAGGTCTGATGAAAGTAGCTACAGAAAGGGAGGGGATGATTTTCTATATTTTAGCTGAGAACCTACGTGTAAATTTTACCTTATTCCTAGTAATGACCTCGTATTGTAGATGTGCTTAATGACCCTCTGTGTAGTAGACAGTGCTTTTTAGATATTTGATAATAAGATGTAATCTTCATTGTAGATAAAGAAAATATTATAACCCTTTATATTATAATAATAAGGTCATAACTATTCGACACTGATAGTGGTCAACAGGAAGGGTGGTGGAGTGGCGAAGTCAGAGAAATTTAAATTGTTGTCTTAGAACATGAATATAAGATTAGAAACTCGAACACTGAATCTGTATTGGCTACAGTTTCTCGAGGGACGTGACAAATTAATAGTGGGAGTGATTTATAGCCCCCCAACCATGATAGGGAGGGCGGAAGCTGTTAAGGACGAAAATTCATAAGGCATCTCAGATATGAAAATGTTGTGATAATGGGGAGATTTTTAACTTATGACAATTGATTGGAACAATATGACAGGAAATCTTGAGTCTAAGTGACATTCTTGATACGGTTCAGGGTTGCATTAGAACAGGTTGTGGACGGAACCAACTTAGAGGAACCGTCTGCTTGACATGGTTCTTGCCAACAAAGATTCACTAATAAAAATCTTGAGGTTAATGGAGAGCTTGGGGGAAAGTGATCACAAATCACTAAGTTTCAATATATCATGGAAATTACCCAGATACCTGCACTTTCAAAATCTGTCCCAGATTTTTCGCTTGGTCGATTCATGGGACTGAAAAAGATTACTTGGAAGGGCTAAATTGTGATGTAGAACATAAGAACATGAAGAAAAGGAGGAACACTGCAGCAGGCCAGTTGGGCCCATTTCTAGGCAGGTGGTCCACCCTTTTTTTTTTTTTAACCCAAAATTCTATCCCACTAACAAATTTGACCAACCCAAGTTTTCAATTGCACCAAAGAAACAAGCTCCGATGTGCAAGTCCCTCTCAAATCCAACCCTTCCAGTCATGTACTATCCAAAACCTGTAAATTTGAAACTAACCCAGAGTCCTAGCCTAAAATAACCCAACTAGGTAGAATGAAACGTAAAATGGTATAAATCCGACAGATTGTTAGTTAAGACACATATGTGCAAGAAAGGTATAAATACCGACAATAGAAAGTTAAGAACTGTGCAACATCTGGATATCTTTTTGTAGTAGACGTTTCGCCATCCAGTGGCTTATCATACAGATCTAGGACTACTAGGAAGACCGTAGAGGAAAATCTATATACAAGATGAGGTAATCAGTCCCTCGGCTTGGAGTTAGTGTTCACAGGCATCGTGGTGGAGGAGAGTTGGAGCAAAGGCAAGAAGACTGGCGCTTTTATAGGCGTCAGTGAATAGAGGACGGGCAGCAGGACGAGGGCAGCACTGGTAGGTGGGATTCCCCAGAGGAAGTAGTCCTTCCCCAAGCACGATGGGTTTAGTTGCAGCAGCAGTGAAGAAGGTCTTGTAGATGTCTTCTGACCATGATTCCCTGATGTTGCAGTGTCTGAAAGTTGTGCAAGAAAGGTCTAAATACCGAACAATATGAAAGTTAAGACAATGTGCAACATCGGATATCTTTATTGTAGTAGACGGTTCGCCATCCAGTGGCTTATCAGTACAGATTCTAGGGACATCAATAGGAAGACGTAGAACTATAAACAAAAGATGAGGTCAATTCAGTCCCTCGGCTTGGAGTGTCGTGTCACAGCATGTGGTGGAGGAGAGTCTGGAGCAAAGCATAGACGACTGGCGCTTGTTTCTAGGCGTAAGTGAATGGGACGGGCAGCAGACAGGGCAGTCACTGGTAGGTGGGAATTCCCCCGTGGAAGTAGGCTTCCCAAGAGATGGGTTAGGTTGCCAGAGCGTGAAGAAGGTCTCTGTAGATGTCCTCTGAACCAGATTCCCATGATGTTGCAGTGTCTGACAAGTTGTGCAAGAAGGTCTCCAATGTCCCCGACAACTATGAAATTCCGACCACATGTGCAACATCTGGAATATCTTTTTGTAGGAGACGTTTCGACCATCCAGTGCTTTATAATACAGAGTCTAGGACATAATAGGAGGACAGATTGAACTATATACAAAAGATGAGGTAATCAGTCTCCCTAGGCCTTGGAGTTAGTGGTCACAGCTGCGTGGTGGAGGTGGAGTCTGGAGCCAAAAGGCAAGGAAGACTGGCGCTTTTTATAGGCGTCTGTGAATGGGCTGGGCGCAGACGAGGGCAGTCATGGTAAGGTGGGATTCCCCAGTGAAGTAGGTCCCTTCCCAAAGAGATGGGTAGTTGCAGCCGCCGTGAAGAGGTTTGGAGTCCCTCTGAACCACGATTTCCATGATGTTGGCGTGGTCTGACACAGTTGGCAAGAAAAGGTATAATATACGACAATAGAAGGTTAAGACACATGAGCAACATCTGGTATCTTTATTGTAGTAGACGTAGTTAGCCAGTCCAGTGGCTTTATCAATACAGATTCTAGGAACATAATAGGACGACAGTAGAATATATACAAACGTGAGGTAATCAGTCCTCGGCCTTGGAGTTAGTTGTTCCAGCATCACCTACCAGTGACTGCCCTGTCTGCTGCCCGTCCCTGTTCACTGACGCTATAAAACGCCAGTCTTCTTGCCCTATAGCTCCAGACTCTCCTCCACGATTGCTGTGGAACAATAACTCCAAGGCCGAGGGACTGATTTCCTCATCTTTTGTTATAGTTCTACTGTCTTTCCTATTATGTCATAGAATCTGTATTGATGAAAATGGCCACTCGGAAGGCCGAAAAAGTCTACTACAATAAAGATATCCAGATTGTGTTGCACATGTTGGCTCTTAACTTTTATATTGTCGGTATTTTATACCTTTCTTGCACAACTTGTCAGACACTGCAAACATCATGGATTCTTGGTTCAGAGGACATCTACAAGACTTCTTTCACGGTGCTGCAACTAGAACCCATCTTTTGGAGGACTACTTCACTGGGGAATTCCTCACCTACCAGTGATTGCCCTCGTCTGTGCCGTCCCATCACTGACGCCTATAAAAAGCGCCAGTCTCATGCCTTTGCTCCAGACTCTTCCTCCACCACTCGATTGCTGTGAACACTAACTCAAGGCGAGGGACTGATTACCTCATACTTTTGTATATAGTTCTACTGTTTCCTATTATGTCCTAGAATCTTATTGAAAAAGCCTGCGATGGCGAAACGTCTATACAATAAAGATATCCAGATGTTGCACATGTGTCTTAACTTTATATTGTCGGTATTTTATACCTTTCGTTGCACAACTTGTCAGACACTGCAACATCATGGATCTTAGTTCAGAAGGACATCTACAGACTTCATCACGGCCTGCTGGCAACCTACCCATCTCTTTAGGGAGGACCTACTTCCACTGGGGAATCCCCACTCTACCAGTGTGACTGCCCTCGTTGTGCCGTCCCGTTCACTGCCGCCTATAAAAAAGCGCCAGGTCTTCTTGCCTTTGCTCAGACTCTCCTCCACCACGCTGCGTGAACACTAACTCCAGGACCCGAGGGAGACTGATTACTCATCTTATGTATATAGTTTACTTGTCTTCTATTATGTCCTAGAATCTGTAATTGATAGAGCCACTGGATGGCGAAACGTCTACTACAATAAAGATATCCAGATGTTGCACATGTGTGTCTTAACTTTCTATTGTCGCGGTATTTGTTATACCCTTTCTTGCACAACTTGTCAGACACTGCAACATCCATGAATCTTGGTTCAGAGTGACATCTAACAAGACTTCTTCCGGATGATGCAACTAAAGTACCCAATCTCTTTGGGCAGGACTACTTCCTCTGGGGAATCTCCACTCCAGGGTGACTGCCCTGTCCGCTTGCCCGTCCCATTGTCACTGGCGCTATAAAAAGCGCCAGTTCTTCTTGCCTTGCTCCTAGGACTCTCCTCCCCCCGATGCTGTGAAACACTAACTCAAGCCGCATGGGACTTGATTACCTCATCTTTTGTATATGTAGTTTACTGTCTTCTATTATGTCTAGAATCTGTATTGATTAAGCCACTGGATGGCGAACGTCTACTAGCAAATAAAGATATCCAGATGTTGCACATGTGTTCTTAACTTTCATATTGTCGGTATTTTATACCTTTCTTGCACACTTGTCAGACCTGCAACATCATGGGAATCCTTGGTTCAGAGGACATCTACAAGAACCTTCTCACGGTGTGCAAAACTAACCATCTTCTTTGGGAAGGACTACTTCCACAGGGGATTAGGGAGTATCCCCTACCGTGATGCCTCCTCGTCTGCTGCCCGTCCCATTCACTGAGCCTATAAAAAAGGCCACAGTCTTCTTGCTCCTTTGCTCCAGATATCCTCCACCAAGTGCTGGTGAACATAACTCCTAAGGCGAGGGACTGTTTACCTATCTTTTGTATATAGAGTTCTACTGTCTTCCTATTAGTCTTAGAATCTGTATGATAAAGCCACTGTATGCGACCACGTTAACTACAATAAAGATATCCAAGGATGGTTAGCCCCCCCCCCCCCCCCCCCCCCCCCATGTAGTCTTGACTTTCATATTGTCGGTATTTTTTACCTTTCTTGCTACAAGTTGTCAGACACTGCAAACATCATGAATTTGGTTCGAGGACATCTACAAGACCTTCTTCACGGCTGCTGCAAACTAACCTCTTTTGGGAAGGACCTACTTCCTCTGGGGAATCCACCCTACCTAGTGACTTGCCCTCGTCGGCTGGCCCGTTCCCATGCATGACGCCTATAAAAAGCGCCAGTTTCTTGCCTTTGCTCCAGATTCTCCACCCGATGCTGTGAACACTAACTCCAAGGCCGAGGGTGACTGACTATTTACTCATGCTTTTGTATATAGTTTCTACTGTCTTCCTATTATTGTCCTAGAATCTGTATTGATAAAAGCCCACTGGAGGGCGAAACGTCTATACAATAAAGATATCCAGAGTTTGCAATGTGTCTTAACTTCAGAGGACACAATATGCAACAGTTAGGTATCTTTTTTCGAAACGTTTCGCCTTCACATATACGCATGCAGGACGACAACTTATACAACGCCTGATGTACAACACCGAAATATCCACCCAATCATCTTATGAAAATGCAGAGACGGCCCAATTAGTGATAAAAGCTATATATTTCCGCCACGCAAGTGCCTTGAATCAGCATGATCGCTGTTTCTGAATACAATTAAACAAACAACGCAGCTTCACCATGTCCGAAGTCTTAGCAAGATCCAGCCCCTGGAAAACAGTTAAACCCTGCCATCACTAGTCTCTCCTGTATACTACCCAACTCACAGAGAAGTGAAACTGAAAGCAAGCTGCCTCATTCCAGTTTATATTTGTCCATTTTTTTTATGTTACCCAGTAATAGCTTTTATATCCCTTTTACTCAGTACGAATTAATGCTCTCTACCTATTGAATTACTTTTGTCACTACCACTCTATACTACTACTACTACTACCACTAGTGAACAATCCGAAATGGTACTCACTAGTATTCACCTACTCTGAGCCCTTTATATACCCTCTGTGTCATGTATTGTTTGTAATGGCTTGATTAAAGTCTGGAGAGCGACAACTTGCCACAAAAATGTCCAATAGTGGCATTGTGTCCTTTTACTTTACATATTGTCGGTAATTCTACAACTTTATTACAAACCTACATCTCACCTCTGGCACTGATATAAAGGCTCCATCCTGTCACTTCTAACTTCATATTGTTTCAGACAACGGAAACAATTGCTCTTCACCAGACGGAGGGACTGACACCTCAAAACTTTAAGGTGATGGATGATTACATCGGCGTCAAGTATCTTCTGCTTCTATCAAGAAACAAAATGTTTCATGTACTCGACTTGAAGAAGCCTACTGTTTGTAGGCGAACGTTTCGAAAAAGATACCTAACTGTATGCATATGTGTTTACCTAACAATCAGTTGGTATTTAATACCATATTAATGTTCTTCGTCAGACCTCCAACACAAGGGTAACTTGGTAAGACCATCAATTCGCCCTCTATAGTGAGAACGGCTGGGTTGAGGAACGGACTGCCTCCCCCCGCCCACCTACGTCTCACCTGGCACTATTTAAAGGCTCCATCCTGTCACTTAACTCATATTGTTTCAGAGACGGAACAATTGCTCCTTCTCCAGACTGAGGGACTGACCACCTCAAAACTTTAACAGGCGCGCGATGGACTGATTACATCGTCCTTCAGTATCTTCTGTTCTATCAGACTTTCTGTACTCGACTGAAAGGAAGCTACTGTGTAGGCGAAAACGTTTCGCAAAAAAAAAAGCTACCTAACTGATGGCATAAGTGTCTTACTAACAATAGGTAGGGACTGTTCCACTCATCAACTACCCTGATAAATGACACATGTGCAACTGTCTAGGATATCTTAATTGAGGAAACGTTTCGGCACACAGCAGTGGCCTTCATCAGTCCATACATTGGAGAAAACTTGAAGGGAACAGTGGAGATGAAGGTTAATCAGTCCTCACCTTGAGTCGATGTGTCCGTCCATCAATCTTGAGTAGAATACCGGCCGATGAGCGGAGAGAGAAGCAGCTGTTAAACCGTATATGGCGGAGAGTGTAGCAGTAACTAGGTAGTGTCCACATTTGTAAGTAAAAGGACACTAAAGTGCAACTAATGTCGACATTTATTGTAGCAGCGTTTGCTCTACAGGGGCTTTATCCGCCATTACCAAAACAATCATGGACACAGGGGTTATATTAAAGGGCTCAGAGTGAGAGAGAATACTATGAGGTACTCATTTCGATGATCACTAGTGGTAGTAGTAGTAGTAGTAGTGTAGTGACACAACGCAAATTAATTAGCGTACATGAGTAAACAGGATATAAAAGCTATTACTAGGGTAACCTAAAGAGGTTGGACGTAATATATAAACTGGAGAAGAGGCATGTTGTATTCAGTGTTCACTTCTGTGCCTTTGTGTCAGTATTAACAGGAGAGGACTGTGATTGCAGCGGTTTTTACTGTTTTCAGGAGGATTCTTGCTAAGATCGGGCTGATGGTGAAGCGCGTTGTTTTATTTCATATGTCATTCGAAACAGCGATAGTTCTGATTCAAGCACTTGCAGTTTCGGATGTGACTTCCCTAGTCTTAACAAAGTACATCCAAAAAAGCCATCGAGGTTCTACGACGTAAAGTCAACCAGGACCTTAATCTTCCTTTACCTCGAGCGAATTTGTTGACTTGACGACTCTGTGTTAACTTCAATGTTTTTTCCTTCAATAAGACAAGCTCTACCAACCAAATCTACGGCATGGGCATGGGGGTCCCCAATAAGTGCCGTCTAGCCAACTTATACATGGGAACACCTAGAGTCTGAACACTTCGCAACATCATCCCTTCAAGCGTCAACTTGGTTACGATACGTGACGATGTCCTCGTCCTAACTCCCCCCCCCCCGTTTTTGAGTACGGGGATTGTCAGTGGCACGCTTCCAATGAACAAAGAAACTAATGGAAAATAATAAATAAAGAAATGATTTAGGAAGAAAAACAAAAAAAAATGATTTTGAGAATTTTATGTTAAATTTAAATATAATGAAAAAAAATGCTTCAGTTCATGTAGTTGGGTAGGAGTCGGTATGGCCTAGCACGTTATCCAGCTGTTATTAATGTAGTTTATCCTGGTCGCAGATGGTAATCCGCTGTTCTGGAAATCTCCTACCACTTGGATGGAGCACAAGTAGAATAGGTAAGGGCGGTAGTTGTAGACTAATGTTGAAGAGTTTTATTAACACACGTCGTTGTCCCCATTTACTGGCGTCTATCCAGGAAGACCACGCCAGGAACAGAGCTGACAAAATAAGAGACAATACATGGTTTACCATAGTTCATGATAATATAAAACGATTTAAGAGAAAAAGATGATAAATGTCAAAATCATTACTGGAAACTACAGCAGAACACTAGAAGAGAACAAACAGTAATACTTCTGGTAGCTCACTCCACCAGATTAGGAGAAGAGTGGAGTCGAAGAGACATACATCCACACACTTTAATCCCCACCAGTAGGTCAATAGTTACCAGGAGTAGAAACAACAATTCGGACACAGGAACTAGTTTTGCCCGCCCGCCAGAGAGGGGGGGGTGTGTGCGCGCGCAACGTAACTCGCTAATGGTTCCTGGGGGTGCTCCGAAACAACGCTTAACCCCACTTACACTACTTTTCCTCACAATACCCTCCAAAACTTATGGAAGGACGTTCAATAAGTCAACGAACAGAGGGGAAAAGCACTAAATAGAAAACCTCGGCTCTGCCAATCTGAAAAAAGTGGTGTTTTTTATCAGAGCCAGAAATATAACGGACTGTTAAAACTTATAGGCTGATTGTGCCAGAGCCCATCTCAAGGTCTGCTGTGAGTTGAACTTTAAAGTTTTCCAAGTAATCAGTGGCTTGTGACTGTTTCAAGCACAAAGGGTTTACCGATAGGTAGTATTTAAATTACTTATTACCCATACAAAAGCATAACATTCTTTCTCATAAGTGAATATCTTTTCTTCTCTGGGCAGAAGCTTTCTTATCTGGCGAAAAGTAGAATACATGGGAAGGTGTCTCTCATAATATTGAGACAGGAGACAGCCCCGAGTCCAGAATGGGAGGGCTTCTGTTCGGAGATCTCTGCAAAATTTTTATTGATATCTCTAGTGGGTTATTTTTGGAAGGGGGGTTTGAAAAAAGTATACTCTTTTAATTTCTTCGAAGATTTGGTTGCTGTTCTCAGAACAACTAAGAGGTCCTTGACACCTTTTTGTAAATCTCGTCTCTGTAAGACTGAAGTTAAGCTACCAAGACTTGGTACGAAATTTCAGTAGAGTTTACAGATCCAAGGAAACTTCTTAATACTTTTTTAGTAGCAGGGAACGTACTTTCTAAAACAGCTTTGGTCTTATTTGGAGTGGTGAAAATGTTGTTCTAGAGTAATGAAACCCAGGTAATGTACTTATGATAGCGCAAGAGAAGCACTTTTGGTGGTTTAAAAACTTGTAAGGCGTGAGTTTTAGTCTTTTCAAAAACAAGCGCTGAGTGTATTTAGATGGTTTCCCTGGCATTTGTATGATAAGTAATTATTATAAAATACACTTGATACATTCTTCTAGATTCAGAAAGAAACTATTCTCATAAGCTCAATATACGTGGGGCACATGCGGTAACCAAGCGGAAAGGCATTGTGCGATATTGCATTTAGACCTCTATGAGTAGGGAAAGGCAGTGTATGGTTCGAGTTGGGTAGTAATGGCACTTGATGGATGCTTTGGGAGACGTCTAATTCAGAGAAGAAATTTGCAGTCATGGAATTTATACAAGTCTCTTGATCAATTTACTGGCATGGGGTTCAGACCATTTAGTTTATAGTATTTAATAACGAAAAATCTTGGAAGTCGGTAAGTAATTCTCGGGTTTCTTAACCATAACAAATGGGTGAACAGAAAGTGTATTTCGAAGGTTCTATGATGTTTATAGATAGAAATAGTTTGTCGAAACCTCATTATCAAAAAGTTTTCCGTAAGTGAACGGGAACAGGGTAGATTTTCCGCTTTACTGGGTTCATGTCCGACATTCAATCTTGTGTAGACAATAGTGGTGGTCAAAGGTCCTGGTACCTCTGTGAAATACGTCTGAAATGAATTTGACTCAGGCACTTACTTGGAGACCTTTTGTTTATTTGACAGTCGTTGTTTATGTTGAATTTGACTTCTTGGTGAGGGATCATGCATGTTAAGATATCCCAGTAGTTCCTTCCGATTCTGTAAAAAGACTCGTCATCTATAATACAAAAACTCTACATTCGTACGAATCACACTTGTATCCAAGCTGAAAGAAGAAGTATCTTCGTCTTCAAAGGCATTTCCGCAAAAGATTATATTCTCTTCTATGGTACGTTTCAAAATATTGTACGTGATACATTCTCTCTCTACCCTTGACATCCAAGATATTATCATACCTTAGTGAGACCTTCACATTACTTTATACGGTCCGCGCCAGGTAATTAGCAATTTGTTGGATTTGTCTGGTAGGAGAAACTAAACTTCTATACCAACATTAAAACGTACGCTCTGGAGTTTATGGTCAACATAGGGTCTTGTAGTTTCCAGAGACATCTCTAGTTTTTACTGACCCATCGGCGGTTTCTTCCAACTTTCCCTTAGAAGCTAAAAGAAACTGAATAGCTGTTTTGAACACAGGTTGATATCTTTGGACCAAAGTCATTCAAATAGATTGCGACCACGAGCTTGTCTCCCATAAAGCAATTTTTTTTTTCCCCAAAAATAAAGGGGAATAACCCAAGGGAATCACTTGGATGATCTCGCGCATTGGCGAAAAGAGCAACATGGTAAAAATCTATGCCAGTCCGTGGCTTTAAGAATAATAGTTTTTTTAGTATTGATTTTCGGATGGATGTAGTGTTCGCATCCAGTCCGTAAGCATCGTGCTGAGTAAGATGTAGCGTGAAAGAGGTTTAACACCCAACACGATGATAAACGTGTTCCATTAATTCGCTGTGTAGTGAATTGAGGCCTCTTTATCCCCGCCGAATTTCACGCGGTTATACCTACACGTGACAAAATAGAAAAAGTAAGAGCTTCTGCAACTTCTATGGGACGTTAATGGATTTTAAGGTACCGCCTTCTGGGGAAGCTGGACGCTCGTAGTCAATCCTAGTTAACATATTTTATGACCTCCTGATGAGCGAGGAGTGATAGGACCAACTATATCTTACTGCCAACCCTTGGCAAAGGGACTGAGAAAATTGGCATCATTTACCATAGGAACTCTCCTAGTTCTACTTCTGCGTGGAAAGTTGACATACGTGACTGATCTGCAGAGTATAGATGTCATGGGACCATGCTAGGCCAGAGACTATAGGTCCTTGATTTTATTTTAGGTTTCCTATGTGAAAAATGGCCAGAGACTGGCAAGTCTGAGAATCTTCTAAAATAGTTTCACGGGGCATCCTGCGAAATGACTAAAGGCTTCGACCAACGTATTGGGTTGTCCGCTCCATCACTATAGTCTTGTACAAAGAATCGTGTTTGACTCAAATTGTAGAAAATTTCTTTTCTCTGGGGTCACCTTGCCATTTTAAAGTCACTTCCGAGATTCTCTAAGAAGGACAAGTCTTTTGAAGACCTCTAAATCTATATGAGACAGCTCGCATTGGTTTCCTTTCGAAAGAATAATGGTGGATAGGTTTTACCTTAGACTGAGCTCTGGTAACGACGTTTAATCGAAGCTAGTGATTGTATAGATTGTGCACACGTAGTTTCCCACTGGCGTCTTGCGTTGTCCAGTTCAAGTGACTGAACATATAAAGGTGTTACCGGAGTTTTGTTAAGACCATCGCTCTCTGATTTAGGTTACCCCATGAATCTATCTGGAACTATCTGTATGAAGAAATCACGATATTAGGTTCCACCCTTCCTTGGAACTCCAAATTCAAAAGTCCTTCTCAGATGGGAAAGTAGCCCCCTTGTATGTTCCAACAAAACAGGAACATGAAGGTTATCGGGGCAACTACAGCATCTCTACCATCCTGAAGAAACCATTTGCACCTAACAAAACATCTGACTGTTGGAAAAGAAATCGTTTTCCTAAATAGCAGTTAATTTAGTGGACTTATAACGTGAAGAAATTAGGTTAGGAAAAGCTTATCTGAGATAACAATACAGGAACTCAGTGTCTCTAAGAATGGTTGACACATTCATGCATTGACTGTTCCTTCACTAATAGGTGCGTTTTGTTTGATTCAGTGGACACATTCCGAGATCATTTTCACTTTTTTTCTTGGACAGTCGGGACTCTATGACCCACTCATTCAGTTGAAACACGTTACTGTGAAGGGCAGTGGCAATTCTTAGGTACGGAGGGTATGGATCCCTTCAGATAGCCTTAGGGCCAAACAGGCATATATCTGCTACGCTCTTAGGGTAGTTATTATGAGGCGACACGCATATATTCAGCAGCTTGTGCCAATTTCGCAGCGTATGAACGTTTCGTTCTTTAATGAATATCGTTAAGTCAGAGTTAACAGAAGAAAGGAAATTGATCTCTTACCATCAGGTCTCGTAAAGATTCGAGTAATCGTGGTCAACCTCAGCCTATCAATCCACGAATCAAATAATCTGAAAAGTGTTGTTAAGAATTGCAGGTAATATTGATGAGGATGTTATTTTGATGTGTCTAAAAACTCGACCTGTAATGATGAGTAGTTTTTTGTGAAGCCTGTAGTTAGCTTTCTTCCGCAGGCTATAACTAGAAATAACTCAGAGGGAGAGTGGATAGACGTTTATGAGTGAACCTGACAGTAGTAGCCAGAGCCTAGTAGCCCCAAGGAATCTACTGGCAGTTACCGAGAGTAGCAGTACTCTCGAATCTAGTTAATATATGGCGCTATGTCATATTGTTCTGAGAAAGGTGTATTTGTGGATCCTAATTTTAGGTTCTGGGAAGGGTATTCTAAAACCCCTTCATCTATCTTTCTGCTTAGATAGTTCTATCTTCTTGGCTTCTAATTCCAACCTGATTGTTCTAAAACTCAATTTCCTTCATTTGCAAGGCTACCTCTTTGCCTGAACTCTGTCTTCTCTAGCTATCTTTCTCTGTTCGTTTTATCCTCCGAGTGTCTTTCTGTTCCTTTTCTCTTCTCGAGCTGTCTTTCTGTTCCGCTTTTTCTCTTCAATAGCCATTTTCGTAATGTAACTATCCAAGGCCTTGTCAGTAAATCTTTTTTTCATTTCCTTTCCAGCTTTCACCAGAAATCTAAAGAATCCATCTTTTAAAAAGAAATATTTAGCACCCAACTTCAAGACTGGAAATATTAAAATTAACAGAAACGTTGTTACAAACGAGGGACACAGTCCGCACACTTTAACTTCCCAACGTAGAAAATGTAATATTTCTCCCCTGGAAGAATACACTTTTGGGCTCAATTAGCCTTCACTAAGCAAAATACACACGGTTCACACAGGAGGGTTATTACAAAGTTCCCCAGGCCAACAATTGGTAAAACTTCTAAACCGAACCTTAGACCAAACAACGGTAAGTCAACCAGACTAACCAGCAATGCTTGACACCTCAACTAATCACCTATTTTATCTTAAATGTTATTGTCTCCAAACCAGTTGAACCAACAGGACGATGTTGGCTTCCACGAGTCGGATCTGGAAGGTCGCCATTGTCGAGTGGAACGCCTTCCAACCTGAACAAAGAAACTATGGAAAACTAAATAAATGAAGAAATTGATTTTAGGGAAAAACAAGGGAAAATGATTTTTGAGAATTTTACTAAATTTAAAATATACTAAAAAAAAAATGGGCCTTCTGATTCTGTAGTTGGGTAGAGTAGGTATTTGGCACCTGGATAGTTCCTCTGATGTTATTTTGTAGGTGTTTCCGGGCAGATGGTAATCCGATGTTCTGAATCTCCTACCACTTGGATGGAGCACACGTGAATTGGTAAGGGCCGGTAGTGATAGAATAATGTTAATAATAGTATTATTAAACAACCCCCCCACCCCCCAAAACGGTGGGGGTGTCTTGCCCCTCTCTATCTGGCGTCTATCCTGGAAGACCACGCCAGGAACCGAGTGACAAAATAAGAGGAAAATAAAATGCTGGTTTACCCATAGTCATGAATAATATCACAATTAAGAAAGAAAAAGAATGATAAATGTCAAAATCATTACTGGTAACCAGCAAACACTTGAAAAGACCAAACAGTAATATCCTGTAGACACCCACCTGTTTGAGGAGAAGAGTGGAGGCGAAGTGGACTCTCAAACTTCAATCCACCCAGGTAAGGTTCAATAATTTCCAGGAGTAGAAACTAACAAACGGAAACCAGGAACTAGTATTTTGCCCAGCCGCAGAGAGAGGGGCGGGGGTTGGTGTGCGCGCGCAACGTAACTCGCTAATGGTTCCTGGGTGCCCCGAAAACAAACTTAACCCCCAACTTACACCTACTTTTCCCCTCACAGGGAATTTCAGGCAAGGCTTCAACGCAGTTGATATACCAGCGATTCAGTTTATCACTAGAAGAAGAGTCAATACAAGCTACTTTCCTCTGGAGTCCTCATTCACGAAAGTAGACAACAACCTAAGATTTCAAGTTTATCAGGAAACCCACCAATAAAAATTGATCTCACACACTTCTATTCCAGTACAAGATTTACCAAGACAAAAGAGGCATCATAATCGGGTCTTTTCCTAAGCGCATACGAATTTGTATAGGTCCTGAGTTTCTTGACGAGGAATGTACTCTACTTCACCAAACCTTCTGATGTGGAGTTAAATTTCTTCTTTTTTCATCAAAGCCTGAAGAAAAGCGCTTTCAGATCATCACTTCTCCACGCATCAACCGCTCCAACAAAGTTTAATTCTTCCCACCAGCCAGGTTGCCCTAACGTTCTCAAAAGTAATTTCACAAGCTAACACCAGAGACGCCTAGTCGCTATATACACCTTCAATAAAGGATCTAACCAGGCCAAACACCCCACGGCACCACGAACCAGTAATGCAGGATGTTACATATACCCTGTTGGAGGGCTGTTGGACAAGATCTAACGTAGGTTGAAACGCAAAGAAACCTCGACACCAGCCTCAATGAACCATATACGCATGTGAACGACAAACATAAACAACGCCTGTGTACCCCCCCCCTACCATCACCAATCATCTTATGCACCTATCAGAGAGCCCAATAGTGATAAAAGAAACTACTTTCGCACCACGCAGAGTGCCATGAATCAGCACTGATCGCTGTTTCGACTACAATTAACCAACAACCAACGGCAGCTTCACCATCTCGAAGTCTTAGCAAGGAATCCTACCTGGAACTGACAACAGTACACCTGCCATCCATAGTCTTCCTGTTATACTACACAAAAGCACAGAGGAAGGTGAACACTGAAACAACCTTGCCTCATTCCAGTATATATTTGTCCAACTATTTTTATGTTACCCAAGTAATAGCTTTTATATCCTTTTTACTCATGTACGAATTAATTGCTTTTGTCACTACCACTACTACTATACTACTTCACTCTAGTGAACATCGAAATGGTACCTCACTAGTATTACTCACTTGAGCCTTTATATACCCTCTGTGTCCATGTATTGGTTTGTACTGGCTGAATAAAGCTCCTGGGAGATGCGAAACGTTGCTAAATAAATGTCCATTAGTTGCAATTGTAGTCATTTTACTTTATCATATTGTCGGTAATTCTACCAACTTTTTACAGTGTCACATTATGTTCAATGTCTAATCTCTTGGGCACAATACTTCCACATTGAACAAATGTGAAGGGGAGGGGCAGCAGCGGGGGCGTCACTGGTGGGGGTTTCCCCCGTGGAAGTAGGTCTTCCCCAAAAGAGATGGGTTAGTTGCAGCAGCCGTAAAGAAGGTTTTGTAGTTTCCCTCGAACCAAGATTCCATGATGTTGCAGTGTCTGACAAGTTGTGCAAGAAAGGTATAAAATACCGACAATATGAAAGTTAAGACACATGTGCAACATCTGGATATCTTTATTGTAGTAGACGTTTCGCCATCCAGTGGCTTTATAATACAGATTCTAGGACAAAATAGGAAGACAGTAGAACTATATACAAAAGATGAGGTAATCAGTCCCTCGGCCTTGGAGTTAGTGTTCACAGCATCACTCCCAGTGACTGCCCTCGTCTGCCCGTCCCATTCACTGACGCCTATAAAAAGCCCCAGTCTTCTTGCCTTTGCTCCAGACTCTCCTCCACCACGATGCTGTGAACACTAACTCCAAGGCGAGGGAATGATTACCTCATCTTTTGTATATAGTTCTACTGTCTTTCTATTATGTCTAGATCTGTATTGATAAAGCCACTGGATGGCGAAACGTCTACTACATAAAGATATCCAGATGTTGCACATGGTCTTAACTTTCATATTGTCGGTATTTTTACCTTTCTTGCACAACTTGTCAGACACTGCAACATCAGGGAAATCTTGGTTCAGAGGCCCATCTACAAGACCTTCTTCACGGCTGCTGCAACTAACCCATCTCTTTGGGAAGGACCTACTTTCCAGGGGGAATCCCACCTACCAGTGACTGCCCTCGTCTGTGCCCGTCCCATTCACTGACGCCTATAAAAAGCCCCAAAGTCTTCTTCCCTTTTTGCTCCAGGACTCTCCTCCACCACGATGTTTGTGAACACTAACTCCAAGGCCGAGGGACTGATTAACCTCATCTTTTGTATATAGTTCTACTGTCTTCCTATTATGTCCTAGAATCGTATTGATAAGCCACTGGATGGCGAAACTTACTACAATAAAGATATCCAGATTTTTGCACAGGGTGTTTAACTTTCATATTGTCGGTTTTTATACCTTTCTTGCACAAACTTGTCAGACACTGCAACATCATGGAATCTTGGTTCAGAGGACATCTACAAGACCTTCTTCACGGCTGCTGCAACTAACCCCATCTCTTTGGGAAGGACCTACTTCCACGGGGAATCCCCCCTACCAGTGACTGCCCTGTCTGCTGCCCGCCCCATTCACTGACGCCTATAAAAAGCGCCAGTCTTCTTGCCTTTGCTCCAGACTCTCCTCCACCACGATGCTGTGAACACTAACCCCAAGGCCGAGGGACTGATTACCTCATCTTTTGTATATAGTTCTACGGTCTTCCTATTATGTCCTAGAATCGTATTGATAAAGCCTGGATGGCGAAAACGTCTACTACAATAAAGATATCCAGATGTTGCACATGTGTCTTAACTTTCATATTGTCGGTATTTTATACCTTTCTGCACAACTTGTCAGACACTGCAACTCATGGAATCTTGGTTCAGGGGACATCTACAGCCCTTTTCACGGCGCTAACTAACCATCTCTTTGGGAAGGACCTCTTCCCACTGGGGGGAATCCCACCTCCCAGTGACTCCCCTCGTCTGTGGCCCCATTCACGGGACGCCTATAAAAAGCGCCAGTCTTTTTCCCTTTGCTCCGCCCTTCCTCCCCCACGATGTGGAACACTAATCCAAGGGAGGGATGATTACCTCAATTT
>NC_069414.1:4006291-4102905 GCF_026875155.1 Cherax quadricarinatus
TTGTACTTATGAAATTTGAACAATATGGGTGCAAAACTTACATACACTACGTAGGCTTTTAGGGCTGGACATTGTTTAGTTAATCTCTCTAAGATAGTATCCTGAGAAATCGTGATAAGATCATTCTGGTTCTTGATTGTGTTCAGTTGACCTAATTGTTTTTCATAACTGAATTTCCAATCCCGTGGTGAAGCACTGGTGTACTGTCATTATTCTCCGCTTAGTTTTCTGATCTATACGGAGGTTTCTGGGTTTTTTTGGTAAGACACTCGTTTTATTATATACTCTTCTTTACTTTAATAGATAGCAATTATAAATCTTTTTCCTGTCATGTGAGTGGAATCAAAGGCCTAACACTTTTTCTACCATGGGATCCTAGTAACCTGGCTTCTTTTATTTATGACTCTGGTACAATAACACTTGTTTGGTCCTTTATGATCTGGAGAGTAATTTCTTTACTGCTCGTTTGGTTCATATCACTGGGAAAAAGTGAACTGTTAACTATTACTGCGTCCGATAGTTCATCCATAATTCTAAAGCTAGTCATAAGTTTGTCTAAGACACTCCAATATAGAAACTGTATCATGCCATAATGAGATCAGTTCCATTAATAGATAAACTAACTGTTAAGTTTTTAAATATTTTGAACTACCTCAATTTTGTAAATCTAGTTAATCACTACAATTCCCTAAGCTTAATACCAGTATGAACCATATCCTGTATCAATACAGAGTAAGAACTAGTATTAGTCTGCCCAAAATGCCTAGGCTTACCTAGGCATACTAGTGGCCATCTTTGTAATAAGTATTTTATGTAATAATATCCTATAATATGTAAACCCCACATTGTAATATTAACAGACATTATTATTATTATAATCAAAAAGAAGCGCTAAGCCACAAGGACTATACAGCGCTGCAGGGCAGGAAGGAAGCGAGGGCATCAGGTGGCAAAAGGGAGATGGATGAGTAATAGGTTACGGATAACAGCGGGGTAGTGGATGGTGAAAGGGTAAAGGGCAGTAAGAGACTGAACTAGAAAGGGCTGAGGGGAGTGCAAAAAGTATCATCAGAGTTTGTGGAGTAAATCAGTCGTTGTCAAGAAGTCAATGAGAGTGTCAGGCAATAAAGGAGGGTCCATTCAGCAGTGGGAAGTAAAGAGAGAGTAGTAGAATGAAGACAGGACGTTGGAGGTTAATTCTGGTGCTCGTTGAATAGAGAGGGCGTCTAACAGAATGTGGCCTATCGATACTGGACTTGACACTTGCTCACAGAGAGGAACAGGGTGCCTCTCAGAGATACCCTGGTAAGCCGAGTGTGACCAATGCGGGGGGGGGAAGGGGGAGTGAGTGGTCTCCCAACCTCGGCACTGATGACAAGAAAGACGGCTCGGTTTTTAATAGAATGGAAGTTTGTTACCGAGCCAGAGTCGACCAACGTTGTTGCCAACGGGTGCGAAGGTGGGTAGCTATTGGCAGCAAAATAGTCCAGAAATGGAACACCTCGATAAGATATTGGTAGGTCATGGTACTGCTGACCGCGCAGCAGTGTCTGCTGTTCATTGCCCTGTAGTCGACATGGACCAGGGACCCAACAAAAAACAATATCTTTATGTTTGGTAGAGCTACGGCGTAGCCAAACGTTGGATAATGAGAATAGGGGATGAGATGTATCAAATTTTCGTATAAGCCGTAGAAGCACTAAGGGAGTCTGAGAACTGTACTTACAAAATGATGACACAGGCATTAGATGCGGATACGATAAGTGCTGTAGAAATGGCATACAGTTCAGCAGTATAAATGCTAGCTGAAGACTAGTAAATGTCCCCGCACGACGCTGTCTGGAAACACTGACTGGAATCCAACGCCGTCTGAAGACTTAGAGCATCAGGTGTACAACAGCGGTGGCATGAGAATGGAGTGGAAGTGATCAAGAAAAAGAGAGCGGGAAGCACGTAGGCAGTTGAGCTTTCGAGCAAGAAGGGTGAAGGAAAGAACAGACCCGAACAGCTGGAACTTCCCAGGGGGGTCGGGAAAAGTGGATGCTCTATGGGAACATATAAAGGTGTAACTGAAGGGAAGGGACAAGGTGAATGTAGTGCGAAGAGAAACGGGACGGAGCAAACAGGGGCGGCGAACGAATAAGAATGTCTACTAATATCGGTGACCATTCTATAAATGGAAGGATTGGTAGATCGTGAGAGCGTACATAGTAGCGAAGGCAATGGGCATCACGGCGATCAGGACAAGGATGGAACAAATCGCTTCTGTATAGAGGCTCTCAACAGGGGAAGAGCGAAAGCACCAAGGGCACAAACGAATCCTTGGTGATGGATAGAGTTAAGTAGGAGAGAGTAGCAGGAGAAGGCGCGGAATAAAATCTGGTCACCATAATGAGTTGCGATAAAACGAGGGCTGAATGTAGGCGAAGCAGGTTCGACGATCAGCTCCGGAAAGGAGCAAAGGGTTTTAAGAGGTTTAGCAGGCTGTGACAAGTTGCCTTCAGCGAGGTAATGTGGGTTTCCAGGACAACCGACGGTCAAAGAGAAGGCCTAGAAAACTGACTTGTATCACGTTAGGGGAATACGGAGCCCTTAGAGATACAAAGGAATGATTGGAGATAACAGAGCATCTAGAGAAGTAATTTGGTGAGTTTTGGTACTGAACATTTAAACCCATGCGTGGTGGCCCAAGTGGAACACGGTTCGACTGCATGCTGGAGAGGAAACTGCCCGAAGATGGACAGTCAGCGCCTGCACAAGCAATAGCGAGTCATCCACATGAGTGATGACCAAATTTGGGTGGAAGAAACAGAGGGCCAAATCATTTATAGCAAGGAGAAACCGTGTTGTGTTAGAAACACATCCCTGAGGGACACCTTCAGCTTGGACGAAGTCCAGAAAAAGACAAATTATTGACACGACACGGCAATGTCTGTAGTTAAAAAGTTCTAAGGGGAAGGGAAGGTAGATGCCTCGGAGGCCTAAGGAATGGCCTGGGCCCAAATATTATACCTCAAGTTGTGTCATAAGCCTTCTCAAGGTCAAAAAAATATGGCAATAACTGAGTGATTATCGCAAAGGCATTATGAACATAGTTCCAGCGTAGTAAGGGGTCTTGGTAGAACGACCCTTACGAAAGCCATATTTGACTAGCGGAGGACTGTTGTGTGTCTCTAAATACCACATTAAAACGGTGATTTACGAGGGACGTTTCCATCCACTTTGCAAAACTGCTAGTAAGAGCGAGGTCTGTGGCGATAGTGGGAGGCATCATGTCCTGTAGTACACCGGTTTGCGGATAGGGAGAACAATGCAGATTTCCACAGCTGGGGAAGAACTCCTTGGCCAAATAAGATTGAAAGAGGTGTAAGAGGAACTACAAGGGCTGACCGATGTAAATGTTGTATACATACTAATATTGATGTCGTCAGGCCCAGCTGCCGATGAACGGCAAGCTGAGAGCGTTGACCTCCAGTTCTTGAGTTAAAAGGCACAATTACTGTTCTTCTCTGAGAGAAGAAAAGGTCCAAGGGTACTAAACTCTCTGGCAGGACTTTGAGGAAAGAAAACGAGGGGGCATAGATGGAGCCCTCGGGAAATATATGGAACCAGATGTGTGCCAAGATTCATGGCCAACGTCGAGAGGGTTGGCTACATCAATCCAGCGACCCGCGTTGTAACCGGAGCGGGTCAGGAGATATTACCACTCAATTTTCTCACTTTTTTCCAGACTGCACTCATAGAAGAAGCAGAGGTGCTGGTGGAAACATAGTCCGCCAACAAGTGCGTTTAGGCTTCAGGGATGCACGGCGAGACGATCGACGCTTCTGCATTAAATCAAGAAGTCTATCAGAGGTTCTATTGTACGGTACCTGGCCCATGCTGATGTTTCAAGTACTGCACGAGCACAAGCAGGAACCTCCAAGGCCACGCACTTCTGAGATGCCTGCTGAGGATTGGGGTTATAGAATGAGAAGCTGCGGAATAAAACTGAGTCGAGGAGATGTGTAGGCGCTCATCAATGGAGGATGAAGAAGGAACTCACTAAAGCAGTGAAGGTGTGAGTAAAGGATCCAATTTGCCCGACAAATTCCGCGAGGGCTACGGGGAAAGGTGTGGAATAGGAAGGAGAAGTCAGAATGATCGGAAAATGATCGCTGTCATGTAAAGTCTCGGTTAGAACAGACCAGGTGAAGTCTGTGCAGTGGAGGAAGAGCAGACTGATAGATCGATTGCAAGAGAGAGAAGAGTATAGGATGCAAATGGGTGGGAGTAACCGTATGTTAAGAAACATGGAGGGGGTGAGAGGTGAGAAAGGCCTCAACTGGATGCACGTGGGTCACAATGAGACCTCCCCAGAGGAAATGGTGGCATTAAAATCACCAAGTAACAGGAAGTGGGGGTAGAAGGATTAACAGAAAGGCAAAGTCTGGGATAGAAAAATGCTCGAGGGGAGAGAGATATAAGAACATATTGTAAACACTTATTTCAAGTGGATAGGGCTGCGTGTAAGGCTGCGAGGTATGGACAAATAGTAGACAGTATGGATATCACTGCGTTAGAAGAAGGGCACTTTCAATAAAGGTCCTCATCTGAGAAAGGATCCGAAGAATACAATAAATTATAGCCTGAGATAGGATGGAAAACAGCCGAGTGTAATTTAGGTTCTTGTAAAGCAATCACCAAACAGGGGAAAACCTGGAAAGCAAACATCTGAAAGCTCCCCCGTTTAACCTGAGGCCACGGATATTCCACTGTAAATAGGCCATGATTGGCGATGGAAGAAAATTATCAGGAATCTGTTGGTAAAGGCACCTACGGACTAGAGGGGTAGAAAAGTAACGTGGTGGTGGCATTGGAAGACGTTCAAGTAGCGAGGGAACGGGAGCGTTCTGCGAAGAATGGGGTTGTGAAGATGGCGGAGAGGGAAGAAAAGGTACAGGAAGAGAATCATGGTACATGAAGGTTTAGTCTCTGCAATATATTCTGGAAATGGTTTCAAGTGTTTCTGAATTCAAAGATGTATGGGAGGGACCATAATTGGAGATGGAGGAGGAGGGTGAGTAAAGATTGGGCAGAATGGACTTACCAAAGTAGAGGGGTGGGGAGAGGGAAGAGTGTAAGGGACTGGAGATGAAGTGTGGGAGGGGACAGAAGAGGCAGAAACTGGAGGTGGCAGAAGAGGGAGAAAACTTGGGAGGGGACGGGGGTGGAAGGCAAGTCGAGGAGGAGGGTGAATCTCCACACTTGTAATAGAGCAGAGAGAGGGGAAGAAACTAGTACAGGAGACTGGAAAGGTAAAGTGTGGAGGTGGAAGGAAGGGAAGGAAGGGCAAAGAAGATTTGAGCAAGGGGGATTTTTTGGACTTCGAGTAGGAGGGGCGATTGGTATTGGTGTCTTACGAGGTCTTGTCGATACTGGAGTTGTGGGCAGGACGCGAAGATGTGGAGAACAGACTGAGTTGTAGTCGGGACATCAGAGCCAAGGCAGCAAAAGGGATAGGATGCCGTAGTGGCTATGGGGAGGGTAACAAACAGAGGAGGCTGCAAAGATGGGGACCCAGAAGTGGGGGGCTGTATGGAAACACAAGATAAGAAAACACGGGGTAGTCTCCCTTGGAGGCGGAGAATGAGTAACTGCCTGCATAAGAGAGACCTTCTGGACGCTTTGAGGCAACGGATTTTCACGTTATTTAAGTAGACCTGGCAACGGGGGGAGTACGAAGGGTGAGCTTCATTACAAATTAGGCAAGATGGAGGTTGACTGCATGTCACACCTAGCACGCTATCTTGCCTTAATGTACTGAGCTCATCGCCTATATTAGTAATCCTCTAATCCCTTAACCAACTACTGGATGTCCCTGATCGCCAGCGCCACTCCCCAACAT
The DNA here is from genome assembly GCF_026875155.1 of Cherax quadricarinatus. NCBI lineage: Eukaryota > Metazoa > Arthropoda > Malacostraca > Decapoda > Parastacidae > Cherax > Cherax quadricarinatus. Next base: position 4,012,179 of record NC_069414.1, read on the forward strand.
CGTCCCTGGCGCGCATCGATCAAGCACCCCCTCGGCCATACGCCTACTCTCCGCAACTATTCTTCGCCACACCCCCAGCGGTGCAAAACGCAGCATTTCTCCTTGTTAGCGGTGTGTAGGTATCCACCTTTCGAAACTTGTAAACGAGGTCCCGCGCGTTATACAGAGGACGGGAGTTCTCGGCTGTCAAAGTTTAACGAGCCACATTGCAAGGGTAACGTCGCCGCCCCTGGGCAGAAGAGACTATAGTGTTACTTTGAGGATTGGAGATCCTGGAGTTCCAGCTGTTCTAAAATGTCATTGCCACAATGACTGGAAATTCTGTGGACTATCGTATGGGGCAGAATGGGACAGTACCAACTACAAGATTGAGAGAAGTTGTTTTTCAATAGGATAGGGAGTAGTATCGATATTCGAAAGGAAGAGAAAGATCATGAGCTTGGGTTAGCATCTGGGACAGTGACCGACTGTGCATACCGCTCTGAGAGCAGAAATGAAATTCTCTCAAACATGACGGCAGAGCGCTTTGCCAATACTATGGTCAGAAAGAAAAGGTAGGCAGAAGAAGAAGTCGGTCTTAAGGTTAAAGAATTTAGTCCCACAGTGTGGTCTGAAACTGAGCGTGGGAGAGGAGGTGCTTCTTGACGTGCGGTCTTTTCGAAGTAGAATGGGGAGGTAACGAAGGCGCATCATCAGGAGATTGACGTTGGCATTTAGGAGTCAGGACCGGAGTGGTCGGCGTGTGAAATGGGCGGGCGATTCAAAAAATGCTTACGTAGAGGGAGAAGGAAGCCGGAAGGAAGTCAACGGGAGATCGGAGTCAGACAAAATCGAAAGGTGGTCAGGAAGCCCGTAACCTGAAGGGGGTGAGGAAAATGCACCAGAAGAGGTACAGGGTATCAGGAGTGCCGAAGAGTGGTTCTAAACACAAGGGCAGGGTCAGATGGGGTGCGGTATCAAGAAGGGGCCCGGGGGGCTGGGGGAAGTGGGTTCATGGACTGGGCTGCCATGGTTAGGTTACTCTTTGCTTTTTGTTTTTAAGAAAAAAAAAAAGAAAAAGAAGAAAAGGAAATAAAAATAAAAAAAAAGAATTAAAAAAAGGGGGTGAGCGGGGAGGAATAGTTCCAGGAGGAATGAAAGGGCCGGAATCTCCACCTCCGCGCCCAAGAGGACCTCAGCACCGCTAGTAGCGCCAGCTGCAGCTGGAAACCCAGTGCCATACCCTAACCCTTATGCCGTAAACAGCAATCCGGGATAGCAACCTCACATTGCCGAGCTACTCGGTGGACAAAAGAAGAGGCGGCCGGATATCCGCCACAAAGCATACCTCCTTCGGACCACCACCCCCGGAATCCGAAAGGTGGCTTCCAGAGATCACCCGTCGCCCAAAGACACCCAAAGATTCTCGGGGATAACGGAGAGGGAACGGGAACATCCCAGGCAATCAGATTCCACGGCAAAACTACACCACCGCCAAGAACCTCAACGGAAAGGGATGACCCCGGTTGTCCTTTCCCTACCTAGGAACTAGCGCAGCCTGGTGGGAGAAATCCAAAGGCCAAAAGGGAAGGGCAGGGAGGGCGTGAGGAGGCGGGAGGAGGAGGAGGAGGAGGAAGGGGGGATGGGGATAGGGGAGGGAGAGAATGGGGGGTTGTGTAATTAGGTTCGGACAGAGGAAGAAGACGAAAGGGGCTTAATTCCTCAGACAATATTAACAGACAAATAAAGAATTTTAATTTTTTTTTTTTTTTTTTTTTTTTTTTCCTTTTAGCATGGGCCAACAGGCCTACTGAAGTGTTCTTCCTTTCTTATGTTCTTATGTACAGTTCAGGATATTTATTAAAGGAAAATGTTTCGCCATGAGTGCTTCTTCTTCAGTAATAGGACTGGGTGAAAGGTCGGAGTTTTTATAGAAGATGTCAGGGGGAGAATGTCTGGGTTAGGTTGAATGGAGCCTGCATGTGACAATCTTCTGAGTAGGATCAGAGAGGTTAGGACCTTGCGTAGCTTTAAAGGGAGATTGGACAAGTATATGAGTATATGGGTAGGGGTGGTTTTTGTAAGGACCTGCCTTGTATGGGCCAGTAGGCCTTCTGCAGTGCTCTTCCATTCTTATGGAGGAACACTGCAGTGTTCTTGTCTGTCTATATCTCCGTTTGTCTGTCTATATCTCTCTCTCACATGTACACATAAGTGCAGTTATTATACATAGTGTAAATTACCTAGGACAACCCAAAAATTTCAGCCGAAGTGCTATACAGTGCTTGTATAAGCATAACTGGCAAGTAATGTGCATTTCACTTGCTTAGGAATCAGGGAGCAGCTCATAAACCAACAGGTTTATGAGCCACCCCCTGAGAGAGAGAGACAAGCAGACGGAAAGACAGACACACACACGGGCAGACAGAAAGACAGCTGGTACATGAGAAAGAAAGGTTACAAAAGCTATGGCTTGGGCAGCGTAAAAAATAGGTCGGGCAAATGTATATGGATGGATTTGAGAAGTCATGTTCAGTGGCCCTTCTCTATTTCATAAAAACATAAGAAAGGAGGAACACTGCTGCAGGCCTGTTGGCCCAAACTGGGCATGCCTTCTCAAATCCATCCATCCATATACATTTGTCCAACCTATTTTTTGTGCTACCCAAGCCATAGTTTTTGTAACCTTTATATCTTATGTACCAGCTGCAAATGTTCACGGAAATAAACAACTGTTGTTATTGTGCATAGTGTTTCTCCTAGACTGACCAACTCCAGACCATAAGGCTTATTATCCCTTCTTTTGTCACTCTTATGAGAGATAACGGATCTAGCAGGAGGGCAAACTGTAATAGATACTCGTAGCTTACGAAAACACTAAAAAAAAGGGATTTTTTCAAGAAAAATAATATTTCCCGAGTACTTAGGTATGCGAGCACTTTCAGTTATTATCATGGAAGTAAGTTATTCACGTATTTTGTGAAAATCAATCAATAATAATGAATGGATTGAAGTGATTTCTACAACAAACATAAAAGAATGATTGCTTTACAAGATTAAGATTTAATTTTTGAAGTATCCTTATCGGCAATTTTCTAAGGTTCGACTTACGTCCATTCTGATTAACGACCGGTTGGTCGGAACCAAGCTCAGTTGTAAGCTGGATGGTACCCGTATATACACACCCCTCTGGGTTTTCTTCTGTTTTCTTACTAGTTCTTGTTTTTGTTTATTTCCTCTTATCTCCATGGGGAAGTGAAACAGAATGCTTCCTCTGTAGGCCATGAGTGTCATAGGAGGCAACTAAAATGCCAGGAGCAAGGGGCTAGTAACCCCTTCTCCTGTATGTATTACTAAATTTTAAAGGATAAACTTTTGTTTCTCCTTCTGGGCCACCTTGCCTTGGTAGGATATGGTCAGTGAGTTGAAAGTAGAAGAAGAAAGAAAATACATATTTACACAGAGTATAAATATTCTAAAAGAACAAAATAATTAAACAATAACTTACAGAATGACCAAATGCCGTAACGTGCAAGGAGTACGGCATTTGTTACCAGTATAAATAAATAAATCACAGACACAATGGACCAGAAAGCATTTGGGTTAATCCAGTTTTGGCCCTCAGCCAGCAGAAGAGTCATGCCAACAAAAAATATGGTTGGGTAAACATGATGAGCAACATCTCCATGGCGCAGGCCCCACATTGTTACCACAGCTACCACCATTACCACATACATGTACATCATATCTGAAGTGAGACCAGAGAGTAAAGTTATTAGCTGTCACAAATTCATAAAAAGGACAAATTAGATAAATTTTAGGTACTTCACAATGAGACAAGACACCTATCTTCAGAATAGTACTCCCTCAATATCCAAAAGTTTTAAAACTGTGAACTCTCTTATCCTCACTCCAAGTAAAATTCACATAAACACTGAGAACCTTTAGGCTGTGATAGAGAGATGTACAGGTAAAAGAACTTCAGCTCACTTCCACATCTGTAGGTCACTATCTATGAATCATGGGTCACAGATCGGGTTGTGGGGGTGTTGATCCCTGAAACCCTCTCCAGGTAAGAAACACCCTCAAGAATTTATGAGTTACTTCCTAAATGACTGAAGGATGTCTAAATGCATAGGGGACAACCTATAAAATACTAAATCATTGTTATGTCACAATATATTTTTTTTATTTCTAAAGTTTGTGATTCTGGGTTCAGAGGAAGAGGAGCCAGTGTACTTTATAAATGACAAGCACTGTGCTTTTACATGGCTGTTCATTATAGCAATGTTACATTAGAAACCACATTACTTATTGGTAAAATGCTAAAAGGGAGTTAAATTTTAAAAGGAAATTAATTTTTAGGGCCAGGAGCGCTGACTGTGGAGACATAGTACGTATCTTCGATAGTATGACCTACAGTCTTGACAATTTTCTTAGAAATTTGTTGTATATGGTATGATTTGAGTCTTTATCAAGGTGGATTCCTAAGAATTTTCCTCTGTTTGCTTGTGGATAGGTGATCCGTTTATCATTATGTTTTAGGGGACATCTGTAGCTCTGTTACCAAACTGAATGAGTAGGTTTTGTCATTTTTAGTGTAAGTTTGTTAGTCCTTCATCCAGGTAGATATTTTTGTAATTCTGGATTTACAGTTAGGCTCGCGTGATTGGCTCGGGTGGGAGAAGACGGATGTCGTGTCATCTGCAATAGTGTGGAGTTTGGAGTAATGCGAAGCATTTGGTAGGTATTTATGTATAGGAGAAGAGAGAGGGCCAGGCACTCCTGTGGGACACCAACTGTAATTGGTTGTCCCTCCCCCTTCTGCGAAAGAGTTTGCCCATTTGCATACACATATTGGCTTCTGTTGCTGAGGATATGACCTTGAGGTATTGAGGGAGAGTGCCCTCTTCACCATTAGTTGTGACAATTTTACGTGGAGCAGTCATGGTTACTGTTATCAAAGCTTTAGTAAGTCAATGAAGATCCCAGTGGGACTTCTTTTTTCTCTATTGCTGTGTATATATGTACTAGCATGTGTATACTAGCAATCATTAGTATTTTTATTTGGCCTGAATCCAAAGTGGCAGGGGTTGAGGATGTTTTGGGAGATAAGGTAGGAGTAAGATTCGTTTATGAAATTAATTATTCGAAGATTTTTGAGAGAGGGTGTTGTAACGGTTGGATATTGGCCTATAGTTATTCAACTCGGTTTGGTCTCCTCCTTTGTGGATCGGGGTGACCCGTGCTATTTTGGTACTGGGGGAAGGTGGAGGATTCAAGGATTTGTTAATGAGTTTTGCAATGTTGGTGTAGCACTTGTGAACTTTTTTGTATATTAAAGGGTGGATAAGGATATTTAAATCTCCTGCCTTGTTTTTTAGGTGTTGATAATAAGGGAGACTTCGTATTGGGTTAGTCGGCAGCTAGGAACAGAGTGTTTGGTAGTTGCCAGTGAGGTTGTCATTTAGGTGGGGCTATCTGAGCTTGGGATTTTTTTGGCAAGGTTTTGTCCTCCATTTAGTGGAGACGAAGTCAATTGAGGTCTGTTTGCTGTTTCTGTTGAGTGGGGGAGTTGGGGTTCATCTGATTTTGCTAATTTTATTTCGCTATTTCGCGAAATCTTTTTTGTTTCCTAGAATTTCTGCTAGGGTTTTCCAGGGTCTTTTTTATACACTCGTAAGTTGGATAAATCTGTTCTCATAATACAATTTTTTGCCCCTTCTATCAGCTGGTTAGGATTGAGAGTACGTTTTGTTTGGTCTCTGGTTATGTGACCCAATTCTGTACTGTTTTTCATATTGGTGGTTAGTATTTATGGATTGAGAAAGAATGCTGGGTGTTAACCGGGACTGTTCAGTCTCTTAGCTGTCATCTGTTAGTTTTTTTAGGGCTGGCTTGTTATAGAGGTATTGGGTCTTTTTTAGAAAAATTATTGAAATTCATTCGTCAATATCTGGTATAGATTTCTAGCCTCAGTGTGCCAGTCAATGTTTGCTATGCTGTTGTGAAGTATGAAGGGCTGCCCTCATTGTGAAGTATGAAGGTGACTTTAGTAGATGTCTTGGGGTAAATTTACCAAGAGTTGTTATGAGAAAAGTAGGGTAGTGGTCAGTGGTATTATCTGTAATTTGCCTGATTTTAAAGGGGGATATTGTTGTTGGGTCCGCTGTGGTCAAGTAGGGAAACACTTAGTCTCTGTAACTCTTGTACGGTTTTGTTTTACTGTTGGTAGCAAACATTTAACAGTTACTCATTGTGGTTTGTGAATTCAGCGACGTGTGGGTCCTGGTTTTGCAGGAGATTATATATTGAAGCCTGAGCTAATAGTAAGTGATCTTTGTTCATGCGTGCAAATCAGTTTTCATACTTCCTTGGTTTTGACTAAATTGGGGGGCTAATGTATTGACTGTGGAACTCTGTAAAGGTTTATCCATGTGAGAGGTTTTTGTAGGTATTTGGAGTTTGAAAATTGGCATTATATATTCCCCATGTTCATCCCTTGTGCATGTATTAGTGATACATTCTAGTTGGGTCTGAGTAGTATATGCTGTGCCAACCCCTTGTTTGGTCTGGCCTACAGTTGTGTATGGTGTGTAACCAGGAATGCATTAGACATCTGATACTATACAGGGCTTTAGCTCAGGTTTCAGTTTAGTGTAATGCTGGACATAATTGCGTAAGGAATGTAGTTAATGCTATGAGTCATCGTAATGCATGCTTAAAGATGTGCTATTGTAGTTACGATAGTTATGTTGTTGTTGGCATGAGAAGATGCCTTTGATTGTCTGCCAGTGTATAGTAATTACAGTAACTGTTTGAATCATTTAAGTCATTAAATACGAGGTTGGTATCAGGATCAATGTTGTACATCATAAGATTTGTAGTCGAATCTATAGTTAGAATTAAGTATTAAACAAAGTTAAATAGTCTAAAAGCTAAAAATTACGCACTGAACTTATTTAACAAATGTTAAAATAATGAGCTAAGGTAGTTTTGGCATATGATGGCAAAAGTGTGAATTATTTATTTAGCACCTGAGAATTGCACCTTGATTATTTGAACAAATGTGAATGTTAAACTAGGGTTAGTTATATAAAGCAAAATAAAGAGAGAAAAAATATAATGAGGGGACTTAAAATTAAGTAATGGTAAACAAAGTTAAATGGACAGAGTGGTCCACTATGAAATTATATGTTTAGTTTAGGAGTAAGATCTGATTTGTAATATTAATAATAAATTTGAGCAGTTATTGCACAATAAAAGTAAAAAAATGAGGTGTTGGTACTAGCTAGCAAAGATAGTTTGGTACTTGCAAAAAAGTATGGGAATATACATAACTTGCTTACACAATAAAAAGTGACTGAAAAAACAAGTAGTGTTAAACAAAATTAAATGGACAGGTAAGAATAATGTGTATTATTAATTTGGAGTAAGATTTGACTTGTACTTTACAAATTCGGCAATTTATAGTAGTAAGAAAGAAGTTATAGAGTATTGGAGGTATTTCATTAAGCTAGGATTGAAAAATAATAAAAATAATAATGTACAATTAATAGTAACGTACACAGCTTGCACCACATATATATGTCATTAATGGGCACTTATCTAATCTGTTACAAAAATGTCGCTGTTTCTAACGGAAGGGTAGAGAATCGTTGTACTTTGAGATAGTATATGTTGTCCTGTTGATGTTTTCGCTTACTTAGTATTTTCCATCTCGCTGTGAAAACACTGTGTATTTTGTTTTCCTGTTTAGTTTTCTCAGCCTGAACAGAGGTTTTGACGTTTTTTTGTTAGACATCATTTATGTACACTCTCATTTTTATTGTAATTGCTGATGTAATTAAGTCCTTTTTTAATCGTCTGATGATGAAGTCGGATCATTATACTGTGTTTACTTCTGCGGTTTTACTAGCTAACGCGTTCTTTGATTTTCATAGTTTTGCACGATGACCGTGTTACGTGGTTCTGGTATTATCCTTGATAGCAGTTTCTCTTGCCTGTGCTGTGTTATGTCACTAGGAATGTGTGGGACTGTTTATTATAACTGCATCAGACAAAACTTATCTTGTTCAGTTTTGTCGTCTGGAATATCAAGATGGGATTCATTTAGTCGAGTGTGCATGTTCTGATTCCAGTCCTTGATATTGCCTTCGTCAACTCCTTATATTTATTGTTGTTATTGTCAGTGTGATGGTTATGCTGCTTTTTAGAGTATTTTCTGTGTCAACACTTCCCGATGTAATCTTTCTCTTCAAGTTTTGGATTTATTCTCTGAATGGTTGGGGTATCGTGGATTCTCGACTTCGCTAAGGAGTGTTTGCCGTTGGATATCTTTGATTTCATTTATTTTAGCCATCAACGATGTAGTCCTTGATTTGTCAGGAATACTCATACCTGAGTTATCATGGTTGTGAATTCCCTTGTGAAGGGAGTGGGTTGGAAATGGGGGGAAGTCAGGCCTCACTCGATCGATTTGTTGTTGCTGTTGGTTGTTGTGCTTGGGTGGCGGCGGAGAGAGGGGTTGATGGATACAATGCGTCCTGACTGGGTAGACAAGTTGAGTTCTGGGTCCTTGTCTGTTATCTTTTATAATGGTGTTGATTCTTCATGCTCGAGTTCTCTTTCTAGTATCACTGGAAGTAGATACTGGTCGCAATGTGGAGAAGGCTTGTTTTTCTGGAGTTGGGTTAGTTGAGTCTGGCAGCGGGAGGCAGTTTGTTGGTGGGTTAGCAGGGTCTGTCTTCTACATCTTCTAATGTGGGTGTCTCAAGATTTTGGGTTACTATTCTTAGTATTCTTGGTCATGTTGTGGTCTGTGGGTTCATGTAGTTGAAGCTTTCCTTTAGCCATCACAAGTTTTGTTGAGCGATGTTTTTTGTGAGAATGAAAGAAGAGCTTGCAGGCGTATGTGCCTGCGGCTAGCCAGCTTCGCACTCTCAGACGTTTCTTAAAATCTCGCAAACGCCTTTGCTTGCCTTAAATTCTCCTCAATCCACCACTATGTTGCAGGCAGTTTCTTTACAAATCGGTATGCAACTGCCTCTCCTTTTTTCAAATAAGCGAGTCATACAACTGTCTCCTGCTAATTGTTTCTCATTTATCCAACAATAATAACTTCTCAGCATCTTGACGTATGGTGCTCTCCATTTTGTCTCAGTTATTCTATCCTTTGTCAGAACAAGAATCAGCTCAATGCCTTGATTTCCTTTTTCTTTGGCGATGATGGAGATATGGTTGTACGGGATTTGTTATAGACATCCTGGCCATTCGCCCAACGATACACCACTATCACTATTGTTCACATGATGTTTTTTTCTTAACAATCAATCGTATTTCTCACCTTCTTTACCAATAGGCTTGGCACTAGGAGGCTTTCTTTGAGCTTGAATGGTAGCTTATGTAGCAACTTAAAATTACTTACACGCACCCTAAAATAATGCGAATATTTTGACATATTTCGCTGGGCCCGTGAGGGGACTGTGTGCCTCATGGTAAACAAATGGCACACTGGCTTGGGAAGGAAAGGCCGAGGCGGCTCAGTAGCTGTGATGTCCGGCGTCGGGTACGAAGGACTTGAGTGAGTTTACTCGGACATTTCTGCGAGCCAATATTTTGACGAAAAAAAAACAGGACCTATTCGAAGTATGGAGACGACTTTTGCTTGCAGGGGACCGTGAAAGACATGATATTGAAGGGACTACTACTAACTTTATAAAAAGTAAAGTAAACATGAAATACCAAATAGAAATAAAACAATAAAATTAACGGTCATACAAAAAGGTTATGTTTGATATTCAGTTATGTAAATTGTCCAATCGAGCGTTGATCCGTTTCGCCAGCGTGTACTGCAGGCGCTCTCGAGGGAAGAGGTTGTTCTCGTCATAGACGTGAAACATGTTTCGTAGTGTGTGAAGTGGGATTGAGGTAGGTGTCTTTACAGGTCCCTCCGTGTGTTATAAATGTTTCTTAAGAGAAGTATTCGCTCATCACTTGGGATGTGTGGTTACTCGCAGTATGGAAGTCTATGGGAGTTCGTGCATACAGGGAGTGCCTACCTACATTGCTGATAATTGAATCGTGTGTCTTTTCGCACGCTTGGATCGTTGCTGTTGCTGTAGTCACACACGCAAGACAGCAGTTTTTCTGTTGTAGCCTAATAACTTTGTGTCTTCTGTCGAGAGTAGTCATGGTAAGTTACCGTTGGGCAGTGACAGTTGGGGACTTATTCGCGGTGTGGGCGTCTTCCCCTCTTTTGTGGAGTGACAGGTCACTGTTGTGGGATGCCAAGTTGCTGTGGAGTGACAGGTATAGGTATTTAGGTCACATTAGCTTTTTTTTGCTTTCTGCTTTTCTCCCCATCGACTGACATTCGAGGGTGAATTTCATGCATTAGTCATTGTCACTTCCCTGTCTTTTTCGTACCATGTTAGAAGGTATGTGTGCATTGCAATGTCTACAAGATGGAAAATACATTTTAAATACCACTGGGGACTACATTACAGCAAAGCACTAGTCAACTCAACCTCAATCATCACTCTGTCAAACTTGTCGATTAAGGTGAATATTGTTGTATAGACGATGATCAGCCTGGCTTTACAATAGGTATATGTTGTATCTTGCTTCTAGTCTGTCTGTTATGTACCAGCTTGTTTGGTCTGTGGTGTGGTTGACAGCAATCGTCAGCGTCCCGTTGTCATGCACACATCCATGCATGAGTGTCATTGGCACGAAAACTTGGCTCCAGTGAACCTTGGCATATGTTTTCTCTTTTTTCTCACTGTTTCACACATAACAGTATTGTTCACACTGAGGAAACTCAGTGAGTATAGGGCTTGTATACCAGTTGTCTGGTGTACAATGTTATGACCTTTTACTAAGGTATTGCTGCATCATCTTGCAAACAACATCACCAGAAATCACCAACTTGTGCCTGGTATTGTTGAAGTGTGTTTTTCCCTGTGATAGATAATGACATCCACACATGGAACCAGTCTACACAGTCCACACATTACAAACAGTTTTGATACCAAAAGCGATTACGTTAGCTTGGTATATATCTGTTGAATGACAGTCGTATTTTCCCCTTGGAACAGAAATCAAGATTCGTTTCAGCAACAGTATTTTTGATGGATAAAAGTAGGCACTGCAATGTTTTGCTCAGATACCTAACAATTCCCTGATTTGGTATTTAGGAGGTTCATTTCGGTTTTAGGTGTTTCCTGTCTGAAAAGTGAAAAAACATTCATAGCAAACAGAAGTGAATCTGTGTGAGGGAGGAAGAGAGTAACGGAAGACTGGAGTACTGATGAAAGTGGTTGTGTGACCAGTAGTGGTCTATAGTGTTCTTATACATGTGTGGCTTAGGCATGATTGTGCCAGGTAATATAATTACATTTCAGCACAGTTGGATCTTTTCACCTGTGCAGCCGTGGACGATTCTGAAAGAACTAGCTATGCAGTCCATTGTCTATGTAGGGGCCCACTTAATACCGGCGGTTAGGTACAGGCTACCGCCATAAAGCGGAAAGAAATCGCCAATAAAGTGGAACACCTTTTTTTCCACTTTAAATGCATATTAATGTAGCTAACAAGTTACACATAACATTATATTAGTTACCCTAGAACTAGGCATTAAAAAACCATAATAAAGTAAAATACGTACACTTATTAGTACCACTCAGTACTTACCTACTATATATTTGTAGCTCTTATGTTGGGTCAGAGGTCAGTTCCAAGATAAAACGAATATATGGGAAGAGAGAGAGACTTGAGTACAATGAGGGAGGACAGGGGCAGAGTTATGTAAAACAAACAAGCGCCGAAGAAAGTTTTGTAAACAATGTGTACTGTCCTGCGCTCTGTGTACCAAGTTACTTTGTGGAAGTTGTCTTACATTGTTATGAAGAATAAACAAAAAGAGGTAACATCCCATTCGTTATTGTAACCCATTTTTAGAAGAAATGACGCTCTGAAGGAAGGCAAGTGGGAAATAAGTCACACAGACTTTTTTTTTGGGTTATCCTAGAGATACTTTACACATATGCTGATAATGTATGCATAATCTGTGTAATGTAAGTGGACCCTCGACATTACGCGATGCATCGACAGTCGATTAACATCGACATTCGATGCATTGTAATGAAAATTTCACCTCGACATTAAATTATTTGTTTTCCAATGAAAATTCTGGATCTCATCGATAACACCGTATTCGATAAGATTCTCATACGGAGAGTGTCCATGCTGTGGCTCTTGGAAACTGCTGTGTGTGCCGTGTTAAGTGTTTTATAAGAAGCATGTGTAGCGCGATCTAAGGATGCATCGTATTACATTCCAATCTTATCCCTATTACACTGTTTTTGGTGCTTGTTTTGCAAAATAAGTAACATGGGCCCCAAGAAAACTTCTAGTGCCAAACCCTTCGAGAAAAAAGTGTAATCAATATTGATAATATGAGGGAAAGAGAAATTGAAAGTACCGAAAGTGAGTGCGTGTATCGGAGCTGGCAGGTTGTATAGTAAACCCCTAGTCAAACAATCTCTACTTTAGTGAGCAGGGAAAACGGCAATCACGGAGCTGTTGATTGCAAAAGGTGCAACTTTGTTTTCGAAACGCAGGAGATCGCTTCTAGTGTTAGAAGATGTTGAGAGACTGTTATTGGTGTGTGATAAATGAAAAAAAACAGATAGCAGGAGTTAGGCATGCTCTTCTATTGAGAGCATTTGTGGACAAAGGCTAGGCAGTTGAATGATGATTTGGTTAAAGGATATTGCCTGTATATAATGGTGAGTAAGTGATTTTAAGGCCAGACCAAGTTGGGTTTTGAAAGATTTAAGAATCGTAGTGGCTTACCTACAGTTGTGGATGGGCATGGCTTAGGCTGCCAGTTCGGTCCACAAAGCGGTCCTGAAAAATTGTGCATGAATTTCAATGGTATACCTTGAGACTTGATACCTCAAAAGACTTGATCCATCATAGTCCTATGGCATGGGGATTCCTTTAAACAATACCCATCCACACACTCCCTCCTCCCATCCATCACTCATCTCAGAATCTTATTAAAGGTAAGTGTCAAATTATTTATTGTTTTTAAGCTATTGTTATTGTTGTTATTGTAATTTTTCTTATTGCATTAAACCTTAATATTTCATGTGGTAAATTTTTTTTTTCATACTTTTGGGTGTCTTGCGATGGATTAAATTGATTTCCATATTTCTTATGGGGAAAAATATTATTTGACTGTAGATATTGTCGACTTTCAATGAAGCTTATGCAGGAACGGATTATATCGATTATCGGGGTCCATGTATTTGGTATACCTGAATAAACTTACATACGAAGGAATAATTTTCTACAGTTACCCATTATAGATGGATTAAATGAAATGTGTATATTACTAATGTACGACATTAATGAGACTCGCGTGATTATTATTATTATTATCGTCATATCATCTTCATTAACTAATATTGTGTCTCGAGAATAAGGGACATCTAGCTGTTTTATGTGTACCTGACGCCAGCACAGTTGTGTAAGTTTATTTTAGGTACAGATATTTCGTAAGTATAATTATCAGGAATATGTTATATATATAAAATCGAGATTGAACTTTTAATATAAATATATGAACATTTTAGAGTTAGTCCAGACATAAAGGAGAGACTGTAGTGTTTTTACGGAATCTATCTCACATAGAAATGTTTAAGACACTATACCGAAGTGAATTCATGAGAGGTAGGCACTCAGGTGACAAGTATGTAGAAAGGGTGCTTAGGCAGTGTGGAGGGATGTAGGGGGGATTTAGTCTGTCGTTGTGGTATATGAGATTGTTGTCGGTCTTTTTTGGAAATAATGTCTTTACTAGTGGTAGTGCTCATAGATAAGGAGTGTGGGTCCACCTACTTGTGTACTGGTCCAATTAGTGCATGATTGTGTACTATTACTGGGTAACAAATCGGGTTTCATTATCGGTTCAATCATTGTAGGATATTGTGAAAATTTATTCCTCTGCTAGACGTCATTTGTTGATGGGACAATGTGCATGATACTCTACTTCCAATGCTATCAAAATTGAAAGGATGTGGCATGAATGATGTACTTTACTGTCCAGTTTCCATTTGTGGTTCAATGGTGCTGGGTGGGACTGTGCTTGGGGCATGGAGGAGCAAGAGGAAAGGGATGGGAGTGGAGGCAACACTATGTTTGAGAGGGTAGCTGGGCGGTTACTTTGTCTGTCCACCTACCGTGCAACAAGTCAAGGCACCTTGCACCAACCTCCTCTTCCTCCATTCCCAGCATAGTCACCTTCATGATCACTATAACTAGTGGGGTTTTGGATCGTGATGCCACGACCCTTGCGTCGACTTCATATAGCTCACTGCCTGAACGTTGGTTACGATGCCTAAAAAGTACGTTTTTTCACTTGGGAATACGTATATGATTAATCATGTACTTGGGAGAATCCTGGTGGGCATAAATCGATTATTTTCATTGTCGTCACTTATATCACTTTCCTATCGTATCACCATAACGGGCTTTGTGAAAATGATAATTTCTCTGTGGAGTTGCCTTTGGGTTAGATAACACTAGCCGGTTTAGCATTTTCCGTGAATAGTAGAACAGTGTTAATATGCATGAGGACGTGAGCAAATCCTGGGGGGTTTGCCAATTAGTTAAGCCCATGATTGGAGCCGAAACACTAATGGTTGCTACACTGATACCCCAGCATCAGCGAATTTTTTCGTTTACGTGCACACTTATGTGGCAGCATCATTCTCTTCTTTTTTTTTTTTTTTTCCTAGGAGACTCAGGGCCTATTGTGCAACTTTAAGGAATGAAAAATAAAGTGTTGATAATAGCTATTTGTGAGCTCAATGTTTCAACCGTTAGAACATACATTTGTCTACTTTTAATGTTTAATTTAACCATTCCCTTGTCGGAACTCTTATACTAACACTCCTTCATAGTCAAAAAAACAATTCTAAAAAAAAAAATTACTTACTACAACTTATAATCAATAATTACATATAAAATACCCCCCCCCCCCTCCCCCCCATATATCATAAACATCATATAACTAGAGTCTAAATAAAACATAATTAACTCAAAACTTCAACATCCTTACTTCAATCACATCGTACTATAATTTTTTGTTTTTATTGTACTTTATATTTTTTTACTATTTTACTTTTACAAATTAACTATTTTTGGTCAGCTTAGACCTAATAAACAGCTAACTGTATCATGATGTTGATACCCTCGTATGACAACCGTAAACTGCACAAACATTTGTTATCATGTATTATTGACAAAACATATTTCACTCATCTACTCCAGCTTTCCACTACCACACTTGCTTCCCCACCATCCAATGCTGTCATCCCCACCACCCACATGGAAAAATACGTCACATTTACTTTTTAGGGCTTATCCTAGCGTAAATCTACACATATGCTGTTATGTAGGTTTACACAATCCCACGATGCTTCCCCAACCACCGATGCGTCTTCCCCATACCCACACTGCCTTCCCCATGACCCATGCTGCCTTCACACACCCCACATGGAAATAGTCACTTTGACTTTTTTTGTGTTATCATAGGTAATCTACATCATATGACTGCTTATGTAGTTTACACGATTTCCGCCCTGCCTTCTCCTCACACCGATGACTGATTCCACACTAACACCACACTGTCATTCCCAAACCAACTAGGCTGTCTTCCCAATACCCACTGGAAATAAGTCCTTTGTCTGAATTTTTTGGTGGTTAAGGTTTGATAATTGTCTGGGCTTGTCAGCATATTGTCTGGTATCTGGGCATGCTTTATGTTACAACTCCTCAAAACCATGGTGTCATCTTCACTGATACTTCGTCTGGGTTTAGAACATTCACCTGCGGAAGGGAAAGTCCCAACTTTCGCCAGGAGTGAGGGTATTCCTTACCGCTCAAGGCTGGCGAGGCAAGGGTTACTGAATTAGCAACTCCAAATGCACTGTGCTTCCCGATTTTTTTTTTAGATCTTGCACACACTGCGATGCAGACTCATTTTCTCACATGTAGGCACTACAGCTTTTCTCCCGCTAGAAGTTGATAGAACAAGACTGTTTAGCGTTTTAATACGTCACCTACACTGGGCTCATGTAAGATGTATCTAGATGGCACCAACAGTGAAAGGGTTTTAGTTAAGCGTGCCTCAACGAAATATATTTAAGTTTTGTTGTTACTGGTAAGTAGAGGGGAACAGACGAAAATGTCATTACCATATCTCGGCTATGTTCCCTGGCTATCATGTGTGGTTTTACATCTCTCTATATGCTCCATGTATTAGTTGGTAATGACATTACTAAAGTGTGATGATTTATGGGCATTCTCTATGACTATGACTGTTGGGAAGTTTAGGTTACCAGTGACTTTCGTAATGTGGTAAACCCTTTGTGTATGAGGGACCTCCTTTGAAAAGAAGTGACATCATAGATTGTGAGTGTGCTGTTGTATAATGTTATCCTTGCCCTTATCAGAAAGTGTCTAAGTGTCTAAGGATGGGCAGAATCAAGTTTTCTCAGTAGCTTGTGGGTTGTCCTGCATCATCTCACAGGAGTACTTGCAAAGTATCTATCCAGGCTTTTGGGACAATTTAGCTTGACCATTCAGATACTTGGAGACTTTCAGGGCCATGATCAAAGATATAGTCTAAAGATAAAACACTAGCTACATTGTTAGTTCTCTTATTTTACAAGGGGTTCTCTCCATATGAAGTTTACCATACTGTGACATAATCACTGACCTCTACGGACTAAATTTATAAGTAAAAACTCTTACTTTGAAGGTGCAGTAGAAGCATGGGCTTTAATGGAGGATATACTACATGCTGGCTTTGATATATATGCATACTGGTTGAATTATTTAGGAAACTTTATGCAAAATTCATGGAATTCAAAATTTGGATTGACATGCTGCTATAACTAGTAAAGGTGGTGAGGGTACTATAGCTAAAATTGTTTAAAAACACACCAATAAAAGCAGCACTTACATTACAAAACTTGCTACTTTCACCTGGGTATTTTTATTGATGGACCATTTTACCTGCTCAGAAAGCTTTCCAATCTTACAGTTTTATAATGAGGGTAGTGGAAAAGAGTAGAGTGATGGAGCAGTTGAAGGCTGTGGGTTACATGTGGTTATGACTCATTGGTGTTTGATAAAGCCTGTGCATGGGTGAAAAACATCTCTCAGTCAAGTTACCTGTGGGTTGCACTGTACAGTATCTTCTCATCCTTTGTCATTATTGTACTTTTAATGAGGTGGTGTGATACAAAAACACTCAAATTTCCATATAATTATTATTTATTATAATTTTTTTTATTTATATTGCTCAGTAACCCCTCTCTATAATGAGACTTATTAGGGGGAGATTGTCTGAGCATTCATTACGTCAGCATAATGTTGAAAAATAGCAAAAAATGCACTAGAGTACTCTACTGTATACTTAATCAGTTACTGTCATGAATTTACAGTATACTGCAATAGTATGAAAAATAAAAGGAGTTTTAAAGTACTGTCCTAAATAAACCTTCTTTCAATTTTGTAAATGTTTAATTTAAGTTTTCCAGCAGCCAACTGGTGGGTCGAGGGGTATTGTTGAATTATTAATTACATGCCTCTGTTGGTCGGTTAAATTGATATACGATAACTGGTTTTGAAAACCGACAAGTTGAAGATTGAGGACAGATATGCATCATAACGGGAATCGATATATTGGCAAAGCTAAGATCAACAATGCCGGGAAAATTGGTGTTATACCTCTACCTATTTTGTATGAAGCTTTTTACCTGAAAATTGCTGGAGTTTGTGTTATGATATTCTAGCAATGACTGTATATGATATACAAAGCGGTTATGTTTATGTGTGCTTACAGATATGTTTGTTATGATTTGAGAAAAGCAGGATGGACTACTACTAACTTAATTGTTTCAGGCTGTTAGTGGTAATCATTTCTCCACGATTGTCGCTGGCTTGTAGCACCCACGTAGTCACCTCACAAATCAACAAGAGGAGGATGGGGCATGATCCTATTGTGATAGAACAGACAGAAGAGGCGAACGTGCTTATGATATTTTCTCTCGTCTCTTGAAGGAGAGAATCATTTGCATCATGGGAGATCGGTAAGTTAATGGAATCTGTTGCAGTTTTTAGGTGTGCGGTGTGTCTTGATTGTTGTGAAAGATCGTTCATCCTGGAGATACCGCCCTTCTTTCAAACAAATCAGTTTACATACTGCCACAGGTGCTTTTGTGATGTTCGGGTTTAAGACTTACAGGGGTTATTATAATAGTAGTCACTATTAGTCTTGTCATTTAATAAATAATGAGAGTTACAGTGGGAGTCCTTAATAAGTGAGTATACCTTGTTTTTTTTCTTATTTGTTCATGTTTTCTGTCTTTTAGTTGCAGATGATCTTTAGAGAATGCCTTTATGCTCTGACTTTAATTTAAAATGTTTATGTTCATAAAAAGCATTATGTGATGGTGTTACGTTGGTTTTGTCCCTTATTCTTTGATAAGTAAGGTTCTCCCTACATGTTCTAGTGTGGGGAGCTTTTTTATTTAATGGCCTTAATCTGTTAGGGTAATACTTACATCATGGCTCGATCATCTTGGTGTCTCTGTTACCCTTTCACCAGCCTCTTCACAGGTTATATAAACTATTATTTACATTTATTATCACACGGCCGAGTCCCACCAAGGCAGGGTGGCTCCGAAAAAGAAAAATTTCACATCATTACTCCATCACTTTCTTGACCAGAAGGGTGCCTTTACACTACAGTTTTTAAACTGCAACATAACACCTCCTTCAGTGTGCAGGCACTGTACTTCCATTCTCCAGGACTCAAGTCCGGCTGCGGTTTCCCTGAAAATCCCTTCATAAATGTTACTTTGCTCACACTCAAACAGCCGTCAAGTATTAAAACCTTTTGTCTCCATTCACTACTATCAAGCACGCTTCAATCATGCCTGCTGGAAGTCCAAGCCCCTCGCACACAAAACCTCCTTACCCCTCCCTCAACCTCCTAGGCCGACCTACCCGCAATTCCTTCCACTACCTGACTGATACACTCTTTGAAGTCAATTCTGTTTCGCTCCATTCTCTACATGTCGAACCACCTAACACCCTCCTCAGCCCTCTGGACAAAGTTTTGGTAATCGCACCTCCTCCTAACTCCAAAACTACGTAATTCTCTGCTTTTATTCACACCACACATTGCCTCAGGAATGACACTCTCCACTGCTCAGCCTTCTCCTCGCTGCACATTCATCACCCACGCTTACACCCATATAAGAGCGTTGGTAAAACTATATCTCATAACATTCCCCTCTTTGGCTCCAAGACAAGTTCTTTGTCTCCACAGACTCCTAAAGTGCACCACACATCCTCTTTTTCCTCATCAATTCTATGATTCACTCATTCTTTTCTATAGACCATCGGCTGACACGTCCACTCCCAATTATCTGAATACGTTCACTCCTCCATTCTCTCTCCATCCAATCTGATATTCAATCTTTCATCACCTAATCTTTTTGTTATCCTCATAACCTACTCTTTCCTGTATTCACCTTTAATTTTCTTCTTTTGCACACCCTACCAAATTCATCCACCAATTCTGCAAACTTTCTCTTCAGAATCTCCAAGAGAACAGTGACCTCAGAAAAGAGCAGCTGTGACCAATCTGAACAACTTTTGTGGCTTGTGTATTCTTCTATCTTGTTTAATCACGCCTCTTGCAAGACCTCGCATTTACTTCTCTTAAACCCCATCTTATAAATATATTCAACAAGCCACGGTGACATCACACATCCTTGTCTAAGGCCTACTTTTACTGGGAAAAAAATTTCCCTCTTTCCTACATACTTAATTGAGCCTCACTATCCTGTAAAACTCTTCACTGCTTTCAGTAACTACCTACTACACCATTACACTTGCATCATCTGCCACATGCCCCCTTATCCACCCTGTCAACGCCTTTTTCAAATCAATAAATGCACAAAGACCTCTTTAGCTTATCTAAATACTGTTCACTTATATGTTCACTGTTAAAAACTGGGTCCAACACCCTACCTTTCCTAAAGCTCCTTGTTCATCTGTTATCCTATTCTCGTCTTACTCTTAAATTTTTCAATTATACCTCTACCATACCTTACCAGGTACACTCAACAGACTTATCCCCCTATAATTTTTGCACTCTCTTTTATCCCCTTTCCTTTTAAATACAAAGGAACTATGCATGCTCTCTGCCAATCCCTAGGTACCTTTCCCCCTCTTCCAAAATTTTAAAAAACAATTTCACCAAACCACTCCAAAACTATATCCCCACCTGCTTTTAACATTTCTATCTTATCCCATCAACCCGCTGCCTTCCCCCTTTCATTTACCTACGCCTCACGAACTTCCCCCACACTCACAACGGCTCTTCCTCACCCCACAAGATGTTATTCCCCCTTTGCCCTATAAAAAAATCACAGTTTCCCTATCTTCACCCCAATTAAAAAATTTCCCCAAAAAATTTTCCTTCCTCCCCCCAAACCTCTAACTCCCATTTAATAACTCTCCCCTCCTATTTTTAACTGACAACCATTTTCCTAGTTTTCTTAACTTGTTAATCTCACTCCAAAACTTTTTCTTATTTTCAACAAAATTTTTGATAACCTCACCCACTCCTCTTTTTCTCTTTTTTTTACATTGCTTCACCACTCTCTTAAACCCTCCCTTTTTTCTCCATAAAAACCCTTCCCTCCTTTCTATTCTTTTTTAAAAATTCCAAAATTTTTTTTAATTTTTAAAAAAAATAAAGTTTTTAAAAAATTTGTAAAAAAATTTGTAAAATTAAAAAAATTTTTTTTAAATTTTATTTGAATTGTATGATAGCCCATCTATCCTCCAATACGGGTTTATACTACCCAACTCCCTCCTCTTTTTTTTTAAAAACCTTTCACCTCTCTCTTCCCTGATGCCATTCTCCTTGTCCCCCATCTACCTTTTACTCTCATGTACTACAACAGAAAGTGATTGATATATTTTGGGCCCCTCTATAAACATGTACACCTGAAGTCTACTAAAACAGTCTTTTATCTACCAATCATAATCCAAAAAACTATGTCATTTCGCCCTACATCATATCGTGTAACTTATTTACCTCTTTTTTTTAAATATGTTTACCATAACATAAACACTACTATAAAAATATAACTGTATTCCAATAGATATGTACAAATTACAATTAAGCCTCACACTTTAAAAACAAAGCTACACACTCCATAGCTGTTCCCCCCACAGGTTTTCTTATTAACTTCGTCTTTTCTCTCTTCTTGACATAACTCTGGGCTAACCAGTGTTTTTTGACACACTTTAGTCACCCGGGGTATGGTGGCCAAAACTTAAATTAAAAAACCCCCCGGGAGCCACATACCCCCCCCAAAAGATAAAAGAAGGACCCAGAGATCCTGCCGGGTTAAAGGGTCGCCCAGAGAGAGAGAGTCAAGAGGAGAGAGAGAAAAGCCTAGCTAACTCCTCCCACCAAAACAAAAACTTTGTCAAGCACAATTCTCCAGTTTACCACAATTCTACCCACACCTTAATTTACTTTTATAAAAAAAATACAACTTTTAAACTACTTATTTAAATTTTTTTGGTGTTTTTATGGGATAACCTTTTAAAATTGAGAAAAAGGTTTTGACCCAGGGGCCTCTCAGTCATACCATTTAGAACTGATCCCCACAATTCAATATAATTAGGTTTTCCCAAAGGTAACTGTTACTTAAAAATACATGTTGGGTCCTATAGCCCCAAACACCCCCACCCCCAGACAAGTCTCACAAAAGCTAGCCGGTCCCTCAAAGGGCTAGTAAAAAGATATTGCTTAAGTCTGAAGGTGGTAAACAAGACTACAAAAAGCTACATATTTCCTGCCCCATAACTACCTTCACTTTATTTTTATTTACAACAGATTGCAGAATTTTTTTAGAAAAGATTTTAACCATCCCCTTTAACTCAAGGGTGTAACAAATTAAAAATTTTAGTGACTTTTAAACAATACACATTAAAATGAAAAAATTCACACAATCCCATGTGAAGCCCGCACCAACAGGCTGTCCCTGCTATGAAAAATCCAGCAAGCAACTGGTACCCAGGGTGGCATCTTCCTGATCAGGAACAGAGTAGACCCAAAACCCCAGACAGTCGGGTGTACCCCGGCAGGAAACTTCCAAAACTTGTCAAGGGTTTCTCTCATTTTGGGGGGCCGAACCAAACATGAGACTTCCATCAACACTCACGATCCTTACATGGTCAGGCACCAACCCCACCCCGGGGTCCCCACTCCACAAAAAATCCTCCAAATTTATAAGAGGGGGCTACATAGAACATAAAAGGGGTCCAAGGGCCACAAAGGCAAATCGTGGGGCTGTTTTGTATTAGAGCACACCAAGACCAACATCACATCCCTTTTCCGAACGCTCATTTTTCCCGAAGGTTGTCAACCACTGCCCAACTCACATTTACGTACATACCCCCCCCCACACTTTTGGCCCGATCACTCCTTCACAGTCAGAGGGCTGGTAAGAGTACTAGGCTCGCCGGAGTTCACCACTGCAAAAACAACAAGGCACACTGACAAACACTATGTAAAAAGTACGCCCCAGCATCTACATGAAACTTCTAGAGAGAGCATCAGCAACCACATTCTCTGAGCCTTTTATATATTTGGTTTCCCAAAATTTAAAAAGGCGAGGAACAAAGCCCATTTTAAGATCTGATTTTAGTCACTATACACAGGAACAGGGGAAGAACCTGAGACATTACAAATGCGAAACCCACCCCAAATGAAAATTTTTTTTCCCTGGGGTAAAATGTTGACATTTAAATTTAAAGGTTGCTCATTGATAGAAAACAGTTCTGAAACCTCTCACAGTGCAAAACAACACCAAAGACATCCTTTGCACCCAGGTTGGATACATCAAGTTACACAAATACCACCACTTCCACTCACACACAAATTTTAAGCACACAATAACACAATTTGCATTACACACTTTAAAAGGTACTGAACACGGGCCAGGGAAACACATTTTCCCTGCCCATATTTTATTTTATTTAAAATTTTTTGCATCTTTTAGTGCATAATACAATCTTTCTAATCCGAAACCCTTATTTTTAAATGTACTTTGTGGTAGTCAGTGTTTATCCCGGGGGGTGCCACAATTTGGGAACCAAAGCATGGGAAGCCCACTACTCTCACTAAGCACTACAAAATGGTGTTGGAAGAATTTCACCTTTCCCCCATCCCAATTTTTTCATACAGATTTTTTCCCACACAAAATTGTTTAATTGGCTCAGCTTTCCCTTTAAAATTTTTTTCATTGAGTTTCAACTTTTCCCCCTTTCTACTCCCAAACTTTTTAAAGTTTTCCAAGGGGGTTGAGCCAATTCTCCAACATTTTTCTCATTAAAACCAAACATGCATTTCCCAAAATCTTTTTCACACATTTATTTTTTAAATACACTTTTGGTATTTTTACAGATTATTGTTTTGCAGCCCCTTTTCATCCATAAAACATTGGTCCTCTGAATTTTTGACATAAATTCAAAACCTTTTAACCGGTTTCTGTGACACTATACTCATTCTTTCTTTCTTGGGGGTGTGGGTTTTTAATCTAACCCCTGGGAACTTCCCCCACAACATGTTTTAGCCACAGCAACTTGCCATACAGATTTTCACAGAATTTGCTCCAGTTCACACTTCCTCCCCAGCCCCAATACATGGTCCACATTTTGGTCCCACTCATCACCTGGGCTGGTTATGGGCACTTCCTGGGGACCATGACCTCATACGCCAAACAGTGTCTGAAACTGAGAAAAAGCTCCGAGGGGGAGATCACCATCCTCCCAACCAATACTCAAGATTCCAGATGCTTCCCCACTAGCAAAAACAAAGAAGGATCCTCTCATCCCATTGTTAGTATTGTCTTACCCTAGGCTTGCATCATTTTCTTTAGGGGTTGATGAATTTCTCTATTTCCCCTTGAGATGGGGGAGTATACACAGTTGAACACTGAGGCTCACTTTTAGTCCCCTTTAAAACTTTCAAAAGACTTTGGGTAAATTAGGCCCTGGTCTTTTTGCACTGCTTGAGGAAAACAAAAAGAAAAAAGAAATTCACAAAGCCCTTAAACTACACAGCCGTTATCATCAGAGGGGCGGGGTTCAAGTACCTGGGAGTGGAGCAAAATTTTTGGGGTAAATTACATTTCCCGTTTGGTCCTTGGAATGGACCAATCATCTACTACCAGCTTGCTGAAGGGCACCTGGGCTGAAATACCTAAAGGGAAAGGTTTTAAAACTTCGAAATAGTTTCCCCATAAACTGAGAGACATGATAGGTCTCAATAACTTTCGACAGTCTCCACAGCTGAGACCAGAAGAAATCCTGAAACCTTGGACATCACCATCGGGGACAAAACCCCTTTTCTCCTTCCATCGATACTGCAAAAAGAGTGAATTCCTTTTAAAGAGTTTCCCCCCTGAAAAGAAAAAACCATTTAACTGTAAAATCTCTTCCCCAGCAACACGACATTTTCCTCAAGAAATTAAAGCACCTACAGGGGCACCTCTCTCACACTAAAATTAAATGATCCATTCTCCAACATGCTCACTCTGGCGGAACATCCTTTTCTTCAGTTTTACTGCAGTTTAACATCAAAAAAAGTTTCCAAACCAAGTCCTCACCATCCCCATAAAATATAAGGGTTTTCCCTTGGTATCCGGTCACGAGACATACTTTTGTGTTAGGGACCAACAGGAAAAGGTCTGGCAGGGGCCCCTAGCCTTTTTCTCCCAAACTTTGGGGGCCCGGGTTTCCCCCCCTACTAGGGTTCTTCACTTCTAACAGGCCCATAACATTATTTCCCAATAAGAGGGCGCCCCCTTTGAAGGGAATTTCATCGAGATACCTACAGGGGAAAAGCCAAATTGGTAAGCAGATTCTACCCATAATTTGTGTACTGGTGCCCCTTTGGGTTAACCCTAAACCCTTTAATAATAATCTACTCCAGTATAGGGACCTCAGACACTGGCAACACTCCAGCCCGTACAAGGGGTAGGTCTACATCCATCTCCAAGACCCATGTTCTCAACCCACCCACATCCTTTTTTGCAAAACAACTGTGGACTTCAAAAATACCTTCACCTGGGGTCTAGATCCAAAGGTTCCCCCCCTCACCTTGCCTTGAAGACCCAATGAGGCAACTGGATTATCTCTGCGTTTGAGTCCCCCTGGGAGGTTCCTCCCTTTTCCTGACTCGCCCCCTTGACCAGCAAAACTTTTTTTGTGTCCAGTTTTTTACAGTAGTAACAAAAATCTTAAAGGATTTTTACCATTTGGGTGGGCTGGTAATTTTCTCGAGGGCCTGAAAACATTATCTGATGTCTAGGAAACTTTGAACTCCAGTGACTTACCTTTTCCTTTTTTTTTGAGGGGACCTCAGCCCTTTATTTTTTCCCCCGAAAATTCTTTCCCACTTACCTTTTACCCTAGATTGGAATAAGGTTTTGAAGAGTGGGAAATTTTTAAAAGCAATGACTGTTTTTTTTTCTTACCAATTCCCTGCGAGCCAAGAAACGTCACCTAGATCCAGTGCTTTGAAAAAATTATCTGGGGTTTTTGTCCCCAAATTTCTCGAGTAAAGGGTTGTATTGTACAATTCCTCATGAACCATCAGATCTACTAATTTGTTATAGTCTTTATTAACTCCTTTGGAACAAACCCATTTCTTAAAAAGGAACAGTTTCTCATTCCTAAACTCGGTTAAGGTCTGCCCATCCTGAAATTTTTGATTCCTGAACTTTTGTCTATATTTCTCAGGTATCATTTGGTATGCAAGCAATACTTCCTCATTAATCTTATCATAATCAGAAAAATTTTGCCCCTCCAGAGTCTCTACTCTCTGGAATCCTTTACCCACAAGTTGTGCACGAACTAGGGTAGCCCACTTCTGTTTGGGCCATCCTTGCTCCAAAGCAGTCTTCTCAAAAAAAGAAAAATATCTATCTGGGTCACTCTCTGTAAACTTAGGGACAAAATTTGCAGCTTTAGTTATGTTAAAGTACTGCTCAGGCTCTTGTTCTGAACCTCCTAACCTCTGACGTTCTTCCTCCTTAGCTTTCATTAACCCTTTGACTGTCGCGGTCTTATATGTATGTCATAGGAGATACCGTGTTTGACGTATCTATACGCATAAATTCTAGCGGCTTCAAATCAAGCAGGAGAAAGCTGGTAGGCCCACATGTGAGAGAATGGGTCTCCATGGTCAGTGTGCACCATATAAAAAAATCGGGGAGCCAGTGGTGCATTGTGGGAATACCATTTCAGTCGTCCTTTTTCAGCATGTCTAGCGGTAAGAAATATGTGACTTCCCTGCAAATCTGGGACTCTTCTCTTCCCAAGTGATGCTCTAACACAGATGGAAGTGTCAATGAAGATCAATTTCATGATTTCGAGGAGTTTGAGACCAAAAGCAATGGAGGAGGTGGAGGAGGAGGAAGAGGAGGAGGAAGAAGAGGAGGAGGAAGAAGAGGAGGAGGAAGAAGAGGAGGAGGAAGAAGAGGAGGAGGAAGGAAGGAGGAAGAGGAAGGAAGGAGGGAGGAGGAGGAAGGAGGGAGGAGGAGGTAGGAGGGAGGAGGAAGAAGGAGGGAGGAGGAAGAAGGAGGGAGGAGGAAGAAGGAGGGAGGAGGAAGAAGGAGGGAGGAGGAGGGAGGAGGTGGGAGGGAGGAGGAGGAAGGAGGGAGGGAGGAGGAAGAAGGAGGGAGGAGGAGGAAGGAGGGAGGGAGGAGGAGGGAGGGGAGGAGGAAGGTGGAACGGGAGGAAGAAGAGAGAAGAGAGAAGAAGAAGAATAAGAAGAATAAGAATAATAATAATACCTAATACCTAATAATAATAATATGTAATAATATGTTCCCTTGAGGCATGAAAACAGTTCACCCCATGACAGTGACAAGATAAGGGGAGATAACATCTGATAAGAGCTACCTTTGATGAGCGTAAACGAGGGTGGAGGGAGGGGGGCAGCTGTCCATCTGTCAAGAGCCAGGAGGAGAAGGAGAAGAAGGAGGAGGAGGAGAAGGAGGAGAAGGAGAAGGAGAAGGAGGATGAGGAGGAGGAGGAGAAGATGATGACGAACAAACATTTGTCTGTCTGTCTATTTGTCTGTCTGCCAAACTCCCTGTCTATCCGTCTAGCTCTGTCTCAGAGAGAGCCACAAGACTGTGTCATCATCACGTTTACTCACATCTTCAAGCAGAGTATAGCACTTTGTCTGGATTTTTTGGGTTATCCTAGGTAATTTACACTATGTATAGTTGTATTTATGTGTACCTGTGAGACAGAGATAGACAGAGAGAGAGAAAGAGAGACAGATTGAAAGAGATAGAATGAGGGAGAAAGATAATTAGATAGAATGGAGGGGGAAGCAGCATCCGACCCCATTGTTTTGACAGGCAGTAGGGGGAGTGACTAATGAGACAATATGTCATTTTGACAGCTGCCGACTCCTGACTCAAAACAATTATAAGCCACACACTCGCACACAAGACAAGCTTGCTGAAGGGTGATAATAGGAGTTTTATGAAAGTATCTAGTGACTATATATGTGTATATATATTATAGAAACCAGAAGCAAGAAGGGAAGGCAGGGAATGAAGGAAGGACTAGATGAAAGGAAGGAAAAAAGTAATGAAGGACAGATGAAGGAATGTAGGAAGAGAGGTGGAATGCCCTCCAGGTAGCCTCCAGGTAGGAAAGGAATGAAGGAAATTAGGAAGGAATGATGACACACGACCATTTACCTAGGATAACTACATAACACAACTGCCTGCTAATACTTTGAAGAAAACTGCTCAGACGAGGTGTTTTGTCTTTGCACATAAAAAAAAAATTCAACAAAAATGCACACACACTGATTTTATGTGTGAGAGTGTAAAACACCACTGTGTATGACACCATGTTTTATGTGTGAGAGTGTAAAACACCACTGTGTATGACACCATGTTTTATGTGTGAGAGTGTAAAACACCACTGTGTATGACATCATGTTTTATGTGTAAGAGTGTAAAACACCACTGTGTATGACACCATGTTTCACAGAGTTCCACAAGCTGCAGAACTTCTAGGAATATATTCAGTGACTGTATATTGGTATATATATTATAGAACAATAGTAATAAACAATTTTTTGTATTGTTTGTTTTTGTAAACAAGTTTTGTAAACAGTATATTGATAATTATGTTTGTGTGCTTATTGTGTTGTATACAACGAGTGTATATATGTACATTGCACCTTACTTTGGTCTCACAGGCCACATAAGTTATGTGAAAAAATAAAATAGTGAAAAGAACAACAAACCTTCAAATACAAGTAAACTAAAGTTTATCGGGTGAGCGGCAGTCGCCGCTGTTGCCATACGCGGCTCATTTTCTGCAAACTTCATGCCTCTATATCTCGGTAAGTACTGATGGGAAAATTTTTTTTGGGACTAAAACAATCAGAAAAATAATCTTAACATTTTCATAAGAAAAAATAATTTTTTTTTTTTTTCGAATATTTTGCGACACCAGGAGACACTTCAGGATTGGGCCCTTCGACAGTCAAAGGGTTAATTTCATTTCAGCCTCTAGTACAGCTAATTTCAGTCTCATTCTCTCCATTTCCATATCACCTGGAGTAGGTGATCCCTCATGTTCACTGTTAACAGGCATGTTTACTGATGAATTATTACCTTCTTCCCTGAAGCCTAAAAAGTTGAAAGACTCAACTTCTGACATAGTTTTATCTTTAAACACTTGCTTCCCTCTTACAGTATCAGTGGACAAAGTTTTCCCACAGGCACATAAAATAACACAAATTGAATGTAAACTATGCACATAGCACTTTCCATAACCACAACAAAAATGTGTTACTCAACCTTTCTCCCACCTTAGGAGAAAAACAACCTGTAAACTAATATATGAAAACAACACTTCCACTGACACCACCTTGGTAAATCTTCTACCAGAAACATGCAACTGTTATTACCCCATACCAGCACATATAGTTCAGAGAATGTTTTGAGTTATTTTAGCAGTCAAATAACTCTCCTGGACAGGCCCCCATGTTACGTTGGTAGGTCTTATTACTTAGATAGTAAGGTTCTCACTACATGTTCTAGTGTGGGGTAGCTTTTTACTTAATGGCCTTATCTGTCTAGGGATAATACTTACATCATGGCTGATCATCTTGAGTGTCTCTGATACCCTTTCACCAGCCCTCTTCACAGGTTATGTAAACTACTACTATAAAAATATAACTGTATTCTCAATAGATATGTACAGAATATACAATCACAGCCTCACATTTTCAAAACAAAGATCTACACACTCCATACCTGTTCTCCACATGGTGTGTTCCAACAACTTTTGTCCTTCTCTCTTCTTGACATAACTCTGGGCTAACCAGTGTTTTGACACACTTTAGTCACCCTGGGTATGGTGGCCACAACTTAAATTATAAAAACTCACCCCTGGAGCACACATGATGCCCCAAAAGATAGAAGAAGGACCCAGAGATCCTGCCAGGTTGAAGGTCAGCCACAGAGAGAGTCAGTGAGAGGGAGAGAGAGAGAGAGAGAGAGCCTGGCTAAGCTCCTCCCACCAAAACAAAAGACTGTTGCCAAGCACAATTCTCCAGTTAGCACAATTCTACCACACCTTAATTTTACTTTTACAAAAAGAAATACAACTTTATAAACTACTTATTTAAATTGTGTGTTTATGTGTCTATAGTATAACCTATTATATTGAGAAAAATAGGCTTGACCCAGCTGCCTCTCAGTCATAAGGTTGATCAGTCCTTCTGACATTTAGAGGAAAGTCCCCATCAATTCAATATAATTAGGTATTCCAGAGTAACTGTTACTTATAAATACATGTTGGGTCCTATAGCCCCATAACAATCCCCAAAAAGAAAATACTTTCATTATCATTCTACACATTCACCTCTCTCACACATAATCACTGTTTTTGCACAGGTGCTCAGAACACAACAGTTTAGAAGCATATATGTATAAAGATACACAACATATCCCTCCAAACTGCTAATATCCCAAACCCCCTCCTTTAGAGTGCAGGCATTGTATTTCCCATTTCCAGGACTCAAGTCCGGCTATACAAAAATAACCGGTTTCCCTGAATCCCTTCACTAAATATTACCCTGCTCACACTCCAACAGATCGTCAGGTCCCAAATACCATTCGTTTCCATTCACTCCTATCGAACACACTCATGCACGCCTGCTGGAAGTCCAAGCCCCTCACCCACAAAACCTCCCTTACCCCTTCCTTCCAACCTTTTCGAGGACAACCCCCTACCCCGCCTTCCTTCCCCTACAGATTTAAATGCTCTCCCTGTCATTCTACTTTGATCCATTCTCTCTAAATGACCAAACCACCTCAACAACCCCTCTTCAGCCCTCTGACTAATACTTTTATTAACTCCACAGTTTCTCCTAATTTCCACACTCCTAATTTTCTGCATATTTACACCACACATTGCCCTTAGATAGGACATCTTCACTGCCTCCAACCACCTCCTTGCTGCTGTATTCACAACCCAAGCTTCACACCCATATAAGACTGTTGGTGCTACTAAACTTTCATACATTCCCTTCTTTGCCTCCATAGATAACGTTTTTTGTCTCCACATATACCTCAACGCACCACACACCTTTTTTCCCTCATCAATTCTATGGTTAACCCTTTGACTGTCGCGGCCGTATATACACGTCTTACGAGGTACCGTGTTTGACGTATATATACTCTCAAATTCTAGCGGCTTCAAATCAAGCAGGAGAAAGCTGGTAGGCCCACATGTGAGAGAAATGGGTCTGTGTGGTCAGTGTGCACCATATAAAAAAATTCCTGGAGCATGCAGTGCATAATGAGAAAAAAAAACTCCGACCGTTTTTTTTTAATTAAAATGCCGACTTTGTGGTCTATTTTCGTATAGTATTTATGGTTATATTCTCGTATTCTTGGTCTCATTTGATAGAATGGAAGACAATATTATAGAAATAGAGGTATTTTTGATTATTTTTACTATAAAAAGGAACCTAGAAATGAGCTCAAAGTAGGGGAAATGTTGATTTTTTGCCAGTGTTCAAAGTAAATAAATGATGCCAATGTCCAATAATGTCCAACTAGCCGTTCTACTATGCAGTCAAGAATGGTTTGATGTTATTTATGCAATTATTACCAGTATTGCAGTATCGGCATAAAAGTATCCTTCTATTTTTTTGTTTGAATAAAAATTCAAAATAGAAAGCAAGAGTAAATCAGAGGGCCTGGAGACCATGACTGATGACAGCTAAGAAAATGTTTATTTTAGAGCCAGGAATGTCTGCAATGTTTCATTCGGACTCTTATTTTGAAATTGTCATATTTTTTTAGTTTTTTCGTGAAATTGCCAAATTCAAATTTCTGACCACATTATTAGGTAGTTGAAATCGTAAATGGGCAGTTTCTTGGTACTCAATCGATAGAAAAAATGGAGTTCTAAAGAAATAGCTATGAGTTTGGCGACTGGAACTTGGAATTACCGAAAATTAGGACTCAAAATGGCGAAATCGCCGATTTGGTAAACTGCGCCGAGGTTGGGCTAACTTCGCGCGCGCATAATTCCATCAGTTTTTCCATCAAATTTCGTTTTTTTTGGTGTCATTACAATTGGGAAAAGATTCTTCTCTATCATTCATAAGAAAAAATAATTTTTTTTTTTTTTTTTTAATTTTGCGACAGACAGGAGACCCCCAAGGATTGGGGTTGCAAACTCAAAGGGTTAACCTCACATCCTTTCATAAATCCATCAGCCGACACGTCAGCTCCCCAGTAATCTGAAAACATTCACTTCTTCCCTACTCCCTTCCCCCCTATTTTGATATCCAATTTTTCTTTACTAAATCATTTTTGTTTTACCCTCATCAAATCACCCCTTACTCCCTCTATTATCTATGTTCACTTTCAACATTCTAACTTTACACACATTTTCCCAAACTCATCCACTAACCTTTGCAGTTGTTCTTTAGATTCTCCCCATAAGCACAGTATCATCAACAAAAAAGCCAACTGCTTTCAATTCCCATTTTTATTTGATTCCCCATCAGTATTAATAAATCCCACCTCTCTCCCGAAACCCTAGCATTAACTTCTTTAACAACCCCCCATCTATAAATATATTAACAACCATGGGGACGTTACAACATCCCTGTCTAAGACCTACTTTTACCGGAAGTAGTCTCCATCTCTTCTAACACAAAACCCTAACCCCTGAGCCTCCTATCCTCATAAAAACTCCTTTACACAGCATTAAGTACTTACCACTCCACCTATTTCCATATACGTGCAACATCTTCAACATTGCTCCCCCTATTCCACTCTATCATATGCCACTTTTCTAATCCATAAAATGCAGTATAAACTTTCCTACCTTTATCTAAAAATACGTTCACAATATATGCTCAATGTAAACACTTGATATACACATCCCTTACCCACTCTGAAACCTCCTTGCTCAGCCGCAATCTACATTCACTTCTGTCCTTACCTCAATCGTTCAATTATAACCCTACCTACCGTAACCCTTTTCCTGTATACTCAGTAAACTTATTCCTCTATAATTTTTATAATCATCTTTTGGTAACCCCGTCCCTTTATATAAAGGGACATACTGCTCCTCTCCTCTCACGCCAATCCGTAGTACCTTCCCACCCCCCTATTCCATACAGTTATTCAAAAAAACAAAAAACCAACCCAGTCCAACACTGTAATCCCCACCTGCTTTTAACATTTCTGGGTCATGATCCCGTCAGTTCCAACTGCTTAAAAATACATTACATAATATTACAAACAAAAACACCTTACCCATCAATCTAACTAAATACCCCCTTTCTTCATGTAATGCCTTACGCAACCTCCCCCACACAACTCACATCCTGTTTCTTATTCACTCCTAAAAGATGATATACCTACCCTGACCATGAATTGAAAATACCCGCTTCCCTTTCTTTTTCGTTCGACATTAAAAAGTTCCTCAACATATTCTGCCATCTACCCAAAACCTCCGTCTCTCTCCCCCATGTACTAACCTCCCCTACTCAGTTTTTAACTGAACAAATCCATTCGTTCAATAGCTTTTCTTAAACCCTTTGAGGTCGGACAGGCCCTCTCCGAAACTCGTTCTCAGGGTCGGCCAAAGTTTAAGAAAAAAAAAAAAAAAATTCTTTTCTCTATGAAAAGATAGAGAATCTTTTCCGACGATCAAAAAGACCACCAAAAGTTTGAAATTTGATAGAAAAACTTACGAATTATGCTCTCGCAAAGTTAGCGGAACTTTCTCGGCGATGTTACGCATCGGGCTATTTGCCCACTTTGGAGCCCCATTTTCGCCAATTCAACTGTACTAGCGACAAAAAACATAAATATCGCTAAACTTTCTAGAAACTAACTCCATTTTTTTCTATCGAATGGAACAAGAAACCACTCATTTATGAAAATTCAAAACATCCGTACAGTGGGCAGAATTTTTAGCAATGTTGCCAATTTCACACAAATTTCAAAAGATGCCAATTTCGGAATAGTGTCCAGAATAACAAGAACGACATTCCTGGCACAAAAAGACCTTTCCTCTAGTCATTAGTCATGTCTCCAAGGTCCCCCACTTATATTCTTTT
This sequence comes from Cherax quadricarinatus, assembly GCF_026875155.1. Lineage (NCBI taxonomy): Eukaryota > Metazoa > Arthropoda > Malacostraca > Decapoda > Parastacidae > Cherax > Cherax quadricarinatus. Next base: position 4,045,966 of record NC_069414.1, read on the forward strand.
GCTTAAAAAACAACAACAAATACACGTTGAATTTTTATTTTCTCCACAAAAAATATAAGATTACTGTTATGGCAGACTTACTCTGCATTAGTGTAACAATGGTAGAAATATTATTGGTGCACTTTGTGAAAGAATATTAGACTCACCCAGTTGACGATGTATTGCAAAACGCTGGCACGATTGTTTACTTTTGAAGTTTGGTAAAATTCGAACATTTCTGCTACTTTGAGCTCAATTTCAAGGCACCTTTTCTTTGTATAACCATCAAAACATCTTCAATTTCTGTAATAATGTCTTCCAGTCTTATAAAATGAGACCAAGAAAAACTAGAATACAACAATAAATACCATAACGAAAATACAAATGCAAAAGTCGCGGATTTAATTAAAAAAAAATGTCAAAGTTTTTTTTTTTCTCCATTAATTATGCACATGTGTGCTGGCAGGATTTTTTTAGGACTGATGCACTCACTGACCACATAGAACCCATTCTTTTTCCATAAGAAGGCCTACCAGCTTTCTCCACTAGATTTAGGGGGCCGCTCGAAATTTATGGAGTACTAGTATACGTCAAAAACCCCAGAACAACCCCAACCAAAAACCCCTAAAATCTATAAACGCGTAAAACACCTAGTCACGACGAAAACCCTCACAGGGTAAAACTTGTTTAAAAACTCGCTCCAAAATTTTTTTTTTTCTTATTTTCATTAAAATTACTTGACAGTGGCCTCTCTCCCCTCTCCCCTCTATCATCTGTCTGCTCTTCATATGCACTCTCCACCACTCTCTTCATTTTCTCTCCCATGGCCCACTCTCGCTTTTCTTTTTGCACTCTCCTCTCTCTTCTCTCTCTCTACTCTCTCTCAACCACTCTCTTTCAATTCTCATTCACCTTTCTTTATACTCTCCAATATACTCTGTACCTGGCTATACTCTGACTTTGGCTTGCAACCTGCTACCTGACTCTGACTCTGATACCTTCTGCTCTTCTTATAACATTTCTTTCCTTTCTGCTTGTGCAAAACCTCCATAAGCTAAAACTTTTTTTTTTTTTTCCTATCACTTTTAAACTTTTTTCTTTTTTTTCCTCCTTTTCTTAAGCTAAACTTTTTTTTCTTTTTTTTTCTTTTCTATTTTTCCTCTTTCTTTTTCTTTTTTTTTTTTTCTTTTTTTATTTCCTCCATTATTTTTCCCTTTTTTTTTTTTTTCCTTTTTAAAAATCTAACCACCACTCACCTACCAACTTATATGTTAGCTATTTTTTTCCCTTTCTTCCTCTTACTTTTTATTTTTTTTATCCTTTTTTTTCTCTCTTTTTAATCCACACCCTTTTTACATACTTTTTACTCTTTTACTTCTCCAATATTTAAAACTAATCAATAAATCACACATAACAAATCAAAATTATTAATCACACACAAATAATAAAAAATATTTACAAAATAAAATCACCACATAATATATATATTAAAAATTATATCACCAATAAAATTAATTATAAATATTATCACAAACACATTATAAAACTAAAAATCAATTTTTTCTCTTTTAATCCAAAAATTTACATCAAATCAACCCTTTATTTTTTTACTAAACCCATTATTATTAACTACCTTTTACTTCATACATATCATATCTAACTTTTTCATCTTCACAATATTCAAGAGGGGCCTTCTCTTCATCATAAATCCTAGTCCCAATCCCACCAATCCTTCACTTCTACTCCTCTTTTTTCCTTCCCTCCTCAACCCACCCTCCTATAAAAACCCCAAACTTCTGCCCCACATTCGTGATACTGCAATTTTACAAACTATTTCAACCACTCTTCAAACAAACCACAACCCCCCCCCCCCCCCCCATTACTCATACATGCGCCAAGCCCCACCTATTCTGCCAATAGTTGCTTATATCTCACCCAACTTCCCCTCCTTTAGTTATACACTTTTCACTCCCTCTTGCATGTTGCCATTTTCCTCTTTTTCCCACTACCTCTTACTCTAACTGTAGCTTACAACTAGATAATATGCCGATAAATCAGTTTTGCCCCTCTATAAACGTGTACATCCTGGAGCCTACCCATCAAAACCTTTTTTCTACCAATACATAATCTAGCACACTACTTTCCATTACATGTATTCATGCCTGTATATTTATTTATCCTCTCATTAAATATGTAATTACTTATTACCCAAATCTCTTTCTACACATACTCAATTAAAGGCTTTTCCCAATTTCGTTTACACCCCCTGCAACCCCCCAAATTTAACCTACTACTCCCTCCACAACGCCATTTTTTTGCCCTCTTTAGTATTGAAATCCCCAACCACCATACTCTCACACTTGGTTTTCAAAACTTCCCCATCATTCACAAACATTTCCCAAAATCTCTCTCTCTCTCCTTCGCACTTCTCCCTTCCCAGGTGCATACCATAGGGCCCCCCTCCCCGCTTTTAACGGTTTCACTTTACGGCATTCTGCTAATACAGTCATTTCAAATTATGACCACAACTCGCTATAAAAAAAAAAAACGGCTTCCCCCCACTGACTTTCTTAATACGTCACCACACCCCACCCTGTTTGTATACATCTCTGTGAGATCCCTAAGCACTAAGTCTCTCCATGTCCTGGAAAACGCCAAAATTTCAAGTGTTTTAAAAGTTATATCATATTTATATATACTCTGATAATAATATACTTATGTATAACCTATACCTAAATAAACTACATACTGTACAGGCATGCAGGTACACATTAAAATCAGTAATTTGTCTATATCTCGAGACGTCATATTAGTAATGATAATAATCATCACCGAGTCTCTTTTAAATGTCGTTATATTACATTAATATACAACATTTCATTAATCCATCTATGATATTTTTTTTTCAAAAATTATATAATAAACACAATGCATAACATATAAAAGATGTAAATACAACAACACCCACAGTAGAATAAATAAACATGAAAAATATGAGATAGGTAAGCCAGACGACTTGCACAAATGATGCCATATTAGAATTGATAATAATAATAATCACCGAGTCTCAATAAATGTCGTATATTACATTAATATGGCACATTTTTTCATTAATCCATTCATGATATTTTTTCAACAAATTATATAATAAACATGATACATAACATATAAAGATGATAAATACACCCCACAATAGAATAAACAAACAAAGATGAGATGTGGCCCGGTGGCCTGGTGGCTAAAACTCCCGCTTCACACACGGAGGGCCCCGGGTTCGATTCCCGCGGGTGGAAACTCCGACACTTTTCCTTACACCTATTGGTCCCTGTCCTGTTCACCTAGCGCAAATAGGTACCTGGGTGTTATCCGACTGTTTGGTCGCATCCTGGGGGACAAGATTAAGGACCCCAATGGAAATAAGTTAGACAGTCCTCGATGACGCACTGACTTTCTTGGGTTATCCTGGGTGGCTAACCCTCCGGGGTTACAAATCCGAAAGAAATCTTATCTTACCTTATCTTATGTGGTAGCCAATTACTTTACAAGTGATGGCAAGAATAACATTTTCGCTAGTCCTAACGACCTAAGAGAAATGTTTACTACTACTGGGGTACCTAATAGAAAATTATACCTTTTGTCTGTATGTAAGTTTAAATCAGATATACACAAATACAGTTACATAGATTATCATACATAACAGCTTATGTGAGAGAACCTATGGAGAAACCCAAAAAAAGTCAGACAGGTGACTTATTCCATTCCTTCAGTCAGAGTGTTATGTCTTCTAAAAATGGGTGTTACATGAAATGGGAGTTTTCTTTATTTATTTCTACCAAATCACATGTAGAGACAACTTGTACACATTAAACTTGTACACAAAACCAAACGTGTACACTGTGTTTGTTTAACAAAACTTGCATTCGCACCTGGTTTGTTTACATAACCCTGGCACTTGTCCTCCCATGTACTCATTCTCGCTCTCATCATTTATTTGTTTTAATCTCATTTACTCACATCCCTGACCCTACACTAAGACTACCAAATATTTAAGGTAAGTAATGAGTGAACTGTAAATATCATTTTATCACTCCTGGGAGCTTAAAATATCATAGAATAGTATGTGTGTGTGGGGTGGTCTGGCTGGCTACCATACATTCTGCACTTGATATCTACAATAAATACTGAACTACTCATCTCACCCCTCACCCAGATTAAGACTCAAATATTTTAAGGTAAGTAATGTATGAACTGTAGATGCAATTTTATCGCTCTGGGCAATGCTTAAATGTAATAGAATATATGGGAAGGAGGGGTGCCTGGTATGTAGCCTGGCTGACGCGACATACATATCACACTTGATTTCTTAACAATAAATACTACATGTCCTCCACCCCTAGATTAAGACTTACAAATATTTTAAGTAAGTAATGAGTGCACTATGTGTGTATTGTACTTTTTTTATGTTTTTTTTATGCCTAGTCTATCAACTTAATATATGTTAGTGGTAAACTTGTATCCAGTATTTGTATGCATATATAAGGGGGAAAAAGGGTGTTCACTTTAACAGCATTTTCCCAATTTACGCGGTAGCCTGGAACCTAACCTGCTGTATAAGTGGACCCTACTGTATACGCTTACCTATACCCCTTTTCATATCCAAACCTTATTTATTTCCACATAATCCTTGAATTTAATACATTTATAGTCCCTCTTTTCCTGCCGTACTTATCCCTTCAACATTACTTACTGCATCCATTACTCTAACGCTATTTAAAAGCCATGCCTAATTCCCATTTATTCTCTCTTACTGAAACTCTCCCACCCCCTTCAGCTGTGTTTCACTAAAGCCAGGACATCCAGCTTCTTCTCATTCATAACACCCAAAATCATCTCATTCTATCAATTTGCCCACATCCACACACATTCAGACTTCCAACTTTGACAAATTTTTTTTTAGTTCTTTTTAAGGTAATTATAACAGGAAAAAGGGTTACTACTAGCCCATTGTTCCCCGCATTTTAGATATGACTTTTACAACACCATGGCTTATACGAGGAAAGATTCTTATTCCACTTCCCCATGGCTATAAAAGGAAAAGTAATAAGACCAAGAACTATTAAGATAAAATCAAGAAAATCAGATGAGTGTAAAATAACTGAACATGTACATGTATGTGTAGTGTGACCAATTTAGTGTGACATTTACTGAGTTTTTAAAAACTAATTCATACAGACATTGAGGTAGAAACCAGTAGTTACACTCTTAAGATGAAGATGTTCTTTTGATGAAAGTTAAAGTACCAATAATTCGTTTCTTAAGTTTGATCAGTATCACTTAAGAGGTTCTCATGACCTCAATACTGACAAGACTTTTTGTTAAAACTTATTTCTAGGATTCTTTTACCAAATTTTTAATTGTTTAAATCCCAATCGTTTTCTTTGTGATTTTTGTTCCTTTTTGTCTGTTAATGATTTTTATTGCATTAAATTTCATCACTCCATCTATCATTTCATTTCCTCAGCCTCTCTAAGTCTTTCTGGAATAGATTTCATTTTTTTATTGGCTTATCTTAAGTAATAACTTTTATCCTCACAAACATGTTTATTTATATATATATAATATAATATATATATCAAATTTTTTTTTTTTTTAACTCCTGTTGGCAAATCAGTAACATAAATCAATAAACAATAGTGTGGTAAACAGTGATCGTTTGTGGCCACCTTATGAGTTGCATATTTTTATATTTTAATAAAAATTAATCTGCCCATCCCATTTTATGAATAATTTCCTCTTAATGGGGGCTCCTTGGCATGGTGAAGGAGGCTCTTGGTCTGAGGAATTAGCCCTGTCGGTCTTTCTTTCCTCAGACCGACCTAATTACCGACCCCCCCATTTCTTTCCCTCCCCTCCCCCTATCCCCATCCACACCCCTCCTCCCCTTTTTTCCATTCCCTCCTCCTCCTCCCACAACCTCCCTTCTGCCCTTCCTCTTTTTGGCTTTTGGGCTTTCTTCCCACAGGGCGCACTAGTCCTAGTAGGGGAAAGGACAACTCTGGGGTCCCATCCCATTCCGTTTGAGGTTCTTGCGGTGTCATAGTATGCCGTGGAATCTGGATTGCCATGGGATTACCGAGCCTCTCCAGTATCCCCGGAGTAGCTTTGGTGTCTCATCGGGCGACGGGTGTTATCTCTGGAAGCCACTTTTCGATTTCCAGGGGTGGGGTGGCCGAAGGAGGTATGCTTTGTGGGCGGATATCCGGCCGCCCTCTGTTTTGTCCACCGAGTAGCTCGGCAGATGTGAGGTTGCTATCCCGGATTGCTGGTTGACTGGCATGAAGGGTAGGGTATGGCACGGGTTCCAAATCTGCATCGCGCTACTATCGGTGTTGAGGTCCCCTCTTGGGGCGCGGAGGGAGATTCCGGCCCTTTCATTCCTCCTGGAAACTATTCCTCTTGCCGCCCCACTCCCCCTTTTTTTATTCTTTTTTTTATTTTTTATTTTCTTTTCTTCTTCTTTTTTTTTTTCTTAAAAACAAAAACAAAGGAGTAACCTAAACCCGCAGCCCCGAGTCCATGAACCCCACTACTCCGGCCCTTCTTGATACCGCACCCCCATTCTGACCCTGCCTTGTGTTTTAAACCCACTCTTCGACACGTTCCCTGATCCCCTGTACCCCTTCTGGTGCTGTTTCCTCACCCTTCAGGTACCGGGGCTTCGAACTGACTCCTTCGATTTGTCCTGAACTCCGCTCTCCTTTGACGATGCTTCCGGCTTTCTCCCTCTAACGGTATGGCAATTTTCGAATCGCGCCCCCATTTCATTCAAACAGCCGACTCAACTCTGGTCCCTACTCCTAAACCCAACGTCCAATCTCCTGATATGCTCTCGTTACCTTCCCATTCGACTCGGAAAAGACCGACAGCACGTCAAGCACTCCCTCTCCACGCTCAAGTTTCGGACCACACAATGGACTAACTACGTTACTTTAAGACCGAATTCTTCTTCTGCCTACCTTTTCTGACCAAGTATTTGCAAAGCGCTCCTGTGCATGTTGGTAGAGATATTTCTTTCATGCTCTCAAAGAGCGGTATCGCATCGTCCCTGTCCAAATGCTACCCAAGCTCATGAAATCTTTCTCTTCTTTTTCGAATATCGATGCTACCCTATCAATATTAAAACATCTTTCTCATCAATCGTGTAGTGGTACTGTCATTCTGCCCCATACCATATCCCCAACAAATTTCAGTCCATGTGGCAATGCATTTTTGAACCAGCTGGAACTCCAAGGATCTCCCAATCCTCAAAGTAGAACACTTATGTTCTCCTGCCCGGGGCCGGAGACGTTACCCTTGCAATGTGGCTTGTTTACTTTTGACAGCCGAGAACTCCCGACCACCGTATATGTCGCAGACATCGTTACAAGTTCGAAAGGGTGATACCTACACCACAAACAATGTAGAAATTGCTGGCGTTTTGGTCACCCAGGCGAAATATTGAGATCTTGGCCGAATGCCCAGTCTGTGGTGCCGACGACCATTCTAATCCATCTTTGCAGTCACCTCCATCTTGCCTAATTGTAATGAAGCTCACCCTTCGTACTTCCGCCGTTGCCAGGTCTACTTAAATGAACGTGAAATCCGTGCCTCCAAGAGGCAGAAGGTCTCCCTTTGCTATGGCAGTTACTCAATTTCCACCTCCAAAGGGAGAATAATACCCGTGTATTCTATTCTCGTGTTTCCAAAACATCCCGTCCCCCCACTTCAGGGTACCATCTTCTGCAGCCTCCTCGGTTGTTACCCCTCCATAGCCACTACGGCATCTAATCCTTTTGCTGTCCTTGGCTCCTGACGTCCCGACTACACTCATTCTGTTATCGCATCTCATCCGCGCCCTTCCCCCCCTCACAAGCCCCAATATCGACAAGACCTCGTACTACATCTAAACCAATCACCCCTCTAATCAGAAGTCCAAAAATCCACATTGCTCAAAATCTTCCTGCCCCTTCCTTCCCTTCTCCACCTCCACCACTTTACCTTTCCATCTCTGTACCTAGTTCTTCCGCCTCTCTCTGGCTCAATTACAAGTGTGGAAGAATCACCCCCTCCTCGTACATGCCCTTCCACACCCCTGTCCCCTCCCAAGTTTCTCCCACTTCCCCTGCCACCTCCCAGGTTTCTGCCTCTTCAGCCCCCCCCAAACTTCATCTCCAGTCCCTACACCTCTTCCCTCCCCCTCGACTTTGTACAGTCCAGTACGGCTCCAATCTTTACTCACCCTCCTCCTACTATCTCCAATTTTGGTCTCCCATACATCTTTTGAATTCAAAACACTTGAAGCCATTTCAAAAATTTGCGAGACCTAAACTTCATGACACTGATTCACTCCTGTTCCTTCTCTTCCCTCTCCTCCATCTTCCAACCCCATTCTTTGCAAACCTGGTCGGTGTTCCTTCGCTATTTGAACGTCTTTCCAATGCCACCACACGTTGACCTGTTCTAACCCCTCTAGTCCGTAGGTTCCTTTATTACCTACAATTCCTGATATTTTCTTCATCGCCAATCATGGCCTATTTACAGTGGAAATATCCGCGGCCTCAGGGTATATCGGGGTGAGCTTCAGATGTTGCGTTCCAGGTTTTCCCCTGTTGGTGCTTGCTTACAAGAACCAAAATTACACTCTGGCTGTTTTCTCAACCTATCTCAGGCTATAAATTTATTGTATTCTTCGATTCTTACTCAGATGGGACCTTTAATGAAAGTGCCCTTCTTCGACCCAATGATATTCCGTACAGTCAACTATTTGTTCCTAACTCCTGCATTCCACTGCAGCCCGTATCCACTTGAATAGTGGTTTACACCTATGTCCTTTATATCCTCTCTCCTTCTGATCATTTCTATACCAGACTTGGCCTTCTTGTTTTCATCCTTTACCGACCACCACTTCTGTTACTTGGTGATTTTAATGCCCACCATTCCTCTGGGGGGGTCTCATTGTGACTCGCGTGGCATTCAGTTGGAGGCTTTTCTCGCCTCTCACCCCTCCCGGTTTTAAATACGGGTACTCACTCCCACCCATTTTGATCCTCCGTACTCATAACTCTCCTCTTGCATCGACTATCAGACTGTCTTCCTCCACTGCACAGAGACCCTTCCACATGGACTGTTCTACCCAGGACTTACATGAAAGCGTCATTTTCCGCCATTTCTTACTTTTTCTCCTTCCTAATTCACCCCTTTCGTAGCCCTCGCTGGCAATTTGATTGTCAAATTGGATCTTTAATCTACACCTCACGCTTTATGAGGTTCACTCTTCATCCTCCATCGATGAGCTCCTACAACTCTTCCTCGATGTCAGTTTATAACCGCAGCTTCTCATTCTATAACCCCAAACCTCAGGCAGGCATTCCTCAGAAGTGCCGTGCTTGGATAGGTCTCCTGCTTATGCTCGTGGCAGTACGTTTGAAACGTGCTGCAATGGGCAGTAACCGGTACAATAGAACCGCTGAGAGAACTTCTTGATTTTAAGCTAGAAGAGTGCGACGCTCGCCTGTGTCATCCGTGAACTAAACGCACTCTTTGGTTGGCAAACTATGTTTCCCACCATCACCTCTGCTTCTTCTATGATGCAGTCTGGAAAAAGTGAGGAAATTGAGTGGTAAATATTTCTCCTGCCCCAGCTCCTTTCCTAAACGGGTCGCTGGTGTTGAAGTAGCAAACCCTCCTCGAACGTTTGCCATGAACTTGCACACACTGGTCGTATGTCCCGAGGCTCCATCTATGCCCCTCGTTTCTTCCTCCAAAGTCTGCCAGAGAGTTTAGTACCCTTGGACTTTTCTCTCCTCAGAGAAGAACAGTATAATTGCCTTTTACCACTTCAAGAACTGGAGGCAACACCTCAGCTTGCCGACCATCGGCAGCTGGGCCTGAACGACATGCAAATTCGTATGTTACAACATTTACATCGTCAGCCCATGTAGCCTCTTACACCTCTCCAATCTTATTTGGGCACCAGGATTCTTCCCCAGCTGGGAAATCTGCCATTGTTCTCACCTTTCCGCAAACGGTACTAACAGGACATGAAGCCTCCCACTATTGCCCCTTCGCCTCTACTAGTGCAGTTTGCAAATTGATGGAAACTCTCATAAATCGACGTTTAATGTGTATTTAGAGAACACAACAATCTCACTCAGTCAATATGCTTGTGTAAGGTCGTTTCTACCATAGAACCCTTACTAACTACGCTTGGATACGTATGTTTCGTGAATGCCTTTGCAAATAATCAGAATCGTTATTGCCATATTTTTGACCTTGAGAAGGCAATGCACAACTTGAGGTATAAAAAGTTTTGGCCCAAGGCCCATTCCTTAGGCCTCTCGAGGCAATCTACCTCCTCCTTAAGAAACTTTTTAAAACTGACAGACCATTTTCCCCGTGTTCGAGTCAGTAATGTTTCTTTCCCCGACTCGTCCAAGCGGAAGTGTCCCTCAGGGATGTGTTCTAGCACAACACTTTTTTCTCCTTGCTATAAAGGATTTGGCCCCTCTGTTCTTCGACCACAATATTTGGTCTCACTCTATGTTGAAGACTTCGCTATGCGTGTGCCAGGCGCTGACTGTCATCTAATTGCCAGTTTCTCTCCAGCATGCGTCAACCGTGTTTTCCCACATGGCCACCACGCATGGGTTTAAATTTTCAAGTACCAAAAACTCACCAAATTACTTCACTAGACGCTCTGTTATCTCCGATCCTCCTTTGTATCTCTATGGCTCCCGTATCCCCGAACAGTGAACGTCAGTTCTAGGCCTACTCTTTTCGACCGTCTGGTTTATCCTGGAAACCTCACATAACCACTCTGAAGGCAACTTGTCAACAGCCGGCTAATAAACTTCTTAAAACCCTTGCTTCATCTTTTTCTGGGGAGCTGATCGTCCGAACTCTGCTTCGCCTACATTCAGGCCCCGTTTTTATATCGGAAACTCGATTATTGGTTGACACAGATTTATTCCGGCCTCTCCTGCTACTCTCTCTAGCCTATAAACCTATCCATCACCAAAGGATTACGTTTGTGCCTTGGTGCTTTTTTTCGCCCTTCCCCTGTTGAGAGCCTCTAATCTACAGAAGTCGAATGTGCCATCCTTGCTGATCGCCGTGATGCCCATTGCCTTCGCTACTATGAACGCTCTACGATCTACACAATCCTTCCATTTAAGAATGGTCACTGATATTAGTAACATTCCTTTATTTCGTTCGCCGCCCCTGTTTGCTCCATCCCTTTTCCTTCGCCAAACATTCACTCTTGTCTTCCCTCAGTTACCACCTTTATATGTTATGTAGCATCTCACTTTTTCTTCCCTACCCCCCTGGGAAGTTCCAGCCTTTTCGGGTCTGTTCATTCCTCACTTCCCTTGCTCGAAAACTCAACTGCCTACTGTGGCTTCCCGCTTCTCTTTGTCTCCTTGATCACTTCCCCTCCCATTCTCATGCCACTGCTGTGTACACAGATGGCTCTAAGTCCTTCAGACGGCGTCGGATTCGCAGCATGTTTTTTCCCCGGACAGCGTCGTGTCGGGGCATTACTATCTTGCGCTAGAGCATTTTTTTTTACTGCTGAACTGATGCCATTTCCTTTGCAGCACTTATTCGTAACGTCATCTATGCCTGTGTCCTCATTTGTAGTAGTCTCAGACTCCCTTAGTGCTACTACAGGCTATAACTAAAATTTGATACATCTCATCCCCTAGTTCTCCGTATCCACTTTGGCTACGCCGTATCACTAGAAAGCCAAACATTAAGGATAATGTTTTTTGTTGGGTCCCTGTCATGGTCGATGTACAGGCAATGAACAGGCAACACTGCCTGCGCGTCAGCAGTACATGACTATACCAAGTTCCCTATCGGGTGTTCCATTTCTGGACTATTTGCTGCAATAGCTACCCAACCTTCGCACGCCGGCAACAACGTTGGTCAACTCTGCTCAGTAACAAAACCCTTCATTCTATTAAAAACCAACCGAGCATAGGTTAACTGGCCGTCTACCTTGTCATCATGCCGAGGTTGGGAACACTCTCTCCCACCTCACTTGGCACACTCGTCTTACTCAGGGTATCTCATAGAGGCACCCTGATTCCTCTCTGTGAGCAGGTGTCAAGGGTTCCAGTATCGATTAGCCCACATTCAGTTAGACTGCCCTCTCTATCAACGAGCACGGCAGAATTTTACCTCCAACGTCCATCTTTCGGCTACGACTCTCTCTTTACCTCCCTTCTGCTGATGGCCCCTCCTTTATATCCTGACTCATCTCATTGACTCTTGAACAACGACTGATTTACTCCACAAACTCTGAGATACTTTTCGACTCCCTCAGCCCTTTCTAGTTTCAGTCTCTTGCTGCCCTTACCCTTTCAACCATCCACTGCCCCGCTGTTATCCATAACCTATTACTCATCCATCTCCCTTTTGCCACCTGATGCCCTCGCTTCCTTCCTGCCCTGCAGCGCTGTATAGTCCTTGTGGCTTAGTGCTTCTTTTTGATTATAATAATAATAATATGAATAATTTCTATTACTGTTGTAGTAACATAATGGGTCTGATATATAGGAATTTGCTAATCAAAAACTAAATCTTTTATTCTTCAGGTGTTTTATGCCCTGTCCATACATAAAATTACAACCCTCATTAAGGAATGTTGTTGCCGTCAATAAAATTGCATGAATAAATACAGTGGAACCCCGAGTTTCGGCCGTAATCCATTCTAAGAGCTAGGCCTGAACTCGAAACGGCCAAGAAAAGGCTGTAAGAAGTCAGGTGTGGTAGGTAAGGTAGCCCACCTGGCCACCCCACCCACACGTAATATACTACGACATTTAAAGCACCATAGAGTGATAAAATGCATATACAGTACACTCATTACTTACCTTAAAACATTTGTAGTCTTCATGACTCACGAATCGTAATGACACGATGGCAAACAAACCATACCATGGGTGGGGATTGAACCCACGGTCAGAGAGTCTCAAAACTCCAGACCATCGCGTTAGCCACTGGGCCAGCTAGGTTAAGCCGGCCCAGTGTCTAACGCGATGGTCTGGAGTTTTGAGACTCTGATCGCGGGTTCAAAACCCACATGTGGTATAATTTGTAGTCTTATTGTAGGGTGGGAGGTGAGTAGTATTTATTGTAACAGGTCAGGTGTGCTAGGCATGGTAGTCAGGTGTGGTAGGTACGACCACCCCTCCCACACGTATTATACATTTAAAGCTCCCTTGAGTGATAAAATGCATATACAGTACACGCATCACTTACCTTAAAATATTTGTAGTCTTAATGTAGGGTGAGACGTGAGTAAACAAGATAAGTCAAGAGAGAGAGAGAGAGAGAGAGAGAGAGAGAGAGAGAGAGAGAGAGAGACTGAGAGAGAGAGCCTGAGAGAGAGAGAGGCTGAAAGAGAGAGAGACTGAGAGAGAGAGATCATCTTGAGGCACCATGATGGTAATGCTGGTGCAGTAGTAAGGATGAATGGGAGGGTGTTGGCACCTGGAGAAGAAGTTAATATCCTTGGGGTGAAATTTGACTCCAAACTAACCATGAAGAACCATGTTGTAAATCTTGCAAACAAGGCAGCCCGGAAGCTTACAGCACTTCGCCGTATCTCGCATCTACTTGACAGTAGGGGTTGCAAGATTCTGTACGAGGCACAAGTACGCGCTCACACCTTGAGTATGCTCCACTTTCTTGGTTTGCCTGCCCCCCCCTCTCATCTGCGACTGCTTGACAGAATAGAGAACAGAGCAAGATGTCTCATCTCTCACCTGGATCCATCCTGGATAGATCTGTCATTTCAGCAGAGCCTTCAACATAGGAGGGATGTGGGTGGCCTTACTGTTATGTACAAGGCCAATATTGTCAAAGTACCACACTTTGATCCACTTCAAGGACAGCGTGAAACAAGCTTTTATGCCACAAGATGGGCAGAAAGCAGCAACTTCACTCTGGCTGTACCCTTCTCCAGAACATCACTCCATCTGAGATCATATATACCCAGGATGACTCGAGTATGGAAAACATTCGTACAGTATAATGATGTCAACGAGATAAAGTCAGTTGATCAAATGAAAATACTGGCCCACAGATGGCTCCAATTTCATCCTGTTCCCTACTTGTATGTCTCATAACAATAAAAATGCTTTCAAATGAGCTGATGTAGGTAACAGCTCTTAGCTTGCCAATGAAGTTAGGAATCCTTAACCTGTAAATAGCTTGTCAATAAAGCTAGGGATCCTTAACCTTGTCAAACCCTGTGTTAAAAAAAAAAAAGACAGAGAGAGACTGAGAAAGAGACTGAGAGAGAGAGACTGAGAAAGAGACAGAGAGAGAGAGAGACAGAGACAGACAGACTGACTGACGGAGAGAGAGAGAGACTGAGAAAGACTGAGACTGGAAGTCCCACACTGAGCTTAACTCGGGGTAAATAACTGGTGGAATTCTTTCATTGCAAAGGCCCCACAGATTGACAGAGTTCAAAACACTACCTTTGGGAATTCTAACACAATTCCTCTGACCACCACAGAGGGAACAAATCCTCTTCCCAGCAACGAAGGAAGCCTTGGATCTGTTAATTCTCCTTCACCTGACATCTCTGCTTCAGCCACTGCAGTACACTAGACAGTGCACATACCATCTCTGATCCTACACCTGTCAGCACACCTGCTGACACTATTCCAGCATCTGGCAGCAGTGCTTCATCAGCAAGTTCTGAGTCAGAATTTTCTCCACCAGAGATTGGTGCAGTTAATAATCAGAGAACTGTCACTGCACCTGATCACCTACTGCGCCAAAGTACGAACAGCAGAGACACATCTGTCAGAACTGGTAGAGGACTTGGTAGAGGACGTGGAGGAGGAAGACCTCTACAGCCATCTCACCCTCCACTAACACAGTCCCAGCGGCAGAACCTGTGGACAAATCAGCAAAACACAGGAGGTGCAACAAATCATAGTCCACCCTCCCAGGCACCTAGGCTGTGCTCTCGCTGTCACCGGAAGGGGCACACCGCCAACAACTGCCTGCAAGATACCAGGTGCAATTACTGCTACAAGAAAGGGCATCAGGAGGACCAGTGTCGGAAGAAAAAGGAACTTGACAGACAGGACCACCTGTTTAGAGACCTGTTCTCGGAACAAACCAGCAGGATCTCTGAATTGGTGAACACTCTCACACATCACCCACTCAGCTACTCCTATCTCAGTCCAGCAGGTGGTATTGTGCCTTATACAAGACCACAGACCTACATCCCTGCAGCTGCCTCAGTACTGTACCTCTCTCAAGGACAGGCACCTTACATGCCTTACACACCCACCACATCATGAGGAGCCACTCTATCAGCATCCTGTCAGCCAACATTAGAGGTTTCATTACTAATGTTGGAGAGCTCACACATAGTTTTGTGAACACTCGATGTCCCGACATGATAGCTGTTGTTGAAACATTTTTGGACGACAGCCTCTTCAAGGGGGGGCTCCTTGGCGTGGTGAAGAGGCTCTTGGCCTGAGGAATTAGACCTGTCGGTCTTCTTCCTCAGACCGAACCTAATTACCCCCCAGTCTCCCCTCCCCTATCCCATCCTCCCCATCCTCCCCTTTTTCCTTTCCTCCTCCTCCTCCCCACCCCTCCCTTTTGCCCTTCCTCTTTTCGGCCTTTGGGATTTCTCCCATAGGCGCGCTAGTTCCTAGGTAGGGGAAAGGATACTGGGGTCCATCCCATTCCGTTCAGGTTCTTGGCGGTGGCGTAGTTTGCCATGGAATCTGGATCGCCTGGGGATGTCCCGATCCCTCTCTGGTATCCCGGAGTAGCTTTGGGTGTCTTTCGGGCGACGGGTGTATCTCTGGAAGCCACCTTTCGGATTCCGGGGGTGGTGGCCGAAGGAGGTATGCTTTGTGGCGGATATCCGGCCGCCCTCTCTTTTGTCCACCGAGGTAGCTCGGCAGATGTGAGGTTGCTATCCCGGATTGTTAGTTTACTAGCATGATGGGTAGGGTATGGCATGGGTTCCATGCTGCATCTGCGCTACTTGCGGTGCTGAGGTCCTCTTGGGTGCGGAGGGAGATTTCTGGCCCTTTCATTCCTCCTAGGAACTATCCCTCCCCGGTCCCCCTTTTTTTTATTCTTTTTTTTTATTTTTATTTTCTTTTCTTCTTTCTTTTTTTTTCTTAAAACAAAAAGAAAGAAGTAACCTAACCATGGCAGCCCTAGTCCATGAACCTCCTACCCCCGGGCCCCTTCTTAATACTGCACCCCGTTCTGACCCCGCCTCGTCTTTGGACCACTCTTCAGACACTCCTCATGCCTCTGTACCTCTTGCCGGTGCTGTTTCCTCACCCGCTTCAGGTACTGAGGCCTCGACTGACTCCTTCGATTTATCGGACCTTCGCTCTCCTCTGACTATGCTTCCGGCCTCTCCCTCTACGGTGCGGCAATTTTCAAATTGCCGACCCGTTCCGCGTCGGACCAACTCTGGTCCCACGCCTAAATGCCAATGACAATTACCTGCTGATGATACTTCTCCACCTTCTCGTTCTTCTCAGAAACGATCGACACGTCCTTCACTACCTTTCCACGCTCAGTTTCAGACTGAACAATGGACTAAATTCTTCACTTTACGACCGACTTCCTCTACTGCCTATCTTTCTGACCACAGTATTGGCAAGGCACTCCTACGCCATGTTGTAAAGATATTTCTTTTCATGCTCTTAAGAGCGGTACGTGCATCATCACCGTACAGAATGCTACCCAGCTCATGAGCTCTCTCGTCTTTCCCATATCGATACTGTTCCTGTCACTCTTGAAAACATCATTCCCTCAATTCTTGTAGTGGTACCGTCATTCTGCCCCATACCATAGTTCAACAAAATTTCCAGACATGTGGCACTGACATTCTTGAACAGCTGGAACTCCAAGATCTCCCAATCCTCAAGGTAGACACTTACGTTCTTCCTGCCCGCGGGCGGAGACGATACCCTAGCAATGTGGCTCATTTAACTTTTGACAGCCGAGACTCCCATCCTCAGTTTATATAGCAGGACATCGGTTACAAGTCCGAAAGGTGATCCCTACACCGCAACAGTGTAGAAATTGCTGGCGATTTGGCCATCCAGCGAAATATTGCAGATCTATCGCCGAATGCCCAGTCTGTGGTGCCGATGACCATTCTCATACGTCTTGCAATCAATCTCCCTCTTGCCTTAACTGTCATGAGGCTCACCCTTCGTACTCTCGCCGTTGTCAAGTCTATTTAAATGAGCGGGAAATCCGTTACCTCAAAGAGACAGAAGGTCTCCCTTATGCCATGGCAGTTTCTCATCTCCGCCTCCAAGGGAGACTCCCACGTGTTTCTTATTCCCATGTTTCAAAATATCCCCCCACTTCTGGTATCCCATCTTCTACACCCACCTCTGTGGTTACCTCTCCCATAGTCACTCCTGTATCTAATCCTTTTGCTGTCCTCGGCTCAGACGTCCCTACTTCAACGCCTCAGTCTGATCTCGCTTCTTCATGTTCTCTCTCACAAGCCTCAGTAACGACGAGATCTCGTATGACACCTCCTCCCAATCGTCCCTCTACTTCTCAAAAGTCAAAAAAAGGTCCGGTAACACCTCCTACCCATCTTCCACCTCCTCATTTTACTCTCCCTGTCTCTGTCCCTGGTTCTCCCCCTATCACTGGCTCTGTTACAAGTGTAGAGGTTCACCCTCCTCCTCTTACTGTACCTTCCTCCCCTGTTCCCTCCCAGGTTTCTTCCTCTTCTGCCACCTCCCAGGTTTCTGCCTCTTCTATCCCCTTCCACGCTTCTCCAGTTCCCTCCACCCTTTCGCCCCCTTCTACCTTGGTACAGTCCAATACAGTTCCAATCTTTACTCATCCTCCCCCTACCATTTCCAATATTGTCTCCCATACGACGTCTCTGAATTCCAAAACACTTGAAGCAATCTCTGAATATATTGCAGAGACCAAACCATCAATGGACACTGATCCACCCTCTGTTCCTTCTCTCTCCTCTCCTCCATCTGCGCAACTCCTTTCTTCACAGCGCACCGTTCCTTCGCTGCTTGAACGTTTTTCACTGCCTCCGCATGTGGACTTTTCTAACCTCTCTAGTCCGTTGGAACCCTTACCTGTGGATTTCAAGTATCTTTATCATTGCCAATCATGGCCTATTTACTGTGGAATATACACGGCCTCAGGGGTAATCGGAGTGAGCTTCAGATGTTACTCTCCCAGTTTGCCCCTGTTGGTGTTTGCTTACAGGAACCAAAATTACACTCTGCTGTTATCTCTCCCATCTCAGGCTATAATTTATTGTATTCTTCAGATCCTTTTCCTGATGGGACCTTTAATGAAAGTGCCCTTCTTCTACGCACTGATATTCCGTACCATCAGCTATTTGTTCATACTTCGCTGCATTACACAGCAGCCCGTATCCACTTGCATAGGTGGTATACGGTCTGTTCTTTATATCTCTCTCCTTCTCGGGCATTATCTATTCCGAATATTGCCTTTCTTGTTTCGTCATTACCGCCACCGATTCTGTTACTTGGTGATTGAAATGCGCTGCATGGGGCAGGTACCGGTACAATAGAACCACAGAGAGACTCCTTGATTTTAAACAGAAGCATGCGATCGCTCGCCGTGTCATCCGTGACGCTAAACGCACTTGCTGGCGAGATTATGTCTCCACCATCACCTCTGCTTCCTCTATGAGTGCAGTCTGGAAAAAAGTACGAAAACTGAGTGGTAAATATTCTCCTGACCCGGCTCCTGTTCTGCGGGTTGCCGGTGTTGATATAGCAAACTCACTAGATGTTGCCAATGAAATTGGCAATCATCTGGTCCGTATTTCTCAGGGACTCCATCTATGCCCCTCATTTCTTTCCTCAAAGTCTGCCAGAGAGTTAGCACCCTTGGACTTTTCTTCTCTCAGAGAAGAACAGTATAATGTGCCTTTTACACTTCAAGAACTGGAGGCAACACTCTAAGCTTGCCGATCATCGGCAGCTGGGCCCGACGACATTCATATTCGTATGCTACAACATTTACATCAGACAGCCCTTGCAGTCCTATTACGCCTTTACAATCTTATTTGGTCACAAGGAGTTCTTCCACAGCTGTGGAAATCCGCCATTGTTCTCCCTTTCCGCAAACCAGGCACTACGGGACATGAAACCTCCCACTATCGTCCCATTGCTCTTACCAGTGCAGTTTGCAAAGTAATGGAACGCCTAGTAAATAGACGTTTAGTGTGGTGTTTAGAGACACATAACAGTCTCTCCACTCGTCAATATGGCTTTCGTAAGGGACGTTCTACCATAGACCCCTTACTACGCTTGGATACGTATGTTCATAATGCCTTTGCGAATAACCACTCAGTTATTGCCATATTTTTGACCTTGAGAAGGCATATGACACAACTTGGAGGTATAATATTTTAGCCCAAGCCCACTCCTTAGCCTTCGAGGCAATCTACCATCCTTCCTTAAGAACTTTTTAAAACTGACAGCATTTCCGTGTTCGGGTTAATAATGTGCTCTCCCCGGACTTTATCCAAGCTGAAGGTGTCCCCCAGGGATGTGTTCTAGCACAACACTTTTTCTCCTTGCTATTAAAGATTTGGCCTCTAGTCTTCCATCAAATATTTGGTCATCACTCTATGTTTGATGACTTCGCTATTGCCTGTGCAGGCGCTGACTGTCACCTCATTACAGTTTCTCTCCACATGCAGTCGACCGTGTTTCCAATTGGGCCACCACACGTGGGTTTAAATTTTCCAGCACTAAAACCCACCAAATTACTTTCACTAGACGCTCTGTCATCTCCGATCATCCTTTGTACCTCTATGGCTCCCGTATCCCTGAACGTGATACAGTCAAGTTTCTGGGCCTCCTCTTTGATCGTAGGTTATCCTGGAAACCTCACATTACCTCTCT
Organism: Cherax quadricarinatus; assembly: GCF_026875155.1. Taxonomy (NCBI): domain Eukaryota; kingdom Metazoa; phylum Arthropoda; class Malacostraca; order Decapoda; family Parastacidae; genus Cherax; species Cherax quadricarinatus. The sequence continues at coordinate 4,065,924 of NC_069414.1, forward strand.
GAAGGCAACTTGTCACAGCCGGCTGAACCTTCTTAAAACCCTTGCTCATCTTTAATGGGGAGCTGATCGTCGAACCCTCCTCCGCCTACATTCCACCCTTATTTTATCGAAACTTGATTATGGTGACCAGATCTATTCAGCGGCATCTCCTGCTACTCTCTCTAGCCTTAACCCCATTCATCACCAAGGATTACGTTTATGCCTTGGTGCTTTTTGCTCTTCCTCTGTCAAGAGCCTCTATACAGAAGCGAACGTTCCATCCTTATCCGATCGCCGTGATGCCCATTGCCTGCGCTACTATGTACGCTCTCATGATCTCTGCAGTCCTTCCATTTATAGAATGGTCACTGATATTATTAGACATTCTTTATTTGTTTGCCACCCCTGTTTACTCTGTCCCTTCTCTCTTCGCCTTCATTCACTCTTGTCTTCTCTTCAACTACCACCTTTCTATGTACATGTAGCATCTCACTTTTCCCTACCCCCCTGGGAAGTTCCAGCTGTTCGAGTCTGTTCTTTCTCCCTCCCTTGCTCGAAAGCCCAACTGTCTACGGTCGCTTCCCACTCTCTTTTTCTTGACCACTTTCACTCTCATTCTCATGCCATTGCCGTGTACACAGATGGCTCTAAGTCTTCTGATGGCGTAGGATTCACAGCAGTGTTTCTGGACAGCGTCGTACAAGGGCATTTACTATCTTCGGCTAGTATTTTTACTGCTGAATTGTATGCCATCCTTACAGCACTTATCCGTATTGCATCTATGCCTGTGTCATCATTTGTGGTTGTCTCAGACTCCCTTAGTGCTTTACAGGCTATACAAAAATTTGATACACCTCACCCCTTAGTCCTCCGTATCCAACTTTGGCTACGCTGCATCTTTCCCAAGCATAAAGATATTGTTTTTTGTTGGGTCCCTGGTCATGTTGACGTACAGGGCAATGAACAGGCAGACACTGCTGCGCGGTCAGCAGTACATGACCTACCAGTTTCTTATAGAGGTATTCCATTTACGGACTATTTTGCTGCAATATCTTCCCACCTTCACACCCGTTGGCAACAACGTTGGCCTACTATCCTCGGCAACAAACCTCAATCTATTAAACCGAGTATAGGTTACTGGCCGTCTTCTTATCACCAGTGTCGAGGTTGGGAGACTACTCTCTCCCGTCTTCGCATTGGCCATACTCGTCTTATTCATGGATATCTCATGGAGAGGCGTCCTGCTCCTCTCTGTGAGAATTGCCAAGCTCCATTATCAGTCAGCCACATTCTGTTGGACTGCCCACTTTATCAACGAGCACGCAGAATTTACCTCCGTCGTCGTCTTCGCTCCGCTACTCTCTCTTTACCTTCCCTTCTCGCTGATGGACCCACCTTTCATCCGGACTCTCTCATTGACTTTTTGACAACAACTGACTTACTTCACAAATTCTGATACCTTCAGCCCTTTCTACTTCAATCTCTTGCTACCCTCTACCCCCGTACTATCCCCTGCCCCGCTGTTTTCTGTAACCTGCTGATCATCCCTCCTCCCTTCTGCCATCCAATACCCTCGCTTCCTTCCCTACCCTGCAGCACTGTATAGCCCTTGTGGCTTAGCACTTCTTTTTGATTATAATAATAATAATTCTTAATAAAAATGCTTTCAAATGAGCTGATGTAGGTAACAGCTCTTAGCTTGTCAATAAAGTTAGGAATCCTTAACCTGTAAATAGCTTGTCAATAAAGCTAGGGATCCTTAACCTAACCTTGTCAAACCCTGTGTAAAAAGAGAGAGAGAGAACAAGAGAAAGAGAGAATGAGAGAGAGAGTGAATGAGAGAGAGAGAGAAAGAGAATGAGAGAGAGAGAGAGAGAGAGAGAGAGAGAGAGAGAGAGAGAGAGAGAGAAGAGAGAGAGAGAACAAGAGAGAGAGAATGAGTAAATGAGAGATGATAGAGACACAGAGTATGTAAACAAGTAGTCGAACATGTCTGGGTATGGTTGATACACATTCATTTCCATGTTTGTGAAGCTTATACCATAATAAAACACCTTACATTGTGTACAAGTTGTCTCCACATTGGAACATGTAGAATAAATAAATAGCAACACTCCCATTTTCTTGTAACACACCATTTTTAGAAGCAGTGATGCTTCCTGAAAAAGCAAAACAAAATTTTTTTAAACCTCCAGATCTTACAAAAATAAAAGTGAATATGTAACTGTTGTTCATTGTTGTGATGTATTATGTTGTTTTTCCTGCTTAAGACTACAGATACAACCGAAATATTAGTATTTCTTACCTTAAATTGTGGGTGCTGGTGTTTGATGATGATTGTGAAATGAGTGGAGAGTTATGCTGTGGCCCTACTGGGCTGAGGTGAATGGTAGAGGTTCTGGTACTGACGTTGTTGGTTGTACTGGAGTGTGAATAAATTCTGTAATGGATTTCTGGGCTATTTTGCCCTGCAGTACATTATACAGCTGATGGTAAGGCATCAGCTGCTCTAGACACCATTTCAGAACTGCTTCTAGATTTGTCAGGGACCTCTTCAGTGAAAAAGTCTAACTTTAAGTCAGTAAGTCAGTCAAGTCAGTAAGTTAAATAAGTCAGTAAGTTGGTGTTATGACCAAGGTCATAATGAGATTAATTTATATGTATTATCCACTTAATATTATACTCGGGGTTTCTTTAATATTAGCTAAATTAAAGATTCCACTAGTTTATAATATTATCTGATTTAGGAATATACCGGGTATGATGAAAAATTTTTTATTTTTTATATATATATATAATTTTTTAAGTTTTTGTTTGAGTAATGTTAGGTAGGTAGGTAACAGCTGGCTAAAAGTTGAAAAAGGTATGTCCTTGGGGGGGTAGTTTAGCCCATATTCCCTCTTCCCTTTGGCGAAATTGATATCATGTATGGATTAACTGTGTTAATTCGTTCGTTCTCTCTGCCGACTCAGTGTGCATTGACTGAGCTACCCTCCTAGTACTCCACCTTATTTTCACTTGGATAGAGAATTCTGTTGTAGAAACTCCTGAACCCAAATTTTTGGTTTATTGTGAAGTGAAGTCTGCGGACAATTATATACTGTTACTTCAGGTTACGATGTGAGACCAGTGTCAAGCTTAGAACTTTGTGATATATTCCTTATGCCGGGGAGTTACCAGTGAAAGTGTTAATCTCAATATATGTATTTGCATACAAGTAATGTCACTATTGAGGAAGCAGTAATATTCCTCTGATCATTAACAAGTGTAGTGCCCCATATTGACATAGTCCCCAGAGGGGGTCTATGATGTACATTCTATTTAAGAGTTCTCTTGTGTGAATGAAAGTTTCTGACAAAGTGATATTTAATAGATATTTATGAATATCTAAAGTATTTAAGCTTTTAAAAAAAAAGAAACTAGAAAGACTGAGTAACTATTATTTGTGCCTTACATTTCTAAGTTTGGAAATATCTTCTCATTCTATGAAGTGTATTGTTAGGGAAAGTGCACTAACCTGGCTAAAGATTAAGATTAAAGCCGTAACAAGTGGGGGCCTGTTTCGGGAGCTTTGAACTTCTTGACCATGGATCGTGATATATCACAGTTGGTGAAGGACTTGACTCCAGATACGCTGAAGACTTTCCCATTACAACAATGCTGGCAAGTTGCTAGATATTTAGGAGTTTCTTATAACAATCTTATATAGCGAGTACCGTCCGTTCTGTAATACAGAACATATTGTTTTCTCAGCCCTCTGACACTGTCCCGAGGTTGGACTCGCATGGCAAGACCCCCTCGGGGAAATCTTTGTCCTAGGAGTAGCTCATTTGGGGGCTTCATTTGAAGGCCTCACTTCGGGAGCAGAGGCTATGTCCTGGGACAACATGCCACCTGATTCGTGTAATGAGACCCCATTAGCTAGCCCTGGTCATGTGGGGGCGACCGGAGGTGTAGCTCTTCCCAAGCTTTGCCTAGAGGGACACGCTCCCCACCCCTCCAGTACCTTTGACTCCTCTCACACTCGAACACTTTCAACATCTGGAACATCTTATAAAGTTGCAAACAAAAGCAACTGGACCCCAGCGCCTGCTGTATAAAAAGAGTTCGAGGGGAAAAAAACATCAGATTTGAGAGGCAAAAAAGAGGAGGAAAAGAGTAGTTTTCTGCTACTCAAACCTTGCCCTTTGACCTGCACAGGACTGCCTCATTAGTGCCCAGGTTTTGTGAAACTGATTTGGACACTTACTTCGACCACAAATAACCCGCACAAAAAAGAGAGAAGCTTACGACGCCCGTTTCGGTCCGACTTGGACTTTGTCAATGGTCCAAGTCGGACCGAAACGTCGTCGTAAGCTTCTCTCTTTATGTGCGGGTTATTTGTGTATCGTTCCAGTCCGGTATTGTGCCTTTTTGTTATTTACTTCGACACATTTGAGAATCAGGCACGGGGATGAGATGGCCTTGAGAACATGGGCTACCTTACTTCACACCACCCTTAAGGGTAAGGCTCAATCATGTATTGCAGCTCCCCCCGTATGACAAGTATGCAGTTTACGAGGCAGTTAAGAAGATCTTTTTAAAAGGGAAGTATGACTTACGTCCTGTAAGTTATCAGCGCACCTTCCGCTCTCTACGAAGACTGCCTGGCCAAACCTGGGTAGAATTTGCCCGGCAAAAAAAGGGGTGGCTCTAGAGCGATGGTTGAGGTCATCTGGGTGTGATACTATGGAGTGTCTGATGCAGTTGATTTGCAAAAAGACTTTCAGAACTCTCTGACGGGCGATGTATGCTTCTTTGTTATCGAACACCAGACTGCAGATGTGTTGGCTCGCTTTCCTAGCTGATTACTTCGAGATAAACTCTCAATTGACCAAGAAAAAAAAGGGTCTAGAGAGAAAGCCAGGTTATGTTCTCCTAAGAGTCAGCCTTTCTCTCCTAGGAAAAATGGATCAGCAGACCTCTCCTCATTCAGCAAAGCCTACCGCGAGTGTCGTCCATAGAAAGGGTTTAAAGGGAAAGCCCATCTTACGAGAGATCATCAGGAAGAGCCCAACTTGCTCTTTTTGTCAGAAACCCAGGCCATTGGAGGCGCTCATTTTTTCCAATTAAGTCGAGATGTAGCATCAGGTTCCTGAAACATTCCCTGTACAAGACGTCTTCCTCAAAATCGAAGTGCCTAATTCCCTTGAGTTGTTCACAGACAAAGTTTCGGAAGCCATGTTGCCTTCTTTAAGGGTAAGGCTGGTATTACAGAGGACCAAATGGTGGACATAGTATTCCTATCGGGATACGGGAAGCTACCTGACCTTACTGAGAAAGGAGTGCTTCCTCTAAATGATGACATTACATTAACCTGGATGTTCTGCTAGAAGGTTACATTGGCGCCATCACAAGAGTACCCCTTCATAAGGTGTATGTGAACATAGATTCATTTTAAAGGTGAAGTGTTGTGGGCCTTTCTGATACTGATTTTCCCATTAAGAGTGTGGATTTTATTGGTGGGTAATGATTTAGGAAGAGGAGGAATTTGCGAAAACCTTATGTTATAGAGAAGTTCTCTGGAGAGATTACGCCATTGAAGGGTGTAAGGAAGGTCCTCGTCTTTTCCCCTCTTACAGCTATAACAAGGGCTATGGCTAAAAATTTGGAACCACTGCCTACTCCTGATGAACCCTCAGATTGGGGTTTGGATGCTCTGTTCAGTGCCAGGATAAACAAAGTCGAAATCAGCCTCCAAAATCCCAAGTGGTAGATTTTGCCCCATACGGAAGTAACGACTTTAATCGGGAAAATTTAGTGAAAGAACAGCTTGAAGGCCCCATCGTTGAACGGGCAAGGGATCAAGCGCTTACTGAGATGGAAGCTGGGGGTTTAAGGAAGAAGTTTTTATTACTCTGACGGTATCCTGATGAAGAAATTTCTGTCGACTTCATTTAAATTCATGTCTCAAGCCAAAATGCTTTTGGTTTTACCTGTCCGATTTTGGGAGTTAGCATTGGAAGTGGCACATTCTAGCCCCATGGGCGGACATTTGGGAATAAGAAAGACTCTAGGAAAATTAGCCCGATATTTCTTCTGGCCCAAGATGAAGGATACCGTGACTGAATACTTGAGAAACTGTGCTATTTGCCAGTTCATTGGAAACCCTGCACAAAAACCTCCTCCTGTGCCCTCTTACCTATTGCCATAGAAGGCGAACCCTTTTTCGGCTCGTAATAGACTGTGTGGGCCCTTTCTCCCAAAAAACTGGGTTTGGGGAATCAATATCTTCTTACTATAATGGATACGACTACTCGGTATCCAGAGGCTGTGCCCCCTACGCAAGATTAGTGCTAAGGCTATTGTGAGAGTCTATTTAGTTCTTTGCACATTTTCGGATTCCTAAGGAGATTCAATCTGCCCAGAGGGACGAATTTCACATCAAAGATTTTCCGTGAAGCTATGTCCGGGTTGGAGTTAAACCATTGTTTTAACAGCATATAGACCCCAAACCCAGGGTTTTCATAGAGAGTTTCACCAAACCCTTAAGATCATGATGAGAGCATACTGTGAGCGGTTCTCAACAGATGGGTTTGAAGGTATTCCTTTCCTCCTCCTTGCCTTAAGAGAGAGCAAACAGGAGAGTTTAGGATATAGCCCTTTTGAACTCATTTATGGTCATGCGGTCGAGGACCGTTAGTAATGCTAAAGGATGTATGGTCTGGAAAAGGGGAAAGCCGCCTTTATGTTATCTCCCACGGCATGCAAAAACACTTGGTTTTTACTCGGCAATTGGCCACTGACAATCTCAGACAAGCTCAAAACCATATGAAACAACGTTATGACAAGATGCTGTTGAACGTTCATTAAATGTGGGAGACAAAGTGTTAGCTTTAAAGCCGGTGCCAGGCCATACCTTGCAACCCAAGTATGAGGGCCCAGGGGAGGTGATTAGAAGTTGGTAGGTAAATTATGTGGTAAGAACACCAGGAAGAAGAAAGTCGACCAAACTTACCCTATAAATCAGCTAAAGAAATACTACAAAGGGCTTGTCCTGTTTGGGTGCGGTGAGGTCACAAGAAGGTGACTCAAGTAAAGAAAAATTGTTCACGTGGAGTAGAGATAAGACTGAAGAACTCGGAAATAAAGGAAACCTTAGATGAATTTTCTCGGTAACTTAGAAAAGGAAAGAGCAAGTGAAATCCGACACTTGATTTTCACTTATAGAAGTCTCTTTGGAGATATCCCCAGACAGTGCACCATGGGGATCCACGATGTGGCGTGCAAGGAGCTGCTCCGATTAACCCTTTGAGGGTTTTCTGTCTATTACGTCTTACGCGTAGGGGTTTTTGACGTACTAGTACTCATAAATTCTAGCGACCTCAAATCTAGTGGGAGAAAGCTGGTAGGCCTTCATATGAAAGAATGGGTCTATGTGGTCAGTGTGCACAGTCTAAAAAAATCCTGCAGCACACAGTGCATAATGAGAAAAAAAAAACTTTTTTTCCATTTTTTTTTAATAAATCAGCGACTTTGCAGTGTTTTTCGTATGGTATTTATTGTTGTTTCTAGTTTTCTTGGGCTCATTTTATAGAATGGAAGAATATTACTGAAATTGGAGATGATTTTGACTGGTTTTACAATGAAAGGTGCCTTGAAATTGAGCTCAAAGTAGCAGAAATGTTCGATTTTTACCAAACTTCAAAAGTAAACAAATCTTTCCAAGCGTTTCAATACACGTCAACTGGTGAGTCTAATATTCTTTCACAAGTGCACCAATAATATTTATACCATTTTTTACACTAATGCAGTAGTCTGCATAACAGTAAATCTTATATTTTTTGTGAGAATAAAAATTCAAAGTGGAAAGCAAAAGAATATAAGAGGGGCCTTGAGACGTGACTAATGACTAGAGGAAATGTCTTTTAGTGCCAGGAATATCTTTCTTGTTTTTTCTGGACCCCATTCCGAATTGGCATCTTTTGAAATTTGTGTGAAATTGGCAAAATTGCTAAATTCTGACCACTGTACTGGATAGTTGAATTTATAAATGGGTGGTTTCTTGCACCCATTCGATAGAAAAAAATGGAGTTCTAGCGAATATTCATGTTTTTTGTCGACTAGTACAATGAAATTGGCCGGGAAAATGGGGCTCAAGTGGGCAAATCGCCGATCCGTAAACATCGCCGAGACCCCTAAAATTTGCGAGAGCATAATTCCGTAGGTTTTCTATCAAATTTCAAACTTTGGTGTCGTTATGATCGGGAAAAGATTCTCTTCTTTTCATAGAGAAAATAATTTTTTTTTTTTTTTAAATTTGGCCGACCCTGAGGGAAAGAGTTTCGGAGAAAGGGCTGTCGACCCTCAAAGGGTTTTAAAAAAGCTTGTATAGAGTCAGCCAGTAAAGAATAAAGCTCTGCGGGAGGAAATAAGTTTCTTGTTCAATCATGGTTTGATTGAACATAGCAAAAACCCTTGGGCTTCATCGTGTTGTCCTTGTACCTAAGTCAGATGGTTCATTTAGAATGTGTACAGACTATCGGAGAGTAAATTTTTCCCAACAGTGCCTGATGGATTCCCCTTCCCGGGTTGACGACCTAATAGACAGCGTCTTCAGTGGAAAGTATATCAGTCGTTTGGACCTCCTGCGTGGTTATTATAGGTGCCGTTATCGCCCGAGTGCAGGAGATTTCGTCTTTCACCATGCCTGGAGGCCTGTTTAACTACAGGGTGATGCCCTTTGGGGTCTGCAAAATCAGCCTCGACCTTCCAGGGCTTAGAATCAGCTAACGTTTTGACTTGGAAGGAACGGAAGCCTACCTAGATGAATCTGGTAGTATTCAGCAAGACTGGCCCCAACACCTGATTCGGCTGGAAGAGCTCTTGAAAGGCTGGATGAACACCATTTTACCGTCAACCCTTGCCAAGTGTGATTGGTCAGGCCGGATAAAATATCTGGGGTTTATTAGGGCAAAGCACGGTTTTCCCCCGTTAATGCAAAAATCTTGCTATTTTTGGATTTTCCCGCTCCGCAAGACAAAAAAGGGGTACAGAGGTTCTAGGGATGGCCGGTTACTACCGCCGGTTTTGCCAAATTTTTCGCAAGTGGCAGCTCCCCTTGTTTGAACTTACAAGTTCTAAAGTTCCCTTTTTAAATGGACGACTACAAGTGAGTTAGCCTTTACTCATCTAAAGCGTCTACTTGGTTCCTCTCCAGTTCTACAGAGTCCGGTGTTCGCGCTCCCTTTACTTTACAAGTGGATGCCAGCGAGTATGCAGTCGGTGTGTTCTTCTACAACCTTAATCCTTCTGATCTTTTACACCCAGTCTGTTTTTTTTCTGCAAAAATTGAAACCCCATCATTTTAAGTTATGCACCGTTGAAAAGGAGGCACTAGCATTGGTCTTAGCCTTTGGAACACTTTGAGGTCTATCTCAGGGCTACCCCTCATAAAATTAAGGTTAAAAAAAGATCATAATCCCTTAACGTTTTTAAACACCATGAAGGCTAAGAATGCTAGAATACAAAGATGGTCCCTTAGGATACAACCCTTTTTTTATAAGTATTAACCATATTAGAGGAGCTGATAACGTGATTGCTGACACACTGTCCCGTCCCTTTAAGGGCATGTTATTAAATTTGAGTTTACAAAATAGAATTTATGGTACATTTTTATAGAGATGTATTTGTTTAACCCTTTCAGGGTCCAAGGCCAAAATCTGAAGTCACGCACCAGTGTCCAAGAATTTTCAAAAAAAAAAAAATTTTTTATTTTTTCTTATGAAATTGTAGAGAAACTTTTTGTGAAGGTAATAAAACAAAAAAATACGAAATTTGGTGGAAAATTGACGAAATTATGCTCTCGTGAATTTTCATGTGTCAGCGTATTTACGAGTTTGGCGATTTTGCCGACTTTGACTCCCATTTTAGGCCAATTACATTATTCCAATCAAACCAAATTCTTAGCTATTTCACTAGTATTACTTCTATTCTATCGATTGAGCACAAGAAATCGCCAAATCAACTGTTTCAACTACAAAAAAAAAGTGATCAGAAATTGTTAATTTGGCCAATTTAACACAAAGTTCAAAATATTCCAATTTTTAAAATAGGCTCCAGAATAAACAATGTAGGTATTCTGGAACTAAACTAACATTTCCTCTGTTCATTAGTTACATTTTGAGGCTTTAAAAAATAAAATTCCATTTTGATTTTTTATTACATAATGAATTTTTATTCCACCAAAAAATAGAAGATTTACTGTTATGCAATACTGTAATAATTGTATAAATATCCTCACCTATTTGTGAATGTATATTAGATCCCCCAGCTGACGTGTATTAGATGTGTGAGGTCGTTTGTTTACTCTTGAATATCGGCAAAAATTTACATTTCCGCTACTTTGAGCTCAGTTTTTAAGCCATTCCAGTGCTAAAACCAATCAAAATCATCTCTTTTCTGTAATATGTCTTCCATTCTATCAAATGAGACCAAGAAATCGCAAATACAACTATAAAAAAAAATACGAAAAAACACTGCAAAGTCCGCTGTTTTTAAACGAAAAATCATGATTTCAGTTTTTTTTCTCTCATTATACACAGTGTGCTGCAGGATCTGTTTTTGTGGTGCACACATACCATAGATGTATTCTCTCATATCTAGGCCCAAATGTACCCCTCACAGTTTATCAGAGTGAAACTGAGCTCATGGGTAGATCTACGGTTTGGACACTCACCGTAAAGCCGTAGATCTATGGGACGGACCCCGAAAGGGTTAATGCATTTTCTTAATGCTATTTGTTTACTTACCGTTATGGGTTCTTGTAACCACTGAGGAGACCTGTCACGTAAGCCACCATATGGTATCCAGAACTTATTTCTGTGGTGGCAATCTCCTGTTGTCTTACCCTGGCTTCTCCTGCAACCAAGGGTCACTTAAGGCCTCTTTATGAGATACACCTCTTCTACCAGAAGTCTGGCTATGTGGTGTCTACACATACGTTGGGTTTTGGGGACACAGACTTTTAATTTTCTTATTGGGAAGAAGCGCATTTGTCATCAGGGTCTTTGTCAGAGGAATGACATGGGATTCTGGTTTATATTCTATTTTTGAAGTCCTCTTAGGGCGAAGTTTAATCGTCGAAAGGGGGGGGGGGTGTTATGACCAAGGTCATAATGAGATTAATTTATATGTATTATCCACTTAATATTATACTCGGGGTTTCTTTAATATTAGCTAAATTAAAGATTCCACTAGTTTATAATATTATCTGATTTAGGAATATACCCAGGTATGATGTGTATATATATACAGTGGACCCCCGGTTAACGATTTTAATCCGTGCAAGAGGGCTCATCGTTATGCGAAATAATCGTTATGCGAATGAATTTTCCCCATAAGAAATAATGGAAATAAAATTAATCCGTGCAAGACGCCCAAAAGTATGAAAAAAATTTTTTTTTACCACATGAAATGTTAATTTTAATACACACAAACTGAAAAAGGCATGCACAATTACATGACACTTACTTTTATTGAAGATCTGGTGATGATTGATGGGATGGGAGGAGGGGAGAGCATTATCTTCTTACTGTTTAGAAGGAGAATCCCCTTTCATTAGGACTTGAGGTAGCAAGTCCTTTTCTGGGGTTACTTCCCTTCTTCTTTTAATGCCACTAGGACCAGCTTGAGAGTCACTGGACCTCTGTCGCACAACAAATCTGTCCATAGAGCTCTGTACCTCCCGTTCCTTCAAGACTTTCCTAAAATGGGCCATAACATTGTCATTGAAATAGTCACAAGCACGGCTTGCAACAGCTGTGTCAGGGTGATTTTCATCTATAAAGGTTTGCAGTTCAAACCCCACTCTGCACACATTTCCTTAATCTTTGAAGTAGGCACAATGGATTCCACAACTGGCATAGGCTTCTCAGGGTTAGCCCCAAACCCTTCAAAATCTTTCTTAATTTTCCATACTAATTCTCACCCTTTTTACCACAGGGTTGGCACTAGAAGCTTTCTTGGGGCCCATGGTCACTTATTTTCCAGAAACAGCACCGAAAATACTGTATAATACGAAATATTCCGAGTGTATGCTTGGATGTTACCGCGGAGGCTGGCTGGTAAAATGGGACGGAGCGCACATGTGAGGCTGGCTGAGGGCACATTGGACGCGTCTCGGACGAAAATCGGTATGCGGGTTTTTTAATCGGTATGCGCGGCAAAAATTTTGCGATAAAAATCGTTATGCGGAAAAATCGCTATGCGATGCCATCGTTATGCGGGGGTCCACTGTATATATTCTTTCTTTCAACACAACGGCCGTATCCCACGAGGCGGGGTGGCCCAAAGGAAAAACGAAAGTTTTCTCCTTTTACATTTAGTAATATATACAGGAGAAGAGGTTACTAGCCCTTGCTCCCGGCATTTAGTCGCCTCTTACAACACGCATGGCTTACGGAGGAAGAATTCTGGTTCCACTTCCCCATGGAGATAAGAGAAATAAACAAGAATAAGAACGAAACGAAAATAGAAGAAAACCCAGAGGGGTGTGTATATATGTGCTTGTACATGTATGTGTAGTGGGACCTAGTGTAAGTAGAAGTAGCAAGCGTACCTGAAAACTTGCATGTTCATGAGACAAAAAAAGGCACAGCAATCCTACCATCATGTAAAACAATTACAGGCTTTCGTTTTACACTCACTTGGCAGGACGGTAGTACCTCCCTGGGCGGTTGCTGTCTACCAACCTACTACCTAGGACTGTATATATATATTTACGTATTTTGAGTAATGTTAGGTAGGTAGGTAACAGCTGGCTAAAAGTTGAAACAAGGTATGTCCTTGGAGGGTAGTTTAGCCTACTATTCCCTCTTCCCTTTGGCGAGTTGATATCATGTATGGATTAACTGTGTTAATTCAGTTCGTTCTCTCTGCCGACTCAGTGTGCATTGACTGAGCTACCCTCCTAGTACTCCACCTTATTCTCACTTGGATAGAGAATTCTGTTGTAGAAACTCCTGAACCAATTTGTGGTTTATTGTGAAGTGAAGTCTGCGGACAATTATATACTGTTACCTTCAGGTTACGATGTGACGACCAGTGTCAAGCTTAGAACTTTGTGATATATTCCTTATGCCAGGGAGTTACTCAGTGAAAGTGTTAATTCTCAATATATGTATTTGCATACAAGTAATGTCACTATTGAGGAAGCAGTAATATTCCTCTGATCATTAACAAGTGTAGTGACCATATTGACATAGTCTCCAGAGGGGGTCTATGATGTACATTCTATTTAAGAGTTCTCTTGTGTGAATGAAAGTTTCTGACAAAGTGATATTTAATAGATATTTATGAATATCTAAAGTATTTAAGCTTTTAAATAAAAAGAAACTAGAAAAGACTGAGTAACTATTATTTGTGCCTTACATTTCTAAGTTTGGAAATATCTTCTCATTCTATGAAGTGTATTGTTACGGAGTGCACTAACCTGGCTAAAGATTAAGATTCAAGCCGTAACAAGTGGGGGCCTGTTTCGGGAGCTTTGAACTTCTTGACCATGGATCGTGATATATCACAGTTGGTGAAGGACTTGACTCCAGATACGCTGAAGACTTTACCATTACAACAATGCTGGCAAGTTGCTAGATATTTAGGAGTTTCTTATAACAATCGTTATATAGCGAGTACCGTCCGTTCTGTAATACAGAACATATTGTTTTCTCAGCCCTCTGACACTGTCCCGAGGTTGGACTCGCATGGCAAGACACCCTCGGAGGAATCTTTGTCCCTAGGAGTAGCTCATTTGGAGGCTTCATTTGAAGGCCTCACTTCGGGAGCAGAGGCTATGTCCTGGGACAACATGCCACCTGATTCGTGTAATGAGAGCCCATTAGCTAGCCCTGGTCATGTGGGGGCGACCGGAGGTGTAGCTCTTCCCAAGCTTTGCCTAGAGGGACACGCTCCTCCCACTCCTCCAGTACCTTTGACTCCTCTCACACTCGAACACTTTCAACATCTGGAACATCTTATAAAGTTGCAAACAGAGCAACTGGAATCCCAGCGCCTGCTGTATAAAGAAGAGTTCGAGAGGAAAAACATCAGATTTGAGAGGCAAAAAGAGGAGGAAAAGAGTAAGTCGTCTGCTACTCAAACCTTGACCTTTGACCTGCACAGGACTGCCTCATTAGTGCCCAGGTTTTGTGAAACTGATTTGGACACTTACTTCGACACACAAATAACCCGCACATAAAAGAGAGAAGCTTACGACGACGTTTCGGTCCGACTTGGACCATTGACAAAGTCCAAGTCGGACCGAAACGTCGTCGTAAGCTTCTCTCTTTTATGTGCGGGTTATTTGTGTATCGTTCCAGTCACGGTATTGTGCCTTTTTGTTATTTACTTCGACACATTTGAGAATCAGGCACGAGGGATGAGATGGCCTTGAGAACATTGGGCTACCTTACTTCACACCACCCTTAAGGGTAAGGCTCAATCATGTATTGCAGCTCTCCCGTATGACAAGTATGCAGATTACGAGGCAGTTAAGAAGATCATTTTAAAGGAGTATGACTTACGTCCTGTAAGTTATCAGCGCACCTTCCGCTCTCTACGAAGACTGCCTGGCCAAACCTGGGTAGAATTTGCCCGGCAAAAGAAGGTGGCTCTAGAGCGATGGTTGAGGTCATCTGGGTGTGATACTATGGAGTGTCTGATGCAGTTGATCTTGCAAGAAGACTTTCAGAACTCTCTGACGGGCGATGTATGCTTCTTTGTTATCGAACACCAGACTGCAGATGTGTTGGCCTCTGCTTCCCTAGCTGATTACTTCGAGATAACCTCTCAATTGACCAAGGAAAAAGGGTCTAGAGAGAAAGCCAGGTTATGTTCTCCTAAGAGTCAGCCTTTCTCTCCTAGGAAAATGGATCAGCAGACCTCTCCTCATTCAGCAAAAGCCTACGCGAGTGTCGTCCAGAGCTACAGATGTCCCTCTTAACATAATGATAAATGGATCACCTATCACAAAACTAACAGAGGGAAAATTCTTAGGAATCCACCTTGATAATAGACTCAAATTTCATACACATATACATCAAATTTCTAAGAAAATTTCCAAGACTGTAGGCATACTATCGAAGATACGGTACTATGTTCCACAGTCAGCCCTCCTGGCCCTATATCACTCTCTTATTTACCCCTATCTCACCTATGGAATTTGTGCATGGGGCTCAACAACAATTAACCATCTCAGACCACTAATTACCCAACAAAAGGCTGCAGTTAGAATGATAACAAATTCTCACTACAGGCAGCACACTCCACCAATATTCAATACACTAAACCTACTCACCATACAAAACATCCATACTTATTACTGCACCTATTACATACATAGAACACTTAACTCTGATATTAACCCTCCCCTCAAACATCTCCTTGCCAACCTCAACAGAACACATGACCATAACACAAGGCACAGATCACTCTTTGATGTTCCTCGTGTCCATCTCACACTATGCAAAAACTCAATGCACATAAAAGGCCCTAAAATCTGGAATTCATTACCTGTAAATATAAAAGAAACACAACCTGTTTATAAATTCAAGTCTCTTCTCAAAGATTACTTACTCACCCAAAACCAAATAAATACTGAATAACTGAACATTATAAATTGTATATCTTAAATGTTTCTCACAATTATATCACATAAATGTTAAACCTAAAACCCAATCTAACTTTATTATTTTTTAAATACACTACCTAACAGAATCACTACCTAACTGAATGCAACCATATGACCTGTCTTTGTAATACTCACTTGTGCTTTATAGTTATCTGTTTACATTAATGTTTTATCACTGATTTCATCATTGCTTAGTAGCAGCGCTGTATAGTCCTTGTGGCTTAGCGCTTCTTTTTGATTATAATAATAATAATAATCATTGCTTAGTTAATCTTAAGTTAATTTTAAGCCAGCCCGTAATGCTATGCATAGTATAAGTGGCTTTGGCATACTGCTCTTATCTGTATTTTTTTTGTACCTCTGTATGTGTGCACAAATAGGAAATAAATAAATAAATAAATAAATAAATAAAGGAAGACCATCTTACGAGAGATACATCAGGAAGAGGCCCAACTTGCTCTTATTGTCAGAAACCAGGCCATTGGAGGCGCTCATGTTTCCAATTAAGTCGAGACTGTAGGCAGTCAGGTTCTGAAACATTACCTGTACAG
Organism: Cherax quadricarinatus; assembly: GCF_026875155.1. Taxonomy (NCBI): domain Eukaryota; kingdom Metazoa; phylum Arthropoda; class Malacostraca; order Decapoda; family Parastacidae; genus Cherax; species Cherax quadricarinatus. The sequence goes on from NC_069414.1 coordinate 4,082,118, forward strand.
ATGACGTCTTCCTCAAAATCGAAGTGCCTAATTCCCTCTGAGTTGTTCACAGACAAAGTTTCGGAAGCCATGTTGCCTTCTTTAAGGGTAAGGCTGGTATTACAGAGGACCAAATGGTGGACATAGTATCCTATCGGGATACGGGAAGCTACCTGACCTTACTGAGAAAAGGAGTGCTTCCTCTAAATGATGACACTTACATTAACCTGGATGTTCTGCTAGAAGGTTACATTGGCGCCATCACAAGAGTACCCCTTCATAAGGTGTATGTGAACATAGATTCATATCAAGGTGAAGCTGTTGTGGGCCTTTCTGATACTGATTTTCCCATTAAGAGTGTGGATCTATTGGTGGGTAATGATTTAGGAAGAGGAGGAATTTGCCGAGAACCTTATGTTATAGAGAAGTTCTCTGGAGAGAATTACGCCATTGAAGGGTGTAAGGAAGGTCCTCGTCTATTCCCTCTTACAGCTATAACAAGGGCTATGGCTAAAAATTTGGAACCACTGCCTACTCCTGATGAACCCTCAGATTGGGGTTTGGATGCTCTGTTCAGTGCCAGTGATAAACACAAAGTCGAAAATCAGCCTCCAAAATCCCAAGTGGTAGATTTTGCCCCATTACGGAGTAACGACTTTAATCGGGAAAATTTAGTGAAAGAACAGCTTGAAGACCCATCGTTGAAACGGGCAAGGGATCAAGCGCTTACTGAGATGGAAGCTGAGGGTAAGGAAGAATGTTTTTATTACTCTGACGGTATCCTGATGAAGAAATTTCTGTCGACTTCAGTTAATTCATGTCTCAAGCCAAAATAGCTCTTGGTTTTACCTGTCCGATTTTGGGAGTTAGCATTGGAAGTGGCACATTCTAGCCCCATGGGCGGACATTTGGGAATAAGAAAGACTCTAGGAAAATTAGCCCGATATTTCTTCTGGCCCAAGATGAAGGATACCGTGACTGAATACTTGAGAAACTGTGCTATTTGCCAGTTCATTGGAAAGCCTGCACAAAAACCTCCTCCTGTGCCCCTCTTACCTATTGCCATAGAAGGCGAACCCTTCTCTCGGCTCGTAATAGACTGTGTGGGACCTCTCCCAAAAACTAGGTTGGGCAATCAATATCTTCTTACTATAATGGATACGACTACTCGGTATCCAGAGGCTGTGCCCCTACGCAAGATTAGTGCTAAGGCTATTGTGAGAGTCCTATTTAGATTCTTTGCACAGTTCGGATTCCCTAAGGAGATTCAATCTGACAGAGGGACGAATTTCACATCAAAGATTTTCCGTGAAGCTATGTCCAGGGTTGGATTTAAAAACCCATTGTTTTTAACAGCATATAGACCCCAAACCCAGGGTGTCATAGAGAGGTTTCACCAAACCCTTAAGATCATGATGAGAGCATACTGTGAGCGGTTCTCAACAGACTGGGGATGAAGGTATTCCTTTCCTCCTCCTTCCCTTAAAGAGAGAGCAAACAGGAGATTTTTGGATATAGCCCTTTTGAACTCATTTATGGTCTTTGCGGCCCGAGGACCGTTAGTAATGCTAAAGGATGTATGGGTCTGGAAAAGTGGACCCGCCTTTATGTTTATCTCCCACGGCAATGCAAAAACACTTGGTTTTTACTCGGCAATTGGCCGCTGACAATCTCAGACAAGCTAAAAACCATATGAAACAACGTTATGACAAGATGCTGTTGAACGTTCATTAAATGTGGGAGAAAAAAGTGTTAGCTTTAAAGCGGTGCCAGGCCATCCCTTGCAACCCAAGTATGAGGGTCCAATGGAGGTGATTAAGAAGTTGAGTAGGTAAATTATGTGGTAAGAACCCCAGGAAGAAGAAAGTCGACCAAACTTACCATATAAATCAGCTAAAGAAATACTACAAAGGGCTTGTCCCTGGGGGCTGCGGTGAGGTCACAAGAAGGTGACTCAAGTAAAGAAGATTGTTCACGTGGAGTAGAGATAAGACGGGAAGAACTCGGAATAATGGAAACCTTAGATGATTATCTCGGTAACTTAGAAAAGGAAAGAGCAAGTGAAATCCGAAAACTTGATTTTCACTTATAGAAGTCTCTTTGGAGAATCCCCAGACAGTGCACCAGGGGGATCACGATGGGGACGTGCAAGGAGCTGCTCTGATTAACCCTTTGAGGGTTTTCGTCTACTAGTACGTCTTAGCGTAGGGGGTTTTTGACGTACTAGTACTCATAAATTCTAGCGCCCTCAAATCTAGTGGGAGAAAGCTGGTAGGCCTTCATATAAAAGAAGGGGGTCTATGTGGTCAGTGTGCACAGTCTAAAAAAAATCCTGCACACACAGTGCATAATGGGGAAAAAAAAAACTTTTTCCATTTTTTTTTAATAAATCAGCGACTTTTGCAGTGTATTTTCGTATGGTATTTATTGTTGTATTCTAGTTTTCTTGGTCTCATTTTATAGAATGGAAGACATATTACTGAAATTGAGATGATTTTGACTGGTTTTACAATGAAAGGTGCCTTGAAATTGAGCTCAAAGTAGCGAAATGTTCGATTTTTACCAAACTTCAAAAGTAAACAAATCGTGCCAAGCGTGCAATACACGTCAACTGGTGAGTCTAATTTTTCTTTCACAAGTGCACCAATAATATTTTACCATTTTTTCCCACTAAGCAGTAGTTGCATAACAGTAAATCTTATATTTTTTTGTGAGAATAAAAATTCAAAGTGAAAGCAAAAAGAATATAAGAGGGGCCTTGAGACGGGGACTAATGACTAGAGGAAATGTCATTTTAGTGCCAAGGAATATCTTTCTTGTTTATTCTGGACCCTATTCCGAAATTGGCATCTTTTGAAATTTGTGTGAAATTGGCAAAATTGCTAAATTCTGACCACTGTACTGGATAGTTGAATTTATAAATGGGTGGTTTCTTGCACCCATTCGATAGAAAAAATGGAGTTTCTAGCGAAATATTCATGTTTTTTGTCGACTAGTACAGTGAAATTGGCCGAAAAATGGGGCTCAAAGTGGGCAAAATCGCCGATCCGTAACATCGCCGAGACCGCTAACTTTGCGAGAGCATAATTCCATAAGTTTTCTATCAAATTTCAAATTTTTTGGTGTCGTTTGATCGGGAAAAGATTCTCTATCTTTTCAAAAGAGAAAATAATTTTTTTTTTTTTTTAAATTTGGCCGACCCGGGAGAACGAGTTTCGGAGGGGGCCTGTCGACCCTCAAAGGGTTAAACAAGCTCTGTATAGAGTCAGCCCAGTAAAGAATAAAGCCTGCGGGGGGAAATAAGTTTCTTGTTCAATCATGGTTTGATTGAACATAGCAAAAACCCTTGGGCTTCATCGTGTGTCCTTGTACCTAAGTAGATGATTCATTTAGAATGTGTACAGACTATCGGAGAGTAAATTTCCTAACAGTGCCTGATGGATTCCCCCTTCCTAGGGTTGACGACCTAATAGACAGCGTCTTCAGTGGAAAGTATATCAGTCGTTTGGACCTCCTGCGTGGTTATTATCAGGTGCCGTTATCGCCCCGAGTGCAGGAAAATTTCGTCTTTCACCATGCCTGGAGGCTGTTTAACTACAGGGTGATCCCCTTTTGGGGCTCTGAACTCGGCCTCGCCCTTCCAGAGCTTATGAATCAGCTAACGTATGACTTGGAAGGAACGGAAGCCTACCTAGATGATCTGGTAGTATTCAGCAATGACTGGCCTCAACACCTGATTCGGCTGGAAGAGCTCTTGAAAAGGCTGGATGAACACCATTTTACCGTCAACCTTGCCAAGTGTGAATTTGGTCGGGCCCCGGATAAATATCTGGGGTTTAATATAGGGCAAAGCACGGTTGCCCCGTTAATGCAAAAAATCTTGCTATTATGGATTTTCCCGCTCCGCAAGACAAGAAAGGTGTACAGAGGTTCCTAGGGATGGCCGGTTACTACCGCCGGTTTTGCCCAAATTTTTCGCAAGTGGCAGCTCCCCTGTTTGAACTTACAAGTTCTAAAGTTCCTTTTAAATGGACGGGCTAAAGTGAGTTAGCCCTTTTCTCATCTAAAGCGTCTACTTGGTTCCTCTCCCCGTTCTACGAGTCCGGTGTTCGCGCTCCCTTTACTTTACAAGTGGATGCCAGCGAGTATGCAGTCCCGGGCTGTTCTTCTACAACCTTAATCCTCTTCTGATCTTTTACACCCAGTCTGTTATTTTTCTGCAAAATTGAAACCCATCATTTAAATTATGCACCGTTGAAAAGGAGGCACTAGCATTGGTCTTAGCCTTGGAACACTTTGAGGTCTATCTCAGGACTATCCCTCATAAAATTAGAGTAAAAAAAGATCATAATCCTTAACGTTTTTAAACAAATGAAGGTAAGAACTTTGAATACAAAGAGGTCCTTAGGATACAAAACCCTTTTTATAAGTATTAACCATTAGAGGACTGATAACGTGATCTGAACACTGTCCGTCCTTAAGAATGTTTATTAAATTGGTTACAAAAAAAATTTAGGTACATTTTTATAGAGATGTATTTGTTTAACCTTCAGGGTCCAAGCCAAAAAACTGAAGTCACACAGGTCCAAGAATTTCAAAAAAAAAATTTGTTAAATTTTTTCTTTGAAATGAGAGATCTTTTGTTGAAAGGTAATAAAACAAAAAGTACGAAATTTTTTGGAAAATTGACGAAATTATGCTCTCGTGATTTTTCATGTGTCAGCGATATTTACGAGTCGGCGAATTTTTCCGACTTTGACTCCCCTCTTAGGCCCAAATTTCATTATTCCAATAACCAAATTCTTAGCTATTTCACTAGTATTACTTCTATTTTTATCGATTGAGCACAAGAATCGCCAAATCAATGTTTCAACTACAAAATAAAGTGATCAGAAATTGTTAATTTGGCCAATTTAACACAAAGTTCAAAATATTCCAATTTAAAATAGGCTCCAGAATAAACAATGTAGGTATTCCTGGAACTAAACTAACATTTCCTCTGTTCATTAGTTACATTTTGAGGCTTTACAAATAAATTCCATTTTGATTTTTTTATTCACATAATGAATTTTTATTCACACCAAAAAATAGAAGATTTACTGTTATGCAATACTGTAATAATTTATAAATATCATCCCATATTTGTGAATGTATATTAGATCCACCAGCTGCGTGTATTAGATGTGTGAGGGGCGTTGTTTACTCTTGAATATCGGCAAAAATTTAACATTTTCGCTACTTTGAGCTCGTTTCAAGCCATTTCCAGTGCTAAAACCAATCAAAATCATCTCTATTTCTGTAATATGTCTTCCATTCTATCAAATGAGACCAAAAAATCGCAAATACAACTAAAAAAAACATACGAAAAAACACTGCAAATTCGCTGTTTTAATCGAAAATCATGAAATTTTAGTTTTTTTCTCTATTATTTCACAGTGTGCGCCAGGATCTGTTTTAAAGTGGTGCACACATACCACATAGATGTATTCTCTCTATCTAGGCCCAAATGTACCACTCACAGTTTTTCAGAGTGAGCTGAGCTCATGGCGTAGATCTACGGTTTGGACATCACCGTAAAGCCGTGATCTATGGGACGGACCCCGAAAGGGTTAATGCATTTTCTTAATGCTATTTGTTTACTTTCAGTTATCTGATTCTTTTTAACCACTGAGGAGACCTGTCACGTAAGCCACCATATGGTATCCAGAACTTATTTCTGTGGTGGCAATCTCCTGTTGTCTTACCCTGGCTTCTCCTGGGAACCCAAAGGGTCACTTAAGGCCTCTTTATGAGATACACCTCTTCTACCAGAAGCTCTGGCTATGTTTGGGGTCTACACATACGTGGTTTGGCGACACAAGACTTTTAATTTTCTTATTGGAGAAGCGCATTTGTCATCAGGGTCTTTTTTCAGAGGAATGACATGTATTCTGGTTTTATTCTATTTTTTAAGTCCTTTAGGGCGAAGTTTAATCGTCGAAAGGGGGGGGGGTGTTATGACCCCAAAGGTCTAATGAGATTAATTTATATGTATTATCCACTTAATATTATACTCGGGGTTTCTTTAATATTAGCTAAATTAAAGATTCCACTAGTTTATAATATTATCTGATTTAGGAATATACCCAGGTATGATGTGTATATATATACAGTGGACCCCCGGTTAACGATTTTAATCCGTGGGAAGAGGGCTCATCGTTATGCGAAATAATCGTTATGCGAATGAATTTTCCCCAAAGAAATAAAGGAAATAAAATTAATCCGTGCAAGACGCCCAAAAGTATGAAAAAAATTTTTTTTTACCACATGAAATGTTAATTTTAATACACACAAACTGAAAAAGGGATGCACAATTACATGACACTTACTTTTATTGAAGATCTGGTGATGATGATGGGATGGGAGGAGGGGAGAGCATTTCTTTTTATGGTTTTGAAGGGGATCCCCTTCCATTAGGACTTGAGGTAGCAAGTCCTTTTCTGGGGTTACTTCCCTTCTTCTTTAATGCCACTAGGACCAGCTTGGAGTTACTGGACCTCTGTCGCACAACCAAACTGTCCATAGAGCTCTGTACCTCCCGTTCCTTCAAGACTTTCCTAAAATGGGCCATAACATTGTCATTGAAATAGTCACAAGCACGGCTTGCAACAGCTGTGTCAGGGTGATTTTCATCTATAAAGGTTTTGCAGTTCACCCACTCTGCACACATTCCTTAATCTTTGAAGTAGGGACAATGGATTCCCACAACTGGCATAGGCTTCTCAGGGTTAGCCCCCAAAAAACCCTTTAAAATCTTTCTTAATTTCCATACTAATTCTCACCCTTTTTTACCACAGGGTTGGCACTAGAAGCTTTCTTGGGGCCCATGGTCACTTATTTTCCGAAACAGCACCGAAAATACTGTAATAATACGAAATATTCCGAGTGATGCTTTGGGTGTTACCGCGGAGGCTGGCTGGTAAACAATGGGGCGGAGCGGCACATGTGAGGCTGGTGAGGGCACATTGGACGCGTCTCGGACGAAAAAAACGGTTTTGCGGGTTTTTAATCGGTTTTGCGCGGCAAAAATTTGCGATAAAAGTAATCGTTTATGGGGGGAAAAATCGCTATGCGATGCCCTCGTTTTTGGGGGGGGTCCATGTATATATATATTTACGTATTTTGAGTAATGTTAGGTAGGTAGGTAACAGCGGGCAAAAAGTTGAAAACAAGGTATGTCCTTGGAGGTAGTTTAGCTATTTTTCCCTTTCCCCTTTGGGTTGATTTTCATGTATGGATTAACGGGTTTTAAATTCAGTTCGTTCTCTCTGCCGTCAGTGTGCATTGATGAGTACCCCCTATACTCCACCTTTTTCTCACTTGGTAGAGAATTCTGTTTTTAGAACCCCTGAACCAATTTTTGGTTTATTGTTGAAGGGGAATTTGCGGAAAATTATTTACTGTTCCCTTTTAGGTTACATGTGACGCCCAGTGCCCAAGCTTAGAATTTTGTGAAAATTTTCCCTTTTCCAGGGAGTTACTCAGGAAAGTTTTAAATTTTCTCAATATATGTATTTGCAAAAGTAATGTCACTTTGGGGAAGCAGTAATATTCCTTGACATTAAAAAAGTGTAGTGCCCATTTGACTGTTCCAGAGGGGGTTATGATGTCATTCTTTTTAAGAGTTCTCTTGTGTGATAAAGTTTTGACAAAGGAATTTAATGATATTTTTAAATATCAAAAAGTATTTTAAGCTTTTAAATAAAAGAAACTAGAAAAGACTGAGTAACTAATTTTTCCCTTACATTTCTAATTTTGGAAATACCTTTCTATAAAGTGTATTGTTAGGGGTCCCCTAACCTGGCTAAAGATTAAGATTCAAGCCGTAAAAAGGGGGGCCCTGTTGGGAGCTTTGAACTTTTGACCAGGATGTGATTTCACAGTTGGTGAAGGACTTGATTTCCAGATAGGAAGACTTTACCATTACAACAATGTGGCAATTTTGCTAGATATTTAGGAGTTTTTTAACAATGTATATAGCGAGTACCGCCCGTTCTGTAATACAGAACATATTGTTTTCTCCCCCTCTAAACTGCCCCGATTTGGACTCGCATGGAAAGACACCCTCGGAAAAATCTTTGCCCCTGGAGTGCTCATTTGGGGCTTCATTTAAAGGGCCTCATTGGGGCAGGGGCTATGCCCGGGGACAACATGCCACCTTTTTCGGTAATGAGACCCCCATTAGCTACCCCTGGTCATGTGGGGGCGACCGGAGGTAGCTTTTCCCAAGTTTCCCTAAGGGACACGCTCCCCCCACCCCTCAGTCCCTTTGACCCCTCTCACACTCGAACACTTTAAACATCGGAACATCTTATAAAGTTGCAAACAGAGAAACGGAAACCCCAGCGCCTGCTGTATAAAGAAGAGTTCGAGAGGAAAAAACAGATTTAGGGGCCCAAAAGAGGGGGAAAAAGGGGTAAGTCGCTGCTCCCAAAACCCTTGACCTTTGCCCCTGCACAGGAAATCCCTCATTAGTGCCCGGGTTTTTTGTGAAACTGTTTGGACATTATTTCGAACCAAATAACCGACATAAAAGGAAAGTTACGACGACGTTTCGGCCCGACTTGGATTTTTGTCAAGGCCAAAGTCGGACCGAAACGCTCGTAAGCTTCTCTTTTTATGTGGGGTTTTATTTTGTATTTTCCAGTCACGGTATTGTCCCTTTTTGTTATTTACTTCGACACATTTGAGAATCAGGCACGGGGGATAGATGGCCTTTGGAACATTGGGTCCCTTTATTCACACCCCCTTAAGGGTAAGGCTCAATATTATTGAGCTCTCCCGTTGACAAGTATGAAATTTACGAGGCAGTTAGAAGTCATTTTAAAGGAGTATGACTTACGCCCCTGTAAGTTATCAGCGCCCCTTCGCTCTCTACGAGACTGCCGGCCAAACCCGGGGTAGAATTTGCCCGGCAAAAAAAAGGGTGGCTCAGGCGAGGGTTGAGGTCATCGGGGTTTTACTATGGAAGGTCTGATGCATTTGATCTTGCAAAAGATTTCAGAACTCTCTGAGGGGCGATGATGTTTTTTTGTTATCGAACCCCAGACTGCAGATGTGTTGGCCTCTGTTCCCCTGTGATTACTTCGAGATAACCTCTAAATTTTTGACCAAAGGAAAAAGGGTCTAGAGAGAAAGCCAGGTTTATTTTCAAAGGTCACCCTTTTTCCCCCGGAAAATGGTCCGACCTCTCCTCTTCAGCAAAAGCCTCGGGGAGTGCGTCCGAGCTCAGATGCCCTTTTAAACATAATAAAATGGATACCTTTATCACAAAAATACAGGGGGAAAATTCTTAGGAATCCCCCTTGATATGACTAAAATTTCATACAAATACATAAAATTTCTAAGAAAATTTCCAAAGACTGGGATACTATCGAAGATACGGTACTTTTTTCCCAGTAGCCTCCTGGCCCTATATCACTCTCTTATTTCCCCTATTCCCCTATGGAATTTGTGCATGGGGCTCAACAACTTTAAACCTCTCAGACCACTAATTACCCAAAAAAAGGCTGCAGTTAGAATGAAAACAAATTTACTAAAGGCAGCAACTCCCCAATACAATACACTAAACCTACTCACCATACAAACATCCATACTTATTATGCACCATTACATCATAGAACACTTACTCTAAATTTTAAACCCCCCCTAAACTTCCTTGCCAATCAACGAAAATGACCATAACAAAAGCACGATCACCTTTGATTTTCCCTCGGTCCTTTCCACACTATGCAAAAAACCAATGCACAAAAAAAGGCCCAAAAATCGGAATTCTTACCTTAAATAAAAAAAGAAACACAACCCTGTTTATAAATTCAAGTCTTTTCTCAAAGATTACTTACCCCCCAAAAACCCAAATAAAACTGAAAAACTAAAACTTAAAAATTTATATTTTTAAATGTTTCTCACAATTATATCAATAAAGTTAAACCTAAAAAACCCCCCTAAATTTATTTTTTTTTAAATACACTACCTAACAGAATCACTACCCAACTGAATGCAAAACCCTATGACCTGTCTTTTTAAATCACTTGTGCTTTTTGTTATCTGTTTACATTATGTTTTTATCACTGATTTCATCATTGCTTAGTAGCAGGTGTATAGTCCTTGTGGGTTTGCGCTTCTTTTTGATTTAAAAAATAATAATAATCATTGCTTAGTTAAATTTTGTTAATTTTAAGCCAGCCCGAATGCATAAAAGTTTGTGGCTTTGGCATACTGCTTTATCTGTTTTTTTTTTGTACCTCTGTTTTGTGCACAAATGGAAAATAAATAAAAAAAATAAAAAAATAAATAAAGGAAGACCACTTACAGAGTACTCAGGAAAAGGCCCCAACTTGCTCTTATTGTCAGAAACCGGCCATTGGAGGCGCCATGTTTCCAAATTTAAATCAGACTGTAGGGGAGTCAGGGTTTTGAAACATTACCTGTACAGAGACTCTTCCCCCAAATCGAAGTCCCAATTCCCCCTGAGTTGTTCCAGACAAAGTTTCGGAAGCCATGTTTTTCCTTCTTTTAAAGGGGAAACTGGTATTACAGAGGACCAAAAAGGGGAATAGTTTCCCCATGGGATACGGGGAAGCTACCCGACCCTTACTGGGAAAAGGAGAGGCTTTTCTAAAGAGAACTTACAAATTAAACCCGGATGTTCGTAAAGGTTACATTGGGGCCCCTCACAAAGTACCCTTATAAGGTGTTGTGAACATAGATTATATCAAGGTGAAGCTGTTGTGGGCCCTTTTGTACGATTTTCCCCTTAAAAAGTGTGGATCTATTGGTGGGTAATGATTTGGAAGAGGAGGGAAATTTGCCGAGAAACCCTTTTGTTTAAAGGGAATTCCGGGAGAAATTTCGCCCTGAAGGTTTTAAGGAAGGCCTCGTCTATTCCCTTACAGCTATAAAAGGGGTAGGCTAAAAAATTTGGAAACCACTGCCTTCCTGAGAACCCTCAGATTGGGGGTTTGGATGCCGTTCATTGGCAAATTTTAAAAAAACCAAAATCGAAAAACAGCCTCCAAAATCCCAAGTGGTGATTTTGCCCCCTTACGGAGGGAAATTTAAAGACTTTAAAACGGGAAAAATTTTGTAAAGAACAGCTTGAAGACCCTCGGTTTAAAGGGAAAAGGGGTAAAGCGCTTATGGATGGAAGCTGAGAGAAGGAAGAATGTTTTTATTATCTGACGGGATCCTGAGAAGAAAAATTCTGTCGATTCGTTTAATTATGTCTCAGCAAATTGCTTTGGTTTTACCCGTCCGATTTTGGGATTAGCATTGGAATGCAATTCTAGCCCCAGGGCGGGCATTGGGAATAGAAAGACTTAGGAAAATTAGCCCGATTTTTTCTGGCCCCGATGAAAGGAACCTGACTGAATACTTGAGAAACTGTGCTATTTGCCAGTTCTTGGAAAACTGACAAAAACCCCTCCTGTGCCCCCCTTACCTATTGCCATAGAAGGGAACCCTTCTCTCGGCTGTAATAGATGTGTGGGACCCCTCCCAAAAAAAAAAAGGTTTGGGGAATCAATATCTTCTTACTATAATGGATCGACTACTCGGATCCAGAGGCTGGCCCCAAAGAAGTTATGCTAAAACTATTGTGAGAGTCCTATTTTGATTTTTGCACAGTTCGGATTCCCCTAAGGGTTCAAAACTGACGGGGACGAATTTTCCCTCAAGATTTTCCGTGAAGCTATGTCCAGGGTTGGGGTTTAAAACCCCTTTTTTTAAAAAGCATAGACCAAAAACCCGGGGGGTAAAAAGAGGTTTCACCAAACCCTTAAGATCTGATGAGGCATACGTGAGCGGTTCCCAACAGACGGGATGAAGGTATTCCTTTCCCCCCCCTTTTCCCTTAAGAAAAGAGAAACAGGGGGTTTTTGGATATAGCCTTTTGAACCCCTTTAAAGGTCATGCGGTCCGAGGACCGTTAGTAATGCTTTTAAAGGTGTAGGTCTGGAAAAATGGAGCCGCCTTTAGTTTATCTCCCCCGGGGAATGCAAAAAAAAATTGGTTTTTTTCCGGCAATTGGCCGTGACAATCTAGAAAGTCAAAACCCCTATGAAACAAATTATGACAGACGCTGTTGAACGTTATTAAATGGGGAGACAAAGTGTTGCTTTAAAGCGGTGCCCGGGGCCTACCTTCAACCCAAATATGAGGGTCCAATGGAGGGGGTAAGAAGTTGAGTAAGAAAAATTTTGGGTAAGAACACCAGGAAAAAAGAAAAACGACCCAAACTTACCATAAAAACAGCTAAAAAAATACTCAAAGGGCTTGTCCCCCGTGGCTGCGGTGAGGTCCAAAAGGTGACTCAAATAAAAAAAAATTGTTTACGTGGGGTAAGATAAACTGAAGAAAATCGGAAAAAAATGGAACCTTAGATGTTATCCGGTAACTTAGAAAAAGGAAAGAGCAAGTGAAATCCGACACTTGATTTTTCCTTATGAAGTCTCTTTGGAGATATCCCCAGACAGTGCACCATGGGGATCCCCGATGTGGACTTTGCAAGGAGTGCTCGATTAACCCTTTGAGGGTTTTCGTGTACTAGTACGTCTTACGCGTAGGGGTTTTTGACGTACTAGTACTCATAAATTCTAGCGACCTCAAATCTTAGTGGGAGAAAAAGCTGGTAGGCCTTCATATGAAAGAATGGGTCTATGTGGTCAGTGTGCACAGTCTAAAAAAAACCCTGCAGCACACAGTGCTAATGAGAAAAAAAAACTTTTTCCATTTTTTTTTAATAAATCAGGGGACTTTGCAGTGTATTTTCGTATGGTATTTATTGTTGTATTCTAGTTTTCTTGGCCCATTTTATAGAATGGAAGACATATTACTGAAATTGAAAATGTTTTTTGACTGGTTTTACAATGAAAGGTGCCTTGAAATTGAGCTCAAAGTAGCAGAAATTTTTCGATTTTTTACCAAACTTAAAAAGTAAACAAATCGTGCCAAGCGTGCAATACACGTCAACTGGTTGAGTCTAATATTCTTTCACAAGTGCACCAATAATATTTATACCATTTTTTACACTAATGCAGTAGTCTGCATAACAGTAATCTTATATTTTTTGTGAGAATAAAAATTCAAAATGGAAAGCAAAGAATATAAGAGGGGCCTTGAGACGTGACTAATGACTAGGGAAATGTCATTTAGTGCCAGGAATATCTTTCTTGTTTATTCTGGACCCTATTCCGAAATTGGCATCTTTTGAAAATTTGTGTGAATTGGCAAAATTGCTAAATTCTGACCACTGTACTGGATAGTTGAAAATTTTTAAATGGGTGGTTTCTTGCACCCATTCGATAGAAAAAATGGAGTTCTAGCGAAATATTTCATGTTTTTTTGTCGACTAGTACAGTGAAATTGGCCGAAAATGGGGCTCCAAGTGGGCAAAATCGCCGATCCGTAAACATCGCCGAGACCGCTAACTTTGCGAGGGGCATAATTCCGTAAGTTTTTCTATCAAATTTCAACTTTTGGTGTCGTTATGATCGGGAAAAGTTTTCTCTTTCTTTTCATAAGAAAATAAATAATTTTTTTTTTTTTTAAATTTGGCCGACCCTGAGAAAGAGTTTCGGAGAGGGCCTGTCGCCCCTCAAAGGGTTAAAAGCTCTGTATAGAGTCAGCCAGTAAAGAATAAAGCTCTGCGGGAGGAAAAAAGTTTCTTGTTCAATCATGGTTTGATTGAACATAGCAAAAACCCTTGGGTTTCATCGTGTGTCCTTGTACCTAAGTCAGATGATTCATTTAGAATGTGTAAGACTATCGGAGAGTAAATTTCCTAACAGTGCCTGATGGATTCCCTTCCCTAGGGTTGAGACCTAATAGACAGCTCTTCAGTGGAAAGTATATCATTCGTTGGACCTCCTGCGTGGTTATTATCAGGTGCCGTTATCGCCCCGAGGCAGGAGATTTCGTCTTTCACCATGCATGGAGGCCTGTTTACTACAGGGTGATGCCCTTTGGGCTCTGCAACTCGGCCTCGACCTTCCAGAGGCTTTTGAATCAGCTAACGTAGGATTGGAAGGAACGGAAGCCTACCCAGATGATCATGGTAGTTTTTCAGCAATGACTGGCCTCAACACCCGATTCGGCTGGAAGAGCTCTTTAAAAGGCTGGATGAACACCATTTTACCGTCAACCTTGCCAAGTGTGAATTTGGTTCAGGCCCGGATAAAATATCTGGGGTTTAATATAGGGCAAAGCACGGTTGCCCCCGTTAATGCAAAAAAATCTTGCTATTATGGATTTTCCCGCTCCGCAAGACAAAAAAGGGGTACGAGGTTCCTAGGGAGGGCCCGGTTTAAACTACCCCCCGGTTTTTTCCCCAAATTTTTCGCAAGTGGGACCCCCCCCCTGTTTGAATTTTAAAAGTTTTTAAATTTTTTTTTTAAAAATGGACGACTAAAAGGGTGGGTTTCCCTTTACTCTCAAAAGCTTTTCTATTTGGGTTTCCCTTTTCCATTTTCTACGGGCCCGGGTGTTCGCGTCCCTTTACTTTACAAGTGGATCCCACCCGAGTTTTGCAGTCGGTGCTTTTCTTCTAAAACCCTTTAAATTCCTCTTCTGATTTTTTTTACCCCCAAGCTTTTTTTTTCTGAAAATTGAAACCCCATATTTAAGTTATGAAAAACCGTTGAAAAGGAGGCACTAGCTTTGGGGTCTTCCCTTTGGGAAAAAACTTTGGGGTTTTATTCGGGACTACCCCTCATAAAATTTAGATTTAAAAACAGATCATAACCCCCTTAATTTTTTTAAAACCCTTTGAAGGAAAAGGAATGTAGAATACAAAGATGGCCCCTTAGGATAAAAACCCCCTTTTTTTTATAAGTTTTAAACCCATATTAGGGGGGGGCTATAAGGGTGATTGCTAAACAAAATTGTCCCGTTTTTAAAGGAAGTTTTTAAAATTTTGGTTTAAAAATGGGAATTTATGGTACATTTTTATAGGGGGTTTTTGGGTTTAACCCTTTCGGGCCCAAAGGGCCCAAAAATCTGAAGTCACGACCGTTCCAAGAAAATTTTTAAAAAAAAAAAATTGGGTTTTTTTTTTCTTATGGGAAAATTTTAGAAAACTTTTTGTTTAAGGTAATAAAACAAAAAAATACGAAAAATTTGGTTTTGGGAAAAAATTTACGAAATTTTGCTCTCGTGAAATTTTTATGTGTCAGCGTTTTTACGAGTCGGCGATTTTGCCACTTTTTACCCCATTTTAGGCCAATTAAATTTTTCCCAAACAAACCCAAAATTTTTAGCTTTTTCACTTTGTTTTACTTTATTCTATCGAAATTTAGCACAAAAAAATCGCCAAATCAAACTGTTTAACTACAAAAAAAAAAGTGATTTGAAATTGTTTTAAAAATTTTGGGCCCAATTTAACACAAAGTTCAAAAAAATTTCCCAAATTTTAAAATAGGGTCCAGAATAAAAAATGTGGTTTTTCCCGGAAATAAACCAACATTTCCCCCTGTTCATTAGTTACATTTTGAGGCTTTACAAATTTTAAAATTCCCTTTTGATTTTTTTTTTAAAATAATTTAATTTTTTTTTCACACCAAAAAATAGGAAAAATTTCTGGGTTTTGCAATACTGTAATTTAAATTTTTTAAAAATCATTTACCATATTTTGTGAATGTTATTTGATCCCCAAACTGAGTGTATTAGTGTGTGAGGGCGTTTTTTTACTCTTGAAATCGGCAAAAATTTAAATTTCCGCTACTTTGAGCTCAGTTTCAAGCCATTTCCAGTGCTAAAACCAATCAAAATCATCTCTATTTCTGTAATATGTCTTCCATTCTATCAAATGAGACCAAGAAATCGCAAATACAACTATAAAAAACATACGAAAAAACACTGCAAATTCGCTGTTTTAATCGAAAAATCATGATTTCAGTTTTTTTCTCTCATTATACACAGTGTGCTGCAGGATCTGTTTTATGTGGTGCACACATACCACATAGATGTATTCTCTCATATCTAGGCCCAAATGTACCACTCACAGTTTATCAGAGTGAGCTGAGCTCATGGCGTAGATCTACGGTTTGGACACTCACCGTAAAGCCGTAGATCTATGGGACGGACCCTGAAAGGGTTAATGCATTTTCTTAATGCTATTTGTTTACTTACAGTTATCTGATTCTTGTAACCACTGAGGAGACCTGTCACGTAAGCCACCATATGGTATCCAGAACTTATTTCTGTGGTGGCAATCTCCTGTTGTCTTACCCTGGCTTCTCCTGCAACCAAGGGTCACTTAAGGCCTCTTTATGAGATACACCTCTTCTACCAGAAGCTCTGGCTATGTGGTGTCTACACATACGTGGTTTGGCGACACAAGACTTTTAATTTTCTTATTGGAGAAGCAGCATTTGTCATCAGGGTCTTTGTCAGAGGAATGACATGTATTCTGGTTTATATTCTATTTTTGAAGTCCTCTTAGGGCGAAGTTTAATCGTCGAAAGGGGGGGGGGTGTTATGACCAAGGTCATAATGAGATTAATTTATATGTATTATCCACTTAATATTATACTCGGGGTTTCTTTAATATTAGCTAAATTAAAGATTCCACTAGTTGATAATATTATCTGATTTAGGAATATACCCAGGTATGATGTGTATATATATATATATATATTTACGTATTTTGAGTAATGTTAGGTAGGTAGGTAACAGCTGGCTAAAAGTTGAAACAAGGTATGTCCTTGGAGGGTAGTTTAGCCTACTATTCCCTCTTCCCTTTGGCGAGTTGATATCATGTATGGATTAACTGTGTTAATTCAGTTCGTTCTCTCTGCCGACTCAGTGTGCATTGACTGAGCTACCCTCCTAGTACTCCACCTTATTCTCACTTGGATAGAGAATTCTGTTGTAGAAACTCCTGAACCAATTTGTGGTTTATTGTGAAGTGAAGTCTGCGGACAATTATATACTGTTACCTTCAGGTTACGATGTGACGACCAGTGTCAAGCTTAGAACTTTGTGATATTTATTTATTTATTTATTTAAAAATTTGAGCACACATACAGAGGTACAACAAATACAGGTAAGAGCAGTATGCCAAAGCCACTTATACTATGCATAGCATTACGGGCTGGCTTAAAATTAACTTAAGATTAACTAAGCAATGATGAAATCAGTGATAAAACATTAATGTAAACAGGTTACTATAAAGCACAAGTGAGTATTACAAAGACAGGTCATATGGTTGTATGCATTGTTGTACATTCAGTAGAATGGAGTATTCTGTTAGGTAGTGTATTTAAAAAATAATAAAGTTAGATTGGGTTTTAGGTTTAACATTTATGTGATACAATTGTGAGAAACATTTAAGATATACAATTTATAAGGTTCAGTTATTCAGTATTTATTTGGTTTTGGGTGAGTAAGTGATCTTTGAGAAGAGACTTGAATTTATAAACAGGTAGTGTTTCTTTTATATTTACAGGTAATGAATTCCAGATTTTAGGGCCTTTTATGTGCATTGAGTTTTTACATAGTGTGAGATGGACACGAGGAACATCAAAGAGTGATCTGTGCCTTGTATTATGGTCATGTGTTCTGTTGAGGTTGGCAAGGAGATGTTTGAGGGGAGGGTTAATATCAGAGTTAAGTGTTCTATGTATGTAATAGGTGCAGTAGTAAGTATGGATGTTTTGTATGGTGAGGAGGTTTAGTGTATTGAATATTGGTGGAGTGTGCTGCCTATAGTGAGAATTTGTTATCATTCTAACTGCAGCCTTTTGTTGGGTAATTAGTGGTCTGAGATGGTTACTTGTTGTTGAGCCCCATGCACAAATTCCATAGGTGAGATAGGGGTAAATAAGAGAGTGATATAGGGCCAGGAGGGCTGACTGTGGAGCATAGTACCGTATCTTCGATAGTATGCCTACAGTCTTGGAAATTTTCTTAGAAATTTGTTGTATATGTGTATGAAATTTGAGTCTATTATCAAGGTGGATTCCTAAGAATTTTCCCTCTGTTAGCTTTGTGATAGGTGATTCATTTATCATTATGTTAAGAGGGACATCTGTAGCTCTGTTACCAAACTGAATGAAGTAGGTTTTGTCAATGTTTAGTGTAAGTTTGTTAGTTCTCATCCAGGTAGATATTTTTTCTGTAATTCGGTATTTACAGTATTGGCTAGCGTGACTGGGCTCGGGTGGGAGAAGACGTATGTAGTGTCATCTGCAAATAGTGTGGGTTTGACTAATTGCGAAGCATTTGGTAGGTCATTTATGTATAGGAGAAAGAGAAGAGGGCCAAGGACACTTCCCTGTGGGACACCAACTGTAATTGGTTGTGCAGAGGAGTTTGCCCCATTTGCATACACATATTGGCTTCTGTTGCTGAGGTATGACTTGAGGTAGTTGAGGGAGTGCCCTCTTATACCATAGTGTGACAATTTTACGTGGAGCAAGTCATGGTCAACTGTATCAAAAGCTTTACGTAAGTCAATGAAGATCCCCAGTGGGACTTCTTTTTTCTCTATTGCAGTGTATATATGTTCTAGCATGTGTATAATAGCATCATTAGTATTTTTATTAGGCCTGAATCCAAATTGGCAGGGGTTGAGTATGTTTTGGGAGATAAGGTAGGAGTAGATTCGTTTATGAATTAATTTTTCGAAGATTTTTGAGAGAGGGTGTAAGTTGGATATTGGCCTATAGTTATTCAACTCTGTTTGGTCTCCTCCTTTGTGGATCGGGGTGACCCTTGCTATTTTGAGTACTGTAGGGAAGGTGGAGGATTCAATGGATTTGTTAAAGAGTGTTGCAATGATTGGTGATAGTACTTGTGACACTTTTTTGTATATAAAGGGTGGTAAGGTATTTAAATCTCCTGCCTTGTTTTTTAGTGTGTTGATAATAAGGGAGACTTATTCCTTATGCCAGGGAGTTACTCAGTGAAAGTGTTAATTCTCAATATATGTATTTGCATACAAGTAATGTCACTATTGAGGAAGCAGTAATATTCCTCTGATCATTAACAAGTGTAGTGACCATATTGACATAGTCTCCAGAGGGGGTCTATGATGTACATTCTATTTAAGAGTTCTCTTGTGTGAATGAAAGTTTCTGACAAAGTGATATTTAATAGATATTTATGAATATCTAAAGTATTTAAGCTTTTAAATAAAAAGAAACTAGAAAAGACTGAGTAACTATTATTTGTGCCTTACATTTCTAAGTTTGGAAATATCTTCTCATTCTATGAAGTGTATTGTTACGGAGTGCACTAACCTGGCATTCAAACCGTAACAGTTGGTCAGTAAGTCAGTTAAGTCAGTCAGTCAGGTAAGTCAGTCATTTCTAACGACTCACGAAATCATGACACGATTACAAACAAACCATACCACAGGTGGGGTTAGAACCCGCGATCAGAAGTTTTATGACTCTCTGATTGCGGGTTCTAACCCCGCCCGTGGTATGGTAAGTCAGTCAGTTATTCATCACACAAACTCATATACAGTGGACCCTCCCTGTCCGTTGCTCTCTCTTATCGCCGATTTCCGTTTTCGCTGACTTTTTTCCTCAAAATATTGGTTCCGTTTTCATTGATTTCCTCCATTTTCGTCAATGGTATAGAACCTGTCCAGTGTCCAGCACACAGACAAAGCCACCTCCCATACACATTCTCAGGCAGTGTTGTTGTGTTTCTTGGTGAGTGAACATATCCTGCCAGGTCATACGAAACATTTCGTAATAATCCATTGTTTTCAGCACTTGTTTATTGTGTGTGACTGCTAAATAAGCTTCCATGGACCCAAAGAAAGCTCCTAGTGCCAGTCCTTTGGTAAAGAAAGTGAGAAACATGATAGAATTAAAGAAAGAAATTGTAGCAAAATACAAAAGTGGAGGAGGAGAAAGGGGAGAATGTGCCGTCTTCAATGATTCTACGATATGTACAATACTAAAGCAGCACGAGTCGATAAAGGCTGTAATGCCAGCCAGCGATAAAGTGTAGCATTAACAGTGTAGCAAGTAAGTTAAGCGATTAATCGGTAGAAAAAGGACAGCACGAACCTAAATCCTCCACTGTTGTTGGAGTTATATAGGGCTACTGAGAACACCACCATTTCTGCTGCTGCCTTCACCACCACTATGTATGGCTTATGCTCTTAGTGGCCTTTATATACTCAACAACAGCAACATAATGCCTTTCGTGACATACATAATGACATATTTATTCATTCCCCATAAGAAATGATGGAAATAGAATTTATCCATTCAAGACACCCAAAAGTATTAAACAAAGTAATTTGTTTTACATGAAATGTACATTTCCCTACACAGAAACAAATGGTACATGCAAAATAAACAATAATTAAATGCCACTTACCTTTATTGTGGAGTTGTTGATGAGTGATGAGCCAGGAGCAGGGGAGATTCAGGTGTTCTATTGTTTAGAAGGGGAATCCCCTTCCATAAAGACTTCAGGTACCAAGTCCTTTGCTGGGGTTACCTCCCTTCTTGGTTTTTTAATGCTACTAGGACCAGCTTAAGAGTCACTGGACCCCCTGTCGGACAAAATATCTGTCCAGAGAGCTCTGTTTCTCATGTGCCCTTAGGATTTCCCTAAAATGGGACACGAGTGTCATTGTACATGTTGCCAATACGGCATGTAACAGCTGTGACAGGATAAAATTCATCCATAAATGCTTGCACCTTTGTAAACATTGTACACATTTCCTTAATCCTTGATGAAGGCAACTTCCTCCCTCTCTCTTCCTCATGTGAAGCACATTCCTGAGCTGTGATCTGTTGCTGTTGCA
>NC_069414.1:4103405-4172074 GCF_026875155.1 Cherax quadricarinatus
AGACCCTTTTTTTTAGGTTAACCCTAAAGGGTCCATCGGCATGTTAGGAAATTTACTCTCCGATAGTCTTACACATCTAATAGAACATCTGACTTAGGTACAGGACACACGATGAAGCCCAAGGGTTTTTTGCTATGTTCAATCAAACCATGATTGAACAAGAAACTTATTTCCTCCCGCAAGAGCTTTATTCTTTACTGGCTGACTCTATACAGAGCTTGTTTAACCCTTTGAGGGTCGACAGGCCCTCTCCGAACTCGTTCTCAGGGTCGGCCAAATTAAAAAAAAAAAAAATTATTTTCTCTTATGAAAAGATAGAGAATCTTTTCCGATCATAACGACACCAAAAGTTTGAAATTTGATAGAAAAACTTACGGAATTATGCTCTCGCAAAGTTAGCGGTCTCGGCGATGTTTACGGATCGGCGATTTTGCCCACTTTGAGCCCCATTTTCGGCCAATTTCACTGTACTAGTCGACAAAAAAAACATGATATATTTCGCTAGAACTCCATTTTTTCTATCGAAGGGGTGCAAGAAACCACCCATTTATAAATTCAACTATCCAGTACAGTGGTCAAATTTAGCAATTTTGCCAATTTCACACAAATTTCAAAAGATGCCAATTTCGGAATAGGGTCCAGAATAACAAGAAAGATATTCCGGGGCACTAAAATTGACATTTCCTCTAGTCATTAGTCACGTCTCAAGGCCCCTCTTATATTCTTTTGCTTTCCACTTTGAATTTTTATTCTCACAAAAAAATAAGATTTACTGTTATGCAGACTACTGCATTAGTGTAAAAATGGTATAAATATTATTGGTGCACTTGTGAAAGAATATTAGACTCACCAGTTGACGTGTATTGCACGCTTGGCACGATTTGTTTACTTTGAAGTTTGGTAAAAATCGAACATTTCTGCTACTTTGAGCTCAATTTCAAGGCACCTTTCATTGTAAAACCAGTCAAAAATCATCTCAATTTCAGAAATTTATGTCTTCCATTCTATAAAATGAGACCAAGAAAACTAGAATACAACAATAAATACCATACGAAAATACACTGCAAAGTCGCTGATTTATTAAAAAAAAATGGAAAAAGTTTTTTTTTTCTCATTATGCACTGTGTGCTGCAGGATTTTTTTTAGACTGTGCACACTGACCACATAGACCCATTCTTCATATGAAGGCCTACCAGCTTTCTCCCACTAGATTTGAGGTCGCTAGAATTTATGAGTACTAGTACGTCAAAAACCCCTACGCGTAAGACGTACTAGTACGACGAAAACCCTCAAAGGGTTAATCGGAGCAGCTCCTTGCACGTCCACATCGTGGATCCCCATGGTGCACTGTCTGGGGATATCTCCAAAGAGACTTCTATAAGTGAAAATCAAGTGTCGGATTTCACTTGCTCTTTCCTTTTCTAAGTTACCGAGATAATCATCTAAGGTTTCCATTATTTCCGAGTTCTTCAGTCTTATCTCTACTCCACGTGAACAATCTTCTTTACTTGAGTCACCTTCTTGTGACCTCACCGCAGCCACAGGGACAAGCCCTTTGTAGTATTTCTTTAGCTGATTTATATGGTAAGTTTGGGTCGACTTTCTTCTTCCTGGTGTTCTTACCACATAATTTACCTTACTCAACTTCTTAATCACCTCCATTGGACCCTCATACTTGGGTTGCAAGGTATGGCCTGGCACCGGCTTTAAAGCTAACACTTTGTCTCCCACATTTAATGAACGTTCAACAGCAGTCTTGTCATAACGTTGTTTCATATGGTTTTGAGCTTGTCTGAGATTGTCAGCGGCCAATTGCCGAGTAAAAACCAAGTGTTTTTGCATTGCCGTGGGAGATAAACATAAAGGCGGCTCCACTTTTCCAGACCATACATCCTTTAGCATTACTAACGGTCCTCGGACCGCATGACCATAAATGAGTTCAAAAGGGCTATATCCAAAAATCCTGTTTGCTCTCTTTAAGGAAGGAGGGGGAAAGGAATCCCTTTTCACCCCCAGTCTTGAAAAAACGCTACAGTATGCTCTCATCTGATTTAAAGGGGTTTGGGTGAAACCTCTCTATGACCCCCCTGGGTTTGGGGTCATGCTGTTAAAAAATGGGTTTAACCCCAAAACCCTGGACGCTTCACGGAAATCTTTGATGTAAAATTTCGCCCCTCTGTAGATTGAATTCCTTAGGGATAAACTGTGAAAGAATCAAAATAGGATCTAAAATAGCCTTAGCACAAATCTTGCGTAGGGGAAAACAGCTCGGGTACCGGTAGTCTTTCCATTATAGTAAGAAGATTTTGATTCCCCAACCTATTTTTTGGGGAAGGGGTCCCAACATCTTTTACAGCGGAGAAGGGTTCGCTTCTATGGCAATGGGTAAGGGGGGCACAGGAGGGGGTTTTTGTGCGGGGCTTTCAATGAATGGAAATAGCACAGTTTCTCAAGTATTCAGTCAGGGTACCCTTCATTTGGCCAGAAGAAATATCGGCTAATTTTTCCAAGTCTTTCTTTTTCCCCAAATGTTGCCAGGGGGCTAGAATGTGCCATTTCCCAATGCAAACCCCAAAAGGGGACAGGTAAAACCAAGAGCTATTTGGTTGAGACATGAATTAACTGAAGTCGCAAAAATTTCTTCACGGATACGTCAAGTAATAAAAAAATTCTTCCTTACCCTCAGTTCCATCTCAGTAAGCGTTTGACCCCTGCCCTTTCAAGATGGGTCTTCAAGGTTCTTTCAAAAATTTTCCCCGATTAAAGTCTTTACTCCTAATGGGGAAAATCTACCACTTGGGATTTTGGAGGCGATTTTCGACTTTGTGTTTATCACTGGCACTGAACAGGACCAAAAACCCCAATCTGGGGGTTTCGGGGAGTAGGCGGGGTTCCCAAATTTTTTAGCCTCCCCTGTTATAGCTGTAAGAGGGAATAGCCCGAGGCCCCTTCTTCACCCTTAAATGGCGTAATTCTCTCCGAGAACTTCTCTATAACAAAAGGTTCTGGGCAAATTCCTCCTTTTCCTAAATCTTACCCCCAATAGATCCACACTTTAATGGGAAAATCTTATCAGAAAGGCCCCACAACAGCTTCACCTTGATATGATCTATTTCACATACACCTTAGAGGGGTACTCTTTGATGGCGCCAATGTAACCTTTAGCAGAAACCATTTTAATGTAAGTGCATATTTGAGGAAGACTCCTTTTTCAGTAAGGTCAGGTAGTTCCCGTATCCCGATGGGTACATGTCCACCTTTTGGTCCTCTGTAATACCAGCCTTACCCTTAAAGAAGGCAACTGGCTTCCGAAACTTTTTTGTGAAAAACTCAGGGGGGTTTAGGCACTTCGTTTTGAGGAAGACGTCATCTGTACAGGTATTTTCAAAACCTGATCCTACGTCTCGATTAAATTTTGGAAACATGAGGCCTCCAAAGGGCCGGGTTTTCTGAAAATAAGAGCATTGGGCCTTTTCCCTGATGTATCTCTGTAGTGGTCTTCCTTTCCTTACTTGGACGACATCGCGTAGGCTTTTGCTGATGGGGAGGGTCTGTGACCCCTTTTTCCCTGGGAGGAAAGGCTGACTTTAGGAAAACATAACCTGCTTTCTCTTAGCCCCTTTTTCCCTTGGTAAATTTGAGAGGTTATCTCGAAGTAATCAGCTAGGGAAGCAGAGGCCAACACATCTGCGTTGGTGTTCAATAACAAAAAAAGCATACTCGCCCGTCAGGATTTGAAAGTCTTCTTGCAAGATAAGCATAGACACTCCATAGTATCACCCCCAGATGCCCTCAACCATCGCTCTAGACCCACCTTTTTTTTCCCGGGCAAATTCTCCCCGGGTTTTTGGCCGGCAGTCTCGTAGGAGGGAAGGTGCGCTATAACTTACGGGCGTAAGTCATATCCTTTAAAATGTCTTTTTAAACTGCTCAAATCTGCATACTTGTCATAGGGGGAGGCGCAATACATATTGAACCTTCCCCTTAAAGGGGTGGTGGAAGTAAGGTACCCCAATGTTTCAAAGGCCATTCACCCCTCGTCCCGATTCTCAAATGTTCGAAGTAAAAAAACAAAAAGGCACAATACCGTGACTGGAACGATACACAAAAAACCCAATAAAGAGAGAACTTACGACGACTTTTGGGGCCGACTTGGACCATTGAAAAGCCCAAAGTCGGACCGAAAGTCTGTAAGTTCTCTTTTTAGTCGGGTTATTTGTGTGTCGAAGTAAGTTCAAATCAGTTCACAAAACCGGGGCACTAATGAGGCAGTCCTGTGCGGTCAAAGGTCAAGGGTTTTGAGTGCAGACGACTTACTCTTTTCCCCCTTTTTTTCCCTCTCAAATCATTTTTTTCCTCTCGAACTTTTTTTATACAGCAGGGCTGGGATTCATTTGCTCTGTTTGCAACTTTAAAGATGTTCCAATGTTGAAAGTGTTCGGTGTGAGAGGAGTAAAAGGTACTGGGGAGTGGGAGGAGCGTGTCCCCTGGGAAAAGTTTGGGGAAGAGCTACACCCCCGGGTCGCCCCACATGACCAGGCTAGCTAATGGGTTCATTAACGAAAGGTGGGGTTTGCCCCAGGACATAGCCCTGCCCCGAAGTGAGGCTTAAAATGAACCTCCAAATGAGCTCCCCCAGGGCAAAGATTCCTCCGGGGGTGTCTTGCCATGCGAGCCCAAAACCTCGGGCAGTGTCAGGGGGCTGGAAAAAAATAGTTCTGTATTACAGAACGGACGGTACTCGCTATATAACGATTGTATAAGAAACTCCTAAATATCTAGAACTTCCCAGCATTGTTGTAAGGTAAAGTCTTCAGCGTTTTGGGAGTAAAGCCCTTTCACAACTGTGTATATCACGCCCAGGGTCAAGAAGTTAAAAGCTCCCGAAACGGGCCCCCACTTTTTTGGTTTGGGAATCTTAATTTTTAGCCAGGTTAGTGCACTCCGTAACAATAATTTATAGAAGAAAGATTTTTCCCAAACTTAGAAATGAAAGGGCACAAAAATAGTTACTCAGTTTTTTCTGTTTCTTTTTATTTAAAAGCTTAAATACTTTTTGATATTCAAAAATTTTATTAAAAATCACTTTGTCAGAAACTTTTATTCACACAAGGAACTCTTTAAATAGAAGTAATCTAGACCCCCTTGGAGACTATGTCAATAGGTCATACCTTTTTTAAAGACAAGGAAATTACTGCTTCCTCAATAGTGACATTACTTGTATGCAAATACATATATTGAGAATTAACATTCACTGAGTAACTCCCGGCATAAGGAATATATCACAAAGTTCTAAATTACACTGGTCGTCACATCTAACCCGAAGGTAAAAGTATATAATTGCCCCGACTTACTTCACAATAAACCACAAATTGGGTTTAGGAGTTTTTAAACAGAATTCTCTATCCAAGTGAGAATAAGGTGGATACTAGGGGGTAGCCAGTCAATGCACACTGAGTCGGCAGAGGAACGAAATGAAATTTAAAACAGTTAATCCCTCATGTTCAACTCGCAAAGGGAAAGGGAAAAGTAGGCTAAATAAACCCCCCAAGGACATACCCTTTTTTCAACTTTTAGCCAGCTGTTACCTACCTACCAACATAATCAAAAAACGTAAAATATATTTATTAATTTTTACACATCATACCGGGTATATTCCTAAATCAAAAATATTAAAACTAGTGGAATCTTTAATTTAGTAATATTTAAAAAAACCCCGGTATAATATTAAGTTGGATAATAAATAAAATTAATTCATTATGACCTTGGGCAAACACCCCCCCCCCCTTTGACGATTAAAATTGCCCTAAGAGATCAAAAATGAATATAAAACCCGAAAAAATGTCATTCTCTGCGCCCTGATACAAGCTGCTTCTTTCCCAAAAAGAAAATAAAAAACTTGTGTCGCCCCAAACCCCGTATGTGGGAACACCACTAGCAGAGCTTTGGTAGAGAGGGTATCTCTAAAAAGGCCCTTAAATGACCCTTGGTTGCAGGAGAAGCCCGGGGAAGACAACAGGAGATTGCCACCACAAAATAAATTTGGGTACCATATGGGGCTTCGTGACAGGTCTCCCCAGTGGTTACAAGAATCAATACTGTAAGTAAACAAATAGCATTAAGAAAATGCATTTTAACCCCCTTTTAGGGGCCCCTCCCATAGATCTCGGGTTTTAGGTGAGTGTCCAAACCCTAGATCTACGCCATGAGCTCAGCTCACCCCTTTATAAACTGTGAGTGGGACATTTGGGGGCCTAGATATGAAAATACATCTATGGGTTGTGTGCACCACATAAAAAAGATCCCAGCACACGTGTATAATGAGAGAAAAAAAAATGAAATCATGATTTTTCATTAAAAAGCGCTTTTCAGTGTTTTTCGTATGTTTTTTATAGTTGTATTTGCGATTTCTTGGGTTCATTTTTAGAAAGGGAAAACATATTAAGAAATGAGTGATTTTGTTGGTTTTGCACTGGAAAAAGGCTTGAAACTGAGCTCAAATAGCGGGAAATGTTAATTTTTGCCGATATTTTAAAAGAAACAAACACCTCACACATCTAATACACTCAGCTGGTGGTTAAAATACATTCCAAATTGGTGAGATATTTATACAATTTTTACAGTATTTCATAAAAAGAAATTTCTATTTTTTTGGTTTGGGGAATAAAAATTCTTATGTGAATAAAAAATAAAAAAGGAATTTATTTGTAAACCTCAAAATTAAATAATGAACAGAGGAAATGTTAGTTTAGTTCAGGAATACCACATTTTTTATTTGGGGCCTATTTTGAAAGGTATTTTTAACTTTGTGTTAAAATTTGGCCAAATTAACAATTTTGTCACTTTATTTTGTAGTTGAAAAGTTGATTTGGGGATTTCTTTTGCTCAATCGATAGAATAGAAGTAAACTAGTGAAATAGAAAATTTGGGTTTATTGGAAAAATGTTTGGGCCCAAAATGGGGGTCAAAGTCGGCAAAATCCCCATCGTAATATCGTGACACATGAAAATTATGAGAGCATAATTTCGTCAATTTTCACCAAAATTTTGTACTTTTGTTTTATTACCTTCACAAAAAGATTCTCTCAATTTCATAAAAAAATAACAAATTTTTTTTTTTTAAAATTCTTGGACACTGGTGCATGACTTAGATTTTGGCCTTGGCCCGAAAAGGGGTTTAAAAAAATAAACTCTATAAAAAATGTACCCTAAATTTTTTGTAAAATCATATTTAATAACATGTCTTAAGGACGGGCAGTGTGTCAGCAATCACTTATCAGCTCCTCTAAATGGTTAAAACTTATAGAAAAGGTTGTATCCCAAGGGACCATCTTTGTTTTTTAGCATTTTTAGCCTTCATGGTGTTTAAAAAAGGGTTAAGGGGGTTAGATTGTTTTTACTCTAATTTTTGAGGGGGAGTCCTGAGATGACCTCAAAGTGTTCCCAAGGCTAAGACCATGCTAGTGCTCCTTTCAAGGTTGCATAACTTTAAAAGATGGGGTTTCAATTTTTCAGAAAATAAAAATGGGGTTTGTAAAAGATCAAAGAGGATTTAAAGGGTTTTGAAGACAGCACCGATGCATACTCGTGGATCCCCTTTTAAAGAAAAAGGGAGCGCGAAACCGGACTCTGTAGAATGGAGAGGAACCAAGTAGACCTTTGATGAGTAAGGCTAATACTTTATCGTCCATTTAAAAGGAACTTTAGAACTTGTAAGTTCAAACAGGGGAGCTCCACTTGCGAAAAAATTTGGGAAAAAACCGGGGGTAGTAACCCGGGCCCTCCCTAGGGAACCCCTTTTAAAACCCCTTTTTTGTCTTGCGGGGCGGGAAAAATCCATAATAGCAAATTTTTTGCATTAAGGGGGGGAAACCTTTTTTTGCCCTATATTAAACCCAATATTTTATCGGGCCTGACCAAATTCACACTTTGGGAAGGTTGACGGGAAAAATGGTGTTATCCAGCCTTTAAGAGCTCTTCCGCCGAATCAGGTGTTGGGCCCCGTCATTTTGAAAACTACCCGATATCTAGGGAGGCTTCCGTTCCTTCCAATCTACGTTTGCTATTATAAGCCCCTGAAGGTCGAGGGTGAGTTTGAGAGCCCAAAGGGCATCACCCTGTAGTTAAACAGGCCTCCAGGCATGGTGAAAGACGAAATCTCCTGCACTCGGGGCGATAACGGCACCTGATAATAACCACGCAGGAGGTCCAAACGACTGATATACTTTCCACTGAAGACGCTGTCTATTAGGTCGTCAACCCTAGGAAGGGGAATCCATCAGGCACTGTTAGGAAATTTACTCTCCGATAGTCTGTACACATTCTAAATGAACCATCTGACTTAGGTACAAGGACACACGATGAAGCCCAAGGGTTTTTGCTATGTTCAATCAAACCATGATTGAACAAGAAACTTATTTCCTCCCGCAGAGCTTTATTCTTTACTGGGCTGACTCTATACAGAGCTTGTTTAACCCTTTGAGGGTCGACAGGCCCTCTCCGAAACTCGTTCTCAGGGTCGGCCAAATTTAAAAAAAAAAAAAATTATTTTCTCTTATGAAAAGATAGAGAATCTTTTCCCGATCATAACGACACCAAAAGTTTGAAATTTGATAGAAAACTTACGGAATTATGCTCTCGCAAAGTTAGCGGTCTCGGCGATGTTTACGGATCGGCGATTTTGCCCACTTTGAGCCCCATTTTCGGCCAATTTCACTGTACTAGTCGACAAAAAACATGAATATTTCGCTAGAACTCCATTTTTTCTATCGAATGGGTGCAAGAAACCACCCATTATAAATTCAACTATCCAGTACAGTGGTCAGAATTTAGCAATTTTGCCAATTTCACACAAATTTCAAAAGATGCCAATTTCGGAATAGGGTCCAGAATAAACAAGAAAGATATTCCTGGCACTAAAATGACATTTCCTCTAGTCATTAGTCACGTCTCAAGGCCCCTCTTATATTCTTTTGCTTTCCACTTTGAATTTTTATTCTCACAAAAAATATAAGATTTACTGTTATGCAGACTACTGCATTAGTGTAAAAAATGGTATAAATATTATTGGTGCACTTGTGAAAGAATATTAGACTCACCAGTTGACGTGTATTGCACGCTTGGCACGATTTGTTTACTTTGAAGTTTGGTAAAAATCGAACATTTCTGCTACTTTGAGCTCAATTTCAAGGCACCTTTCATTGTTAAAACCAGTCAAAATCATCTCAATTTCAGTAATATGTCTTCCATTCTATAAAATGAGACCAAGAAAACTAGAATACAACAATAAATACCATACGAAAATACACTGCAAAGTCGCTGATTATTAAAAAAAATGGAAAAAGTTTTTTTTTTCTCATTATGCACTGTGTGCTGCAGGATTTTTTTTAGACTGTGCACACTGACCACATAGACCCATTCTTTCATATGAAGGCCTACCAGCTTTCTCCCACTAGATTTGAGGTCGCTAGAATTTATGAGTACTAGTACGTCAAAAACCCCTACGCGTAAGACGTACTAGTACGACGAAAACCCTCAAAGGGTTAATCGGAGCAGCTCCTTGCACGTCCACATCGTGGATCCCCATGGTGCACTGTCTGGGGATATCTCCAAAGAGACTTCTATAAGTGAAAATCAAGTGTCGGATTTCACTTGCTCTTTCCTTTTCTAAGTTACCGAGATAATCATCTAAGGTTTCCATTATTTCCGAGTTCTTCAGTCTTATCTCTACTCCACGTGAACAATCTTCTTTACTTGAGTCACCTTTTTGTGCCCTCCCCGCAGCCACAGGGACAAGCCCTTTGTAGTATTTTCTTTAGTGATTTTTTAGGTAAGTTTGGGTCGCATTTCTTTTTCCTGGTGTTTTACCACAAAATTTTTCCTTACTCAACTTTTAATCACCTCCATTGGACCCCATATTGGGTTGAAAGGGTTTAGGGCCCTGGCCCCGGGCCCTTTAAAGTAAAACTTTGTCTCCCCCCTTTAATAAAACGTTCAACAGCAGTTTTGGGTAAATAACTTTTGTTTATTTTGGTTTTGAGTTTGGGCTGGGGTTGTAAGGGCCAATTCCCGAGTAAAAACCCAAGTTTTTTTGGGCATTGCCGGGGGAGATAAAAAAAAAGGCAGCCCACTTTTCCGCCCCAACACCCTTTTTAAGCTTTACTAAAGGTCCGGGACCCCAAAAAGCCCCTAAAGGGATTTTTCAAAAGGGTATATCCAAAACTCTCTGTTTGTCTCTCTTAAGGCAAGGAGGGGGGAAAAGGAATCCTTATCCCATTTTGTTGAAAAACCGTCACAGTTGCTCTCATCATGTTTCTTAAGGGTTTGGTAAAACCCTCTCTAGGGAAAACCTGGGTTTGGGGTCTATATGCTTTTTAAAAAAATTTTTTAAAACTAAAACCCTGGACTTTAGCTTCACAAAAAAATTTTTGTTTTGTGAAATTCGTCCCTTTTTCAGATTGAATCTCCTTAAGGGAAATCCGAACTGTGCAAAAAATCAAAAATGGGACTCCAAAAAACCCTTAGCACTAACCCTTGGTGGGGGGCACCCCTCTGGATACCGAGTATTTTTCCCTTATCCATTATATTTAAGAAGATATTGTTGCCCAACTAGTTTTTGGCGAGGGCCCACACAGTTTTTAAAAGGGCCCGAAAAAGGGGGTTCCCCTTCTATGGAATAGGAAAGGGGGGCACGGGGAGGAGGTTTTTGTGCAGGTTTTTCCAAATTAAAAATGGAAAATAGCACAGTTTTAAAGGTATTAGTCACGGTATCCTTTTTTTGGGGCCCAGAAGAAATAGGGGCAAATTTTTTCCTAGAGCCCCCCCCTTTCTTTTTCCCAAATGTCCGCCCTGGGGCTAGAATTTTCCCCCATTTCCCAATGAAAACCCCCAAAATCGGACAGGTAAAAAAAAGAGCTTTTTTGGGGTTTAAAGACATGAATTAATAAAGTCGAAAAGAAATTTCTTCATCAGGATCCCGTCAGAGAAATAAAAACATTCTTCCTTCCCCCTGTTTCCCAAATCTCAGTAAGCGCTTGACCCCCTTGCCCTTTTTAAACGTTTGGGTTTCAAGCTGTTTTTTCCCAAAAATTTTCCGTTTAAGCCCTTTAAACCCCGTAAGGGAGGCAAAATCTACCATTTGGGGATTTTGGAGGTGTTTTTTTCGACTTTGTTTTTATCATGGCAGGGACAAAAGATCCAAACCCCAATCGAGGGTTCTTAAGGGGGTTTGGGGCAGTGGTTCCAAATTTTTAGCCATAAGCCCTTGTTATAGCTGTAAGAGGGAATAGACGAGGACCTTTTCCTTTAAACCCCCTTAATGGCGAAATTTCCCTTCAGAGAATTCCTATAACTTTAAGGGTTTGGGGAAAAATTCCCCCCTCTTTAAATTTCTTTTACCCCCAAATAGATCCAAAATTTTAAATGGGAAAAATCAGTATCAAAAAGGCCCCAAAACAGCTTCACCTTGATAGGGAAATCTATGTTCACATACCCTTTAGAAGGGGACTCTTTTTGGGGCGCCAATGAAACCCTAGCAGAACATCCAGGTTAAGGGAAGTGTCATCTTTTAGGGGGAACCCACCCCTTTTTTCTCGGGAAAAAAAAGGTCGGTAGTTTTCCCGTACCCCGATGGGGATACTTGCCCCACCTTTTGGGTCCTCTGAAATACCACCCCTTCCCCTTAAAAAAGGGCAAACTTTGGTTCCAAAAACTTTGTTTTGTAAACAAATCAGGGGAAAATTTAGGCACTTCAAATTTTGAGGAAGGTTCTCTGTAAAGGAAAGGGTTTCGGGAAACCTGACTCCCCCTACAGTCTCGATTTTTTTTGGGAAAACATGGGGCCCCTCCAATGGCCGGGTTTCTGACAATAAGGGGCAATTTGGGGCCCTTTTCCCTGAGGTTTTCTCTGTAAGAAGGTCTTCCTTTACCATTACTATGGAGGGACACCCCCCCCTAGGCTTTTGTTTAAATGAGGAGAGGTTTTGCTGTTTCCATTTTCCTAGGAGAAAAAGGGCTGACTCTTGGGGAGAACATAACCTGGCTTTCTCTCAGACCCTTTTTTTTGGGGGTTTTTTGGGAGGGTTATCTCGAAGTAATAGCTAGGGAACCCAGAGGCCAACCATCTGCAGTCTGGTGTTCGATAACAAAGAAGCTACATCCCCCGTCAGAAAAGTTCTGAAAGTCTTCTTGAAAAGATAAATTTTGCATAGAACTTCCTAGTATCACCCCCAGATCCCTCAACCATCGCTCTAGAGCCACCTTTTTTTTGGGGCAAATTCTACCCGGGTTTGGGGCCAGGCAGTCTTCGTAGAGGGGAAGGGTCCCGCTGATAAATTTAACAGGGACGTAAGTCATACCCCTTTTAAAATGATTTTTTAAAACTGCCTCGAAATCTGCAAAATTGTCATAGGGGGGAGGTGAAATTACATGTTTGGGGCCTTCCCCTTTAAGGGTGGTGTAAAGTAAGGTAGCCCCAATTTTTAAAGGCCCCATCTTTCCCTCGTGCCTGATTCTCAAATGTGTCGAAGAAAATTTAAAAAAAAGGCAAAATACCGTGACTGGAACGTTTACACAAAAAACCCGCACTAAAAGAGAGAAGTTAGGGACGAGTTTCGGCCCGATTTGGACCATTGCCCAAAGTCCAAGCCCGGGACCAAAAGTCGTCGAAAGGCTTCTCTCTTTTTTGTGCGGGTTATTTGTGTTTTCAAAGTAAGTTCCCAAAAAACAGTTTCCCCAAAAACCTTGGGGCACAAAATGAGGCAGCCCTGTGCAGGTAAAAGGTCAAGGTTTGAGTAGCAGACGACTTCCCTTTTTCCTCCTTTTTTCCCTCTAAAATCTGATTTTTTTTCTCTCAAACCCCTTCTTCTTTATACGCAGGCGCGGGGGTTCCCCGTTGCTTTTTTTGGGAAAACTTTATAAGATTTCCCAGATGTTGAAAGTGTTCGGTGTGAGAGGGTCAAAGGTCCCGGAGGGTGGGAGGGGGTTTTCCCTCTAGGAAAAGCTTGGGAAGGGGCTACACCCCCGGGTTCGCCCCACGGGACCAGGGCTAGCTAATGGGCCCATTACAAAAAATCGGGGGCCCTTTGTTGTCCCAGGACATGCCTTGCCCCCCGAAGTGAGGCCTTCAAATGAAGCCCCCAAATGGCTATCCTGGGGGAAAAAGATTCCTCCGGGGGTTTGTTTTGGCCATGCGGGGGTTCAACCTCGGGACTTTGGTCAGGGGGGCTGAGAAAAAAAATATGTTCTGTATTACAAAAAACGGACGGTATCGCTATATAACATTGTTATAAAAAAACCCCAAATATCTAGCAAATTCCCAGCATTTTTTTGTAATGGTAAAGTTTTCAGGAAATCTGGAGTCAAGCCCTTCCCCAAAACTGGATATATCCCGATCCATGGTCAAGAAGTTCAAGCTCCCGGGAAAACAGGCCCCAAATTGTTCGGCTTGAATCAAAATTCTTTAGCCAGGTTATTTGCACTCCGTAACAATCCCAAATTCATAGAATGGGGAAGGGATATTTCCAAACTTAGAAAGGAAAGGGCCCCAAAAATTTTTTACTCAGTCTTTTCTAGTTTCTTTTTTTTTAAAAGCTTAAATACTTTAGAAAATCTTAAAAATTATTAAATACCCACTTTGTCAAAAACTTTCATTCACACAAGAAAAATCTTAAATAGAATGTACATCATGGGGCCCCCCTTCTGGGACCTATGTCAATATGGTAAATAATTTTGTTAATGATAAGAGGAATATTCTTTTTTCCTAAATTTAGTGCAAAATTGTATGAAAATTTAATATATTGGAATTAACACTTTATGAGTAACCCCGGCTTTAAGGAATATACCCCAAAAGTTCTAAGCTTGCCCCTGGTCGTCACACGAAAACCTAAAGGTAAAAAGTTTTATAATTGTCCGCGCTTCCCCTTCCAAAAAAACCAAAAATTTGGGTTTCCCAGGGTTTTACAACAGAATTCTCTATCCAAGTGAGAAAAAAGGGGGAGTATGGGGAGGGTAGTCAGTAAAAGCCCACTGGGTCGGCAAAAAGAAAACGAACGGGAATTTAAAACCGTTAAACCCCATACATGTATCAATCGCCAAGGGGGGAAATTTTGTAGGCTAAAACAAACCCCCCAAGGAAAACCTTGTTTCAATTTTTAAGCCGCTTTTTCCTACCTACCAAAACATTACTCAAAAACGAAAATAAAATATTAAAATTATATATTACCATCATACCTGGGTTTATTCCAAAAATCAGATAATATTATAAACTAGGGGGAATTTTTAAATTTTGGGGGCAAAATATTAAAAAACCCCCGAGTTAATATTAAGTGGTTTAATACATTTTTTTTTTAAATCTATTATGCCTTGGTCATAACCCCCCCCCCCCTTTCGACGTTTAAAAACTTCCCCCTAAGAGGACTTAAAAATAAAATAAAAACCAGAATACATGTCTTTCCCTTTTGACAAAGCCCCTGATGACAAATGCTGTTCCCCAATAAGAAAATTAAAATTTATTGTGTCCCCAAAAACCCCGGGTTTTGGTAGACCCCCCTAGCCAGGGCTTCGGGTAGAAGAGGTGTATTCATAAAGGGGCCCCTTAATTAAACCCTTGGTTGCAGGGAACCCAGGGAAAAGACAACAGGAGTTTGGGCCCCCAAAAAGAAAAAAATTTTGGATCCATATGGTGGTTTACGGACAGGCCCCTCAGTGGTTAAAGAATCGAAAAACTGTAAGTAAACAAATAGCATTAAGAAAAAGCATTAACCCTTTCAGGGTCCCCCCCATAGATCTAGGGCCTTTCGGTGAGTGTCCAAACCTTTGATCTACCCCTTTGACCCTCAGCCCCTCTGTTAAACTGTGGTGGTATTTTTGGGGCCCTGGGATATGAGAAAAATAAACCCTATGTGGTATGTTTTGCCCCCAAAATAAAACAGATCCTGCAGCACACTTTGAATAATGAGAAAAAAAAACGGGAAATTCATGTTTTTTTCCTTTAAACAGCGACTTTGCAGTGTTTTTTCGTTGTTTTTTAAATTTGGGTATTTGCGATTTCTTGGTCTAATTTTAAAGGAATGGAAAAATTTATTACAGAAATAGAGTTGATTTTAAAAGGTTTTAGCACTGGAAAATGGTTTAAAACCCTGAGCTCAAAGTAGGGGGAAATTTTAAAATTTTTTCCCGATTTTCAAGGGGAAAACAAACGCCCTAAAAAATCAAATTACAGGTCAGTTGGGGGAAATCAAATTTTACTTTCCCAAATTTTGGTGATGATATTTTACAATTATTACAGAAATTGCAAAAAACAGTAAATTTTTCTTTTTTTTGGGTGAAAAAAAAATTCATTTTTGTGAATAAAAAATCAAAATGGAATTTATTTTTTAAGCCCAAAATGAAAACCTAATGACAGGGGGAATGTTAGTTTATTTTCCGGGGAATACCTACATTGTTTATTTGGACCCTTTTTTGAAATTGGATTTTTTTGAACTTTGTTTTAAAAATTGGGCCAAAATTAAAAATTTCTGTTTTCATTTTTTTTTTGTTGAAAACAGTTGTTTTGGCGTTTTTCTTGTGCTCAATCGTTTAGAATAGAAGAAATTTCTTTTTGAAATAGAAAGAATTTGGTGTTTGGGAAATTTAATAAAAATTGGTTAAATGGGGTAAAAAGTCGGAAAAAATCGCCGACTCGAAAATTTATCGCTGACACATAAAAATTCACAAAGACCCTAATTTCGTCAATTTTCCCCCAAATTTCGTACTTTTTGTTTTTTTCCTTCCCCAAAAAGATTTTTTCAATTTCATAAGAAAAAAATAAAAAATTTTTTTTTTTGAAAATTTTTTTTGGACACTGGGTGCGTGACTTAGATTTTGGCCTTGGACCCAAAAGGGTTTTAAACAAATACATCCAAAAAAAAAATTTGTACCATAAATTTTTTTTGTAAACTCAAATTTAAAAACATTTCTTAAGGAGGGGAACAGGGGTGTCAGCAATCACGTTACAGCCCCTCTATTGGTTAAAAATTATAAAAAAAGGTTGTACCCAAAAGGGGACCTTTTTTGTTTTCTGCATTTTTTAAAGCCTTCATGGTGTTTAAAAACGTTAAGGGATTATGTTGTTTTTCCCTTAATTTTTTTGAGGGGTAGCCTGAGATGGACCTAAAGTGTTAAAGGCTAAAAACCAATGCAATTCCCTCCTTTTCAAGGGTTTGGGAAAATTTAAAAATGTTTGGGGTTTAAATTTTTGAAAGGAAAAAAAAACGGGACTGGGGAAAAAGTCAGAAGGGTTTAAAGGTTGTAGAAAAAACAGCCGACTGCAAACTCGCTGGCACCCCCTTGTAAATTTAAAGGGGGGGCCGAACCCCGGGACTTTTGTGAACTGGAGAGGAACCAAGTAGACGCTTTAGATGAGAAAAGGCTAATTTCACTTGTAGTCGTTTTTTTAAAAAGGAAATTTTTTAAAATTTGTAATTTAAAAAAAAGGGGGAGCTGCCCTTGCAAAAAAATTTGGGAAAAACCGGGCGGTAGTAAACGGCCATCCCTGGGGAACCTCGGGTACACCTTTCTTGTCTTCCCCGGGAGCGGGGAAACCCATAATAGCAAGATTTTTTGCTTTAAACGGGGGCAACCTTTGCTTTGCCCTTTTTTTAAACCCCCCAAAGAAAATTTTACCCGGGCCGGGCCCAAACCCCCCTTGGCAAGGTTGACGGTAAAATGGTGTTAACCCACCCTTTTCAAGAGCCTTCCAGCCGAATCAGGTGTTGAGGCCAGAAATTGCTGAATAAACCAGATCATCTAGGTAGGTTTCCCGGGGTTTCCTTCCAAGTCATAGTTGGGCTGATCAAAACCCTTGGGAAAGGTCGAGGTGAGTTGAGACCCCAAAAGGGGCATAAAACCCTGTAGAAAAACGGGCCCTCCGGGCATGGTAAAAGCGAAATCTCCTGCACTCGGGGCGAAAAACGGCACCTGATAATAACCACGCAGGAGGCCCAAAAGGATGAAATATTTTCCCCACTAAAGCCTGTCTATTAGGTCGTCAACCTAGGAAGGGGAATCCATCAGGGCCCCTGTTTTGGAAATTTACTCTGATAGTCTGTACACATTTAAAGAACCTCTGACTTGGTTTCAAAAGGCACACGTTTAAGCCCAAAGGGTTTTTTCTATGTTTAATAAAACCCTGATTTAACAAGAAACTTTTTTTCCCCCCGCCCGAGCTTTATTCTTTATGGGCTGACTCTATACAGAGCTTGTTTAAACCCTTTTGGGGGGACAGGCCCCTCCGAAACTCGTTCCCCAGGGGCGGCCCCAAAATTTTAAAAAAAAAAAAAATTAATTTTTTCTTATGAAAAAATAGAGAATCTTTTCCCGATTTATAAGCACCAAAAGTTTGAAATTTTTAAAGAAAACTTCGGGAAATTTTGCTTCGCAAAATTAGCGGTTCCCGGGAGGGTTTTTGGGTCGGCGATTTTGCCCCCTTTTTTACCCATTTTTTGGCCCAAATTTTACTTTTACTAGTCGGGCAAAAAAAAATGAATTTTTTTCGCTAGAACTCCCTTTTTTCTATCGAATGGGGGCAAAAAACCACCCATTTATAAAATTTAACTATCCGTACAGTGGGGCAGAATTTTTGAAATTTTTTCCCCAATTTCCCCAAAATTTCAAAAAATGCCAAATTTTGGAATTTGGGGGGAGGGAAAAAACAAGAAAAATATTCCTGGCATTTAAAAAGACATTTCCTCTTTGGTTTATTTGTCACGTTAAGGGGCCCCCCTTAAAATTTTTTTTGCTTTCCACTTTGGGAAATTTTTTTTCTCACAAAAAATATAAAAAATTTTTGTTTTTTGCGACTATGCAATTTGTGTAAAAAAAGGGTATTTAAAAATTTTTGGTTGCACTTGTGAAAGGGAAAATTAGACTCACCCCGGTTGACGTTATTGCACGCTTGGCACGATTTTTTTTTCCCTTTTTAAGTTTGGTAAAAAAAACGAACCCTTTCTGCTTTTTTGGGGCTCAATTTTTAAGGCCCCCTTTCATTGTAAAACAGTTTAAAATCATCTTCCCAATTTTTTAGTAATATGTCTTCCATTCTTTTAAAATGAGGGCCCAAGAAAACTAGAAACAAAAAAATAAATACCATACGAAAAACACTGGCCCAAAATCGTGATTTATTAAAAAAAAAAAGGAAAAAGTTTTTTTTTTTTTTTATTTCAATGTTTTTGCCCGCAGGATTTTTTTTAGGGCTGTGCACACTGACCAAATAGACCCATTCTTTCATTTGAAGGCCTCCGGGTTTTCCCAATAGATTTTAGGTCGCTAGGAAAAAAAGGTACTAGTACGCAAAAAACCTACGGTAAGAAGTACTAGTACGACGAAAACCCTCAAAAGGGTTTAATTTGGAGCAGTCCTTGCACGGGACATCGTGGATCCCCCTGGTGCACTGTCTGGGGTATCTCCCAAAAGACTTTTTATAAGTGAAAATAAAATTCGGATTTCACTTGCTCTTTTTTTTTTTTTAAGTTTTTTGAGATTTAAACATCTAAGGTTTCCCTTATTTTCCCAGGGTTTTCCGGCTTAAACTTACTCCCCGGGGAACAATTTTTTCTTTACTTGAGTCACCTTTTTTGTGACCTCACCGCAGCCACAGGGACAAACCCCCTTTTTAGTATTTCTTTTGCTGATTTATTTTGGTAAGTTTGGGTCGACTTTCTTTTTCCCGGTGTTTTTTTCACATAATTTACCTTATCAATTCTTAATCACCCCCATTGGGGCCCCCATTTCTTGGGGTTTCAAGGTATGGACTGGCACCGGGTTTAAAGCTAACACTTTGTCTCCCAATTTTAAAGAAGTTCAACAGCAGGGCTGTTTAACGTTGGGTTTTATATGGTTTTGAGCTTGTTGGTTGTCAGCGGCCAATTGGGAGTAAAAAAAAGGTTTTTGCATTGCCGTGGGAGATAAATAAAGGCAGCTCCCCTTTTCCGACCCTACCCTTTGCCTTACTAACGGGCCCCGGACCGCATGACCCTAAATGAGTTCAAAAGGGGTATATCCTAAACTCTCCTGTTTGCTTTTTCTTAGGCAAGGGGGGGAAAGGGAAAAACCCTTTATTTCCCCGTTGTTGGAACCCCTCACAGTATGTCTCATCATGATCTTAAGGGTTTGGTGAAACCCCTCTAGACACCCCGGGGGTTTGGGGTTATATGCTGTTAAAACAATGGGTTTAACCCAAAAACCCGGGGCATGTTCCGGAAAATCTTTGATTTTGAAATTCGTCCCCCTTTTTCGATTGAATCTCCTTAGGGAAACCCAAATGTTTTCAAAAAATCTAAATGGGGTCCCCCACAATAGCCTTAAACCTAACTTGGTAGGGGGGACAGCCTCGGGTTTCCGAGTAGTCGTTCCAAATTTTAGTAAGAAAAATAAAGATTGCCCAACCCGTTTTTGGGAGAGGTCCCCCCACAGCTATTACGGCCGAGAGAAAGGGGCGCCTTAATGGCCCCAAAAGGGAAGAGGGGAAAAAGGAGGAGGTTTTTTTTTCAGGTTTTTCCCAAAGAACTGGCAAATAGCCGTTTCTCAAGAAATTTAGTCACGGTATCCTTATCTTGGGCCCGAAGGGAAAAAAAAGGGAAAATTTTTTTAGAGGGCTTTCTTATTTCCCCAAAAGTCCGCCCCTGGGGGGTAGAATGTGCCACTTCCCAAAGCTAAACTCCCAAAATTTGGACAGGGAAAACCAAAAGTATTTTGGGGTTGAGACATGAATTTAAATGAAGTCGACAGAAATTTCTTTATCAGGTTACTGGTAATAAAAAAATTCTTCCCTTTCCCTCAGCTTCCATTCAGTAAGCGCTTGATCCCTTGCCCGTTTCAACGATGGGTCTTTAAGTGTTCTTTCACTTAAAAATTTTCCCCATTAAAGTCGTTAAATCGTAAAAGGGGGAAAATAACCCCTTTGGGGTTTTGGAGGTGATTTTCGACTTTGTTTTTTTTTTTTTTTTCAAATGGCAATGAAAGAGCCTCCAAACCCCCCAAACTGGGGTTTTATCAGGAGTAGGCAGTGGCCTTTCCCAAAATTTTTTGCCATAGCCCTTGTTATAGCTGTTAAAAAGGGAAAAGCCCAGGACCTTTTCCCTTTCACCCTTTTAAGGCGTAATTTTTTCCAGAGAACTTTTCTATAACCTAAAGGGTTTTCGGCAAATTCCTCCCTTTCCTAAATTTATTCCCACAATAGATCCACACTTTAATGGGAAAATCAGTATCAGAAAGGCCCACAACCTTCACCTTGATATGAATCTATGTTCACTAACCCCCTTTTGAAGGGGTACTCTTGTGATTTCGCCCAATTTTAACCCCCAGCAGAACATCCCCGGTTAATGTAATTTTCATCATTTAGAGGGAAACACTCCTTTTCTCCCGTAAAGGTTTAGGTAGGGTTCCCGTATCCCGATAGGATAATTTGTCCACCATTTGGTCCCCCCTGGGAATTTCCCGCCTTACCCTTAAAAAAGGCAAAAACCCCCCCCTTTGGGTTCGAAATTTGTCTGTGAACAAAATCAGAGGGAATTAGGCACTTCGATTTGAGGAAGAGTCATCTGTACAGGTTAAAGTTTCAGAACCTGACTGCCTACAGTCTGACTTAATTTGGGAAAAAAAAAGGGCGCCTTCCCAAAGGCTGGTTTCTGCCAAAAAGAGCAAGTTGGGCCCCTTTCCCGATGTATCTCTCGTAAGATGGTCTTCCTTTTCCTTACAAAGGCGACACTCGGCCCAGGCTTTTTCTGAAAGGGAGAGGTCTGCTGATCCATTTTCCCAGGAGGAAAGGCTGCTCTTAGGAGGGAAACATCCTGGCTTTCTCTCTAGACCCCTTTTTCCTTGGTCAATTTGGGGGTTACTCGAAGTAATTCCCGCTAGGGAAAACGAGGCCAAAAACCCCCTTCTGCCTCTGGTGTTCGATAACAAAGAAGGTTTCATCGCCCGGCAGGAGTTCTTGGGAAAATCTTCTTGAAGATTTAACTGCAAACAGGGCAAATCCAAAAGTATCACACCCCGATGACTTTAACCCCCGCTCTAGAGCCCCCTTCTTTTGCCGGGCAAATTTACCCAGGTTTGGGCCCGGCCCGTCTTGTTTGAGAGCGGGGAAAGGGGCGCTGATAATTACGGACGTAAAATCATACTCCTTTTAAAAAGATCTTCTTAACTGCCCCGTAACGGGATAATTGTCATCGGGGAGGGTGCCAAAACATGATTTTGGGTTACCTTAAGGGTGGGGAAGTAAGGTAGCCCCAAGTTTTCAAGGCCCTTCATTTCCCCCGGGGCCCGATTCTCAAATGTTTTCGAAGTAAAAAAACAAAAAGGCACAATACCGTGATGGGAAAGATTTCACCAAAAAAAAAAAACCCGCACATTTAAAAAAAAGAAGCTTACGGGCGACGTTTCGGTCCCCACTTGGACCATTGACAAAATCCCAAGTCGGCCCGGGAAACGTGGGAAGTTCTTCTTTTAATGGGGGTTTTTGTGTGTCGAAGTAAGTGTCCCAAAACAGTTTCACAAAACCCGGGACTAATAGGGAATTTCCCGGCAGGTCAAAGGTCAAAGGGTTTTTGGGAGCAGACGAAATTTTTCTTTTTCCTCCTCTTTTTTCCTCTCAAATCTGGTGTTTTTTTTCTGGAACTCTTTTTTTTAAAACAGCAGGCGCGGGATTCCCGTTGCTCTGTTTGCAACTTTTAAAAATGTTCCAGATGTTGAAAGTGTTCGAGGGGTGAGAGGAGTCAAAGGGAATGGAGGAGTGGGAGGAGGTGTCCCTCTAGGGGAAAGCTTGGGGAAAAGCTAAAACCTCCGGGGGCCCCCCCTTTACCAAGGGGGGGTAAACTAAAAGGGCTCTCATTTCCGAAAAGGTTTGGGATGTTGTCCAAAGGGCATGCCTCTGCTCCCCGGGGAGGCCCTTTAAAGGGAAACCTCAAAAGAGTACTCCCAGGGACAAAAATTCTCCCAGGGTGTTTTTGCCTTTGCGAGTCAAAAATGGGACAGTGTCAGAGGGCTGAGAAAACAATATGGCTGTTATTCCCGAAGGACGGTACTCGCTTTTTTATAAAAGATTGTTTAAGAAAAATCCCAAAATCTAGCAAATTCCGAAATTTTTGTATGGTAAAGGGCTTCGGTATCTGGATCAAGTTTCCCTTTACCCAAATTTTGATATATCACGATCCCTGGTCAGAAATTCAAAAACTCCCGAAAAGGCCCCCCTTTTTTACGGCTTGAAAACTTAATCTTTAGCCAGGTTAGTGCACTCCGTAACAAAACCCCCCATGAATGAGAAGAAAATTTCCCAAAAAGAAATGTAAGGCCCCAAAAAATAGTTTCTCAGTCTTTTCTAGTTTCATTTTTTTAAAAACTTAAAAAACTTTGATATTTATAAATTTTATTAAATATCACTTGTCAGGAAAAATTTCATTCACAAAAGGGTCTTAATAGAATGGAATCATAGCCCCCCCTGGAGCTAGGGAAAAATGGTCACTACACTTGTTAATGAAACAGAGGGAAAATTTTCTGCTTCCCCAATAGTGGAAAATTACTTGTATGCAAATACCTTTATTTAGAATTAAACTTTCACTGATAAATCCCCGGCATAAGGAATAATCACAAAGTTTTTAAGCTTGACACTGGCGTACCTTTGTAAACCAGAAGGTAACGTATTTTAAATTTTTTGCCCGACTTCACTTCACAATTTAAAAACCCCCAAATTGGTTCAGGAGTTTCTAAAAACCCGAAAATTTTTATCCCAAATTTAGAAAAGGGGAGTACTTGGAGGGGGAGCTCGTCAATGACAACCCGGGGTCGGCAGAAGAAACGACTGAAATTTAACCCAGTTAATTTCCCTACATGATATCAACTCGCCAAAGGAAGAGGGAATGTAGGCTAAATTCCCTCCAAAGGGCATCCCCTTTTTTCAACTTTTAGCACGTTACCTAACCACCTAACAATTTCTCAAAAAGTAAAAAAAATTTTTATATATATATTTCCAAAATCATCCGGGTATATTTTCCAAATAGGTAATATTATAAAAAATAGTGGGGAAACTTTATTTTGTAATATTAAAAAAAACCCCCAGTATAAAATTAAAATGGATAATACATTTAAAATTTAAATTTATTATGACCTTTGGCCCTAACACCAACTTATGACTTATTTTAACCTTTCTGATTGGGCGACTTACTGAAATTAAATTAGAAAATTTTTTTACCCGAAGAGGCCCGGGCAAATCTAGAAGCAGTTCTGAAATGGGTCTTTGAGCAGCTGATGCCCTTTCCCTCAGCTGTATAAAGTACGCAGGGCCCAAATAGCCCAAAAAATCCCTTACCCGAATTTTTCACCCCTCCAGTAAAAAAAACAACCCTC
Organism: Cherax quadricarinatus; assembly: GCF_026875155.1. NCBI lineage: Eukaryota > Metazoa > Arthropoda > Malacostraca > Decapoda > Parastacidae > Cherax > Cherax quadricarinatus. The sequence goes on from NC_069414.1 coordinate 4,126,781, forward strand.
AGTACCAGAACCTTACCATTCACCCCAGCCCAGTTGGGGGCCCAAACTTTAACCCCTCCACTCATTTCACCCAAACATCAACAAACACCAGCCCCCAATTTAAGGTAAGAAAACTAAAATTTTTCCCGGGTTGTATCTGTAGTTTTAAACAGGAAAAACAACATAAAACATCACAAAAAATGAAAAAACGTTACATACCCCTTTTTTTTTTGTAAGTTTTGGAGGTTTAAAAAAATTTTGTTTTTCTTTTTTTAGGAAGGGATCACTGCTTCTAAAAATGGTGTGTTACAAGAAAAAGGGGGGGTTGCTATTTTTTTATTCTACATGTTCCCAAAGTGGAGGACAAATTGGGACACAATGTAAGGGGTTTTTTTATGGTATAAACTTCACAAAAAAGGAAATGAAAGGTATAAACCATACCCGAAAGTTCGACTAATTTTTTACATAATCTGTGTCTTTCACCTCTCAAATTTAACCTTCTCTTTTCTCTTGTTCTCTCTCTCGTTTCTCTCTCCTCTCTCTCTCTCTTTTCTTCTTCTCTTCTCATTCTCTTTCCTTCTCTCTTTATTCATCTCTCTTCATTCTCTCTTTCTCTTTTTCTCCTCTCCTTTTTTAAAAAGGGTTTTACAAGGTTAGTTTTGGATCCCTAGCCCTTTTTTGACAAGCTATTTTTAAAAGGGTTTTGGATTTTCCCAAAATTTTTTGACAAGCTAAGAGATGTTACCTACAACAGTCCTTGGGAAAACATTTTTATTAAGAAATTTTTATTATTTTAATCAAAAAAAGTGCTAAGCCCAAGGGCTTTTTACAGTTGGGTGCGGGTAGGGGAAGGGAAACGAGGGTTTATCTGGTGGGGGAGAAGGGAGGGAGGGATGATAGGGTTTAAAAAAAACAGCGGGGGGAGGGGGTGGGCGGGGGTAGAGGGTAGCAAGAGATTTGAAATAGAAAGGGTGAAGGTATCAGGGAAATTTTTGAAATAAATCAGTTGGTTTTCCAAAAAATCAAGGGGGAGAGGTTTCCGGGGTGAAAGGTGGGCCATTTAGCGAGAAGGGGAAAGGGAAAAGAGAGAGTAGCGGAGCGAAGGCGCGACCCGGGGGTAAATTTTTGCGTGCTCGTTGTTTTTAAAAGGGGGGGGTCCAACAGAAAGTGGGGGAATGAAAATGGAGCTTGGCCAAATTTAAAAGAGAGGAGAGGAGGGCCCCTTTCCCGAGGTATCCTGAATAAAACGAGAAAGGCCCAAAGCGAAGACGGGAGGAGTAGTCTCCCAACCTCGACCCCTGGTTTTATAAGAAGCGGCCAGTAAAACCCTTTTTTCGGTTTAATAGATTTAGGTTTTTTTGCCGAGGATAGGGAGGCCAAAAGTTGTTCCCCCCCCGGGGGTGAAGGTGGGAAATATTCAGCAAAATAGTCCCTAAATGGAATTTCCTTAAAAAGAAACTGGTTTGGTCATGTACGCTGAAACCCCCGCAGCATTTTCTGCCTGTTCATTGCCCTGTACTTTAACATGCCCGGGCCCAACAAAAAAAAAATATCTTTATGGTTTGGGGAAAAATGCCCGGTAGCCAAAATTGGTACGGAGGTAAGGGGGGAGGTTGTATCAAATTTTTTTTTATAGCCCGTAAAGCATAAGGGAGTCTGAGAAAAACCAAAAAATGAAGAACAGGCATAGATGCAATACGGGGTAAGGGGCTGTAAGGATGGCATTTAAAATTTAGCAGTAAAAAATATTGCCCAAAATAGTAAAAGCCCCTTTTAGACGCTGTCCAGAAAAAAACTGCTGTGAATTTTCCCACCCCTCAGAAGACTTAGGCCATCTGTGTAACGGCAATGGCATGAGAATGAGAGTGAAAGTGGTCAAGAAGGGAAAAAAAGAGTGGGAAGGACCCTGACAGTTGGGCTTTCGACAAGGGAGGGAGAAAAACAGGGCTCGAACAGCTGGAACTTCCCAGGGGGGGAGGGGAAAAGGAGATGCTACCTGTAAAAGAAAGGTGGTGTTGAAAAGAAGACAAGAGGAATGAAGGCGAAGAGGAAGGGACAGAGGGGAAACAGGGGTGGCAAAAAAAATAAAGAATGTTAATTAAAAATCATTTACCCCTTCTATAAATGGAAGGACTCCCCCGGGTCATGAGAGCGTACATATTTACGCAGGCAATGGGCATCACGGCGATCGGATAAGGATGGAACGTTCGCTTCTGTATAGAGGCTCTTGACAGAGGAAGAGCAAAAAGCACCAAGGCAAAAAACGTAATCCTTGGTGATGATGGGGTTAAGGCTAGAGAGAGTAGCAGGAGATGCCGCTGAATAGATTGGTCACCATAATCAAGTTTCGATAAAATAAGGGTGGAATGTAGGCGGAGGAGGGGTTCGACGATCAGCTCCCATTAAAGATGAGCAAGGGTTTTAAGAAGGTTCAGCCGGCTGTGACAAAGTTCCCTTCAGAGAGGTAATGTGAGGTTTCCAGGATAACCTACGATCAAAGAGGGGCCCAGAAACTTGACTGTATCACGTTCAGGATACGGGGAGCCATAGAGGTACAAAGGTTGATGGAGAGACAGAGCGTCTAGTGAAAGTAATTTGGTGGGTTTTAGTGCTGGAAAATTTAAACCCACGTGTGGTGGCCCAATTGGAAACACGGTCGACTGCATGTTGGAGAGAAACGTAATGAGGTGACAGTCAGCGCCTGCACAGGCAATAGCGAAGTCATCAACATAGAGTGATGACCAAATATTTGATGGAAGACTAGAGGCCAAATTTTTTAATAGCAAGGAGAAAAAGTGTTGTGCTCAGAACACATCCTGGGGGACACCTTCAGCTTGGATAAAGTCCGGGGAGAGCACATTATTAACCGAACAGGGAAATGCCTGTCAGTTAAAAAGTTCTTAAGGAAGGATGGTGATTGCCTCGAAGGCCTAAGGAGTGGGCTTGGGCTAAAATATTTTAAACCTCCAAGTTGTGTCATATGCCTTCTAAAGGTAAAAAAATATGGCAATAACTGGTGGTTATTCGCAAAGGCATTACGAACATACGTATCCAAGCGTAGTAAGGGGTCTATGGTAGAACGCCCCTTACGAAAGCCATATTGACGAGGGGAAAGAGACTTTTATGTGCCCTCTAAAACCCCCACATAAACGTCTATTTACTAGGCGTTCCATTACTTTGCAAACTGCACTGGTAAGAGCAATGGGACGATAGTGGGGGTTTCATGTCCTTTAGTGCCTGGTTTGCGGAAAGGGAGAACAATGGCGGATTTCCACAGCTGTGGAAGAACTCCTTGTGACCAAATAAGATTGAAAAGGCGTAATAGGACTGCAAGGGCTGTCTGATGTAAATGTTGTAGCTACGAATATGAATGTCGTCGGGCCAGCTGCCGATGATCGGCAAGCTTAGAGTGTTGCCTCCAGTTCTTGAAGTGTAAAAGGCACATTATATTTTCTTCTCTGAGAGAAGAAAAGTCCAAGGGTGTAACTCTTGGCAGACTTTGAGGAAAGAAATGAGGGGCATAGATGGAGTCCCTGAGAAATACGGACCAGATGATTGCCAATTTCATTGGCAACTTTCTAGTGAGTTTGCTATATCAACACCGGCAACCCGCAGAACAGGAGCCGGGTCAGGAGAATATTTACCACTCAGTTTTCGTACTTTTTTCCAGACTGCACTCATAGAGGAAGCAGAGGTGATGGTGGAGACATAATCTCGCCAGCAAGTGAGTTTAGCGTCACGGATGACACGGCGAGCGATCGCCATGCTTCTGTTTAAAATCAAGGGTCTCTCTGTGGTTCTATTGTACCGGTACCTCCCCCATGCAGCGCATTTAAATCACCAAGTAACAGAATCGGTGGCGGTAATGACGAAACAGAAAGGCAATATTCGGAATAGATAATGCCCGAGAAGGAGAGAGATATAAAGAACAGACCGTATCCACCTATGCAATGGATAGGGGCTGCTGTGTAATGCAGCGAAGTATGAACAATAGCTGATGGTACGGAATATCAGTGCGTAGAAGAAGGGCACTTTCATTAAAGGCCCCATCAGGAAAAGGATCTGAAAAATACAATAAATTATAGCCTGAGATGGGAGAGATAACAGCAGAGGAAATTTTTGGGTTTCCCTGTAAGCAACACCAACAGGGGCAAACTGGAGAGTAACATCTGAAGCTCAATCCGATTACCCCTGAGGCCGTGTATATTCCACAGTAAATAGGCCATGATTGGCAATGATAAAGATATTAAAAATCCCAGGTAAGGGTTCCAACGGACTAGAGAGGTTAGAAAAGTCCACATGCGGAGGCAGTGAAAAACTTTTCAAGCAGCGAAGGAACGGTGCGTTTGTGAAAAAAGGAGTTGCGCAGATGGGGGAGAGGAGAGAGAAGGAACAGAGGGGGGTTTCAGTGCCCATTGATGGTTTGGTCTCTGCAATATATTCAGAGATTGCTTAAAGTGTTTTGGAATTCAGAGACGTCGTATGGGAGACAATATTGGAAATGGTAGGGGGGATGAGAAAAGATTGGAACTGTATTGGACTGTACCAAGGTAGAAGGGGGCGAAAGGGGTGGAGGGAACTGGAGAAGCGTGGAAGGGGATAGAAAGGCAGAAACCTGGGAGGTGGCAGAAGAGGAAGAAACCTGGGAGGGAACAGGGAGGAAGGTACAGTATGAGGAGGAGGGTGAACCTCTACCTTGTTTCAGAGCCAGTGATAGGGGGAGAACCAGGGACAAAAGAAGGGAGAGTAAAATGAGGAGGTGGAAGATGGGTAGGATGTGTTAACCGGGGCTTTTTTTTGACTTTTTAGAAGTAGAGGGACGATGGAGGAGGTGTCATACGAGATCTCGTCGTTACTGAGGCTTGTGAGAGAGAACACGAAGAAGCGAGATCAGACTGAGGCGTTGAAGTAGGGACGTCTGAGCCGAGGAATGCAAAAGGATTAGATACAGGAGTGACTATGGGAGAGGTAACCACAGGAGGTGGGTTTAGAAGATGGGATACCAGAAGTGGGGGGATATTTTGAAACATGGGAATAAGAAACACGTGGGAGTCTCCCTTGGAGGCGGAGATGAGAAACTGCCATGGGATAAGGGAGACCTTCTGTCTCTTTGAGGTAACGGGTTCCCGCTCATTTAAATAGACTTGACAACGGCGAGAGTACGAAGGGTGAGCCTCATGACAGTTAAGGCAAGGGGGGGAGATCGATTGCAAGACGTATGAGGGAAAGGTCATCGGCACCACAGACTGGGCATTCGGCGATAGATCTGCAATATTTCGTGGATGGGGCCCAAAACGCCACAATTTATACACTGTTGCGGTGTAGGGATCACCTTTCGGACTTGTAACCCATGTCTGCTATATAAACTGAGGATGGGAGTTCTCGGCTGTCAAAAGTTTTAAAAGAGCCACATTGCTAGGGTATCGTCTCCGCCCGCGGGCAGGAAGAACGTAAGTGTCTACCTTGAGGTTGGGAGATCTTGGAGTTCCAGCTGTTCAAGAATGTCAGTGCCACATGTTGGAAATTTTGTTGAACTATGGTATGGGGCAGAATGACGGGACCACTACAAGAATTGAGGGAATGATGTTTTTTAAGAGTGACAGGAACAGTATCGATTTTGGGAAAGACGAGAGAGCTCATGAGCCTGGGTAGCATTTTGTACGGTGATGATGCACGTACCGCTCTTAAGAGCATGAAAAGAAATATCTTTACCAACATGGCGTAGGAGTGCCTTGCCAAAACTGTGGTCAGAAAGATAGGCAGTAGAGGAAGTCGGTCGTAAAGTGAAGAATTTAGTCCTTGTTCAGTCTGAAAATGAGCGTGGAAAGTAGGAAGGACGTTTTCGATCTTTTTCTGAGAAGAACCGAGAAGGTGGGGAAGTATCATCAGCAGGTAATTGTCATTGGCATTTAGGCGTGGGACCAGAGTTGGTCCGACGCGGAACGGGTCGGCAATTTGAAAATTGCCGCACCGTAGAGGGAGAGGCCGGAAGCATAGTCAGAGGAGAGCGAAGGTCCCATAAATCGAAGGAGTCAGTCGAGGCCTCAGTACCTGAAGCGGGTGAGGAAACAGCACCAGCAAGAGGTACAGAGGCATGAGGAGTGTCTGAAAGAGTGGTCCAAAGACGAGGCGGGGGCAGAACGGGGTGCAGTATTAAGAAGGGGCCCGGGGGTAGGAGGTTCATGGACTAGGGCTGCCATGGTTAGGTTACTTCTTTCTTTTTGTTTTTAAGAAAAAAAAGAAAGAAGAAAAAAAAATAAAAAAAAAAAAAGAATAAAAAAAGGGGGACCGGGGAGGGATAGTTCCTAGGAGGAATGAAAGGGCCAGAAATCCCCCCTCCGCCCAAGAGGACCTTTAGCACCGCAAGTAGCGCAGATGCAGCATGGAACCCATGCCATACCCTACCCCTCATGCTAGTAAACTAACAATCCGGGATAGCAACCTCACATCTGCCGAGCTACCTCGGTGGACAAAAGAGAGGGCAGCCGGATATCCGCCACAAAGCATACCCCCTTCGGCCACCACCCCCGGAATCGAAAGGTGGCTTCCAGAGATACACCCGTTTGCCCGAAAAGACACCCAAAGCTACTCCGGGATACCAAAGAGGGATCGGGACATCCCCAGGCGATCCAGATTCCACGGCAAATACGCCCGCCCAAGAACCTGAACGGAATGGGATGGACCCCGGTATCCTTTCCCCTACCTAGGAACTAGCGCGCCTATGGGGAAATCCCAAAGGCCGAAAGAGGAAGGGCAAAAAGGAGGGGTGGGGAGGAGGAGGAGGAAAGGAAAAAGGGGAGGATGGGGAGGATGGATAGGGGAGGGGAGACTGGGGGTAATTAGGTTCGGTCTGAGGAAGAAGACCGACAGGTCTAATTCCTCAGACCAAGAGCCTCTTCACCACGCCAAGGAGCCCCCCCTTGAAGAGGCTGTCGTCCCAAAAATGTTTCAAACAACCCGCTATCATGTCGGGACATCGAGTGTTCACAAAAACTATGTGTGAGCTCTCCAACATTAGTAATGAAACCTCTAATGTTGGCTGACAGGATGCTGATAGAGTGGCTCCTCATGATGTGGTCAGCTTGAGGTGGTGGGTGTGTAAGGCATGTAAGGTGCCTGTCCTTGAGAGAGGTACAGTACTGAGGCAGCTGCAGGGATGTAGGTCTGTGGTCTTGTATAAGGCACAATACCACTGCTGGGCTGGGATAGGAGTAGCTAAGTGGGTGATGTGTGAGAGTGTTCACCAATTCAGAGATCCTGCTGGTTTGTTCGAGAACAGGTCTCTAAACAGGTGGTCCTGTCTGTCAAGTTCCTTTTTCTTCCGACACTGGTCCTCCTGATGCCCTTTCTTGTAGCAGTAATTACACCTGGTATCTCGCAGGCAGTTGTTGGCAGTGTGCCCCTTCCGGTGACAGCGAGAGCACAGCCTAGGTGCCTGGGAGGGTGGAATATGATTTGTTGCACCTCCTGTGTTTGTGATTTGTCCACAGGTTCTGCCGCTGGGACTGTGTTAGTGGAGGGTGAGATGGCTGTAGAGGTCTTCCTCCTCCACGTCCTCTACCAAGTCCTCTACCAGTTCTGAAGATGTGTCTCTGCTGTTCGTACTTTGGTGCAGTAGGTGATCAGGTGCAGTGACAGTTCTCTGATTATTAACTGCACCAATCTCTGGTGGAGAAAATTCTGACTCAGAACTTGCTGATGAAGCACTGCTGCCAGATGCTGGAATAGTGTCAGCAGTGTGTGCTGACAGGTGTAGGATCAGAGATGGTATGTGCCTGTCTAGTGTACTGCAGTGGCTGAAGCAGAGATGTCAGGTGAAGGAGAATTAACAGATCCAAGGCTTCCTTCGTTGCTGGGAAGAGGATTTGTTCCCTCTGTGGTGGTCAGAGGAATTGTGTTAGAATTCCCAAAGGTAGTGTTTTGAACTCTGTCAATCTGTGGGGCCTTTGCAATGAAAGAATTCCACCAGTTATTTACCCCGAGTTAAGCTCAGTGTGGGACTTCCAGTCTCAGTCTTTCTCAGTCTCTCTCTCTCTCCGTCGTCAGTCTGTCTGTCTCTGTCTCTCTCTCTCTCTGTCATCTTTCTCAGTCTCTCTCTCTCAGTCTCTTCTCAGTCTCTCTCTGTCTTTTTTTTTTTAACACAGGGTTTGACAAGGTTAAGGATCCCTAGCTTTATTGACAAGCTATTTACAGGTTAAGGATTCCTACTTCATTGGCAAGCTAAGAGCTGTTACCTACATCAGCTCATTTGAAAGCATTTTTATTGTTATGAGACATACAAGTAGGGAACAGGATGAAATTGGAGCCATCTGTGGGCAGTATTTTCATTTGATCAACTGACTTTATCTCGTTGACATCATTATACTGTACGAATGTTTTCCATACTCGAGTCATCCTGGGTATATATGATACTCAGATGGAGTGATGTTCTGGAGAAGGGTACAGCCAGAGTGAAGTTGCTGCTTTCTGCCCATCTTGTGGCATAAAAGCTTGTTTCACGCTGTCCTTGAAGTGGATCAAAGTGTGGTACTTTGACAATATTGGCTTGTACATAACAGTAAGGCCACCACATCCCTCCTATGTTGAAGGCTCTGCTGAAATGACAGATCTATCCAGGATGGATCCAGGTGAGAGATGAGACATCTTGCTCTGTTCTCTATTCTGTCAAGCAGTCGCAGATGAGAGGGGGGGGCAGGCAAACCAAGAAAGTGGAGCATACTCAAGGTGTGAGCGCGTACTTGTGCCTCGTACAGAATCTTGCAACCCCTACTGTCAAGTAGATGCGAGATACGACGAAGTGCTGTAAGCTTCCTGGCTGCCTTGTTTGCAAGATTTACAACATGGTTCTTCATGGTTAGTTTGGAGTCAAATTTCACCCAAGGATATAACTTCTTCTCCAGGTGCCAACAACCTCCCATTCATCCTTACTACTGCACCAGCATTACCATCATGGTGCCTCAAGATGATCTCTCTCTCTCAGTCTCTCTCTCTTTCAGCCTCTCTCTCTCAGGCTTCTCTCAGTCTCTCTCTCTTTCAGCCTCTCTCTCTCTCAGGCTCTCTCTCTCAGTCTCTCTCTCTCTCTCTCTTCTCTCTCTCTCTCTCTCTTCTCTCTCTCTCTCTCTCTCTCTTGACTTATCTTGTTTACTCACGTCTCACCCTACATTAAGACTACAAATATTTTAAGGTAAGTGATGCGTGTACTGTATATGCATTTTATCACTCAAGGGAGCTTTAAATGTATAATACGTGTGGGAGGGGTGGTCGTACTCCCACACCTGACTACCATGCCTAGCACACCTGACCTGTTACAATAAATACTACTCACCTCCCACCCTACAATAAGACTACAAATTATAACCACATGTGGGTTTTGAACCCGCGATCAGAGTCTCAAACCTCCAGACCATGCTTTTAGACACTGGGCCGGCCTTAACCTAGCGGGCCCCAGTGGCTAACGCGATGGTCTGAGTTTTGAGACTCTCTGACCGTGGGTTCAATCCCCACCCTTTGGTATGGTTTGTTTGCCATCGTGTCATTACGATTCGTGAGTCATGAAGACTACAATGTTTTAAGGTAAGTAATGAGTGTACTGTTATGCATTTATCACTCTATGGTGCTTTAAATGTCGTAGTATATTAGTGTGGGTTTGGGGGGGCCCGGTGGGCTACCTTACCTACCACACCTGACTTCTTACAGCCTTTTCTTGGCCGTTTCGAGTTCAGGCCTAGCTTTAGAATGGAAATTTCGGCGAAACTCGGGGTTCCACTGTATTTATTCATGCAATTTTATTGACGGCAACAACATTCCTTAATGAGGGTTGTAATTTTATGTATGGACAGGGCATAAAACACCTGAAGAATAAAAGATTTAGTTTTTGATTAGCAAATTCCTATATATCAGACCCATTATGTTACTACAACAGTAATAGAAATTATTCATATTATTATTATTATAATCAAAAAGAAGCACTAAGCCACAAGGACTATACAGCGCTGCAGGGCAGGAAGGAAGCGAGGGCATCAGGTGGCAAAAGGGAGATGGATGAGTAATAGGTTATGGATAACAGCGGGGCAGTGGATGGTGAAAGGGTAAAGGGCAGCAAGAGACTGAACTAGAAAGGGCTGACGGGAGTGCGAAAAGTATCATCAGAGTTTGTGGAGTAAATCAGTCGTTGTCAAGAAGTCAATGAGAGAGTCAGGATTAAAGGAGGGTCCATCAGCAAGAAGGAAGGGAAAAAAGAGAGTAGTAGACGAAGATGACGTTGGAGGTAAATTCTGCGTGCTCGTTGATAGAGAGGGCAGTCTAATGAATGTGGCTAATCGATACTGGAACCCTTTACACTGCTCACAGAGAGGAACAGGGTGCCTCTCCATGAGATAACCCCTGAGTAAGACGAGTGTGCCCAATGTGAAGGAGGGAGAGAGTGGTCTCCCAACCTCCCCCCACTGATGAAAAGAAGAGGGCCCAGTAACCTATGCTGGGTTTTTAAAGAATAAAGTTTGTTCCCGACCCGGTTTTGCCCAACTTTGGTTGCCAAGGGTGCAAAAGGGTGGTAGCAAATTGCAGCAAAAAAAGTCCAGAATAAAAACCCACCTCGTGGGAAAATTTGGTAGGTCATGTATGCTACCCCCGCACCCGTGTCGGGCCGGGTTTCTTTTGCCCTGTTACATCGACATGCCCCGGGGACCCAAAAAAAAAACAATATCTTTATTTTTGGTAGAGATACGGCGTACCCCAAAGTTGGATACGGAGAAAAAGGGGAGGGAGATGTATAAAATTTTTTTATACCCTTTGTAGGAGCACAAAGGGGTTGAGATACAAAAAAAATGTTGACACAGGCATAGATGCGATACGAATAAGTGTTTGAAAGAAGGGCCCATACAGTTCAGCGGGAAAAAATGCTAGCTGAAGATATTAAATGCCCCCGCCCCAAAACGCTGCCCGGAAACCTGTGCGAATCCGAGGGCCGTTGAAGATTTTGAGCCATCTGTGTACAAAAGCAGGGGAAAATGAAAAATGGGAGGGGGGGAAGTTGGATCAAAAAAAAAGGACGGGAACCCCACCGTAGGCAGTTGAGTTTTGGAAAGGGGAATTTTGGAGAAAAAACAAAAAAACCCCAAAACACTGGAAATTCCCAGGGGGGTAGGGAAAAGTGGGATGCTCATGAACTTTTAAAGGTGGTAATTGGGGGAAGCAAGATTTAAATTGTAGGCAAAGGAAAAAGGGGATGGAGAAAACTTTCGGCGGCAAACCCAATAAAAAATTTTAACAAATACCCGGTGACCATTTATAAAGGGAAAGGGATTGTGTGATCTTGGAGAGGACATAGTGCAAAGGCAATGGGCATCCGGCGTTTTCAGAAAAAGGATGGAACATTCGCTTCTGTATAGAGGTTTCTCAACAGGGGAAAGAGGGGGAAAAAAGCCCCAAAGGGCACAAACGAAATCCTTGGGTGATGGATAGATTTAAAGGTAGAGAGGGGAGCGGGGAGAGGCCCCCCGGGTAAATCTGGTCCCCCTTTTAATCGAGTTTTGAAAAAACGAGGGCTGAGGTAGGCGAAGCAGAGTTCGAGGGATCGCCCCCCAAAAAAGATGAGAAAGGGGTTTTAAAAGGTTTACCCGGCCTTGACAAGTTCCCCCTTCAGAGGGTTATGTGGGGTTTTCCCCAAGGAAAACCCGAGGGTCAAAGGGGGAAGGGCCCTGGGAAAAAAACCTGCCCTGAAACCACGTTGGGGTTTAGGGGGGACCCATAGAGTTCAAAGGGGGATCGGGGGGAATAACAGAGCGTTTTGTGAAAGAAATTTTGGGTTTGGTTTTGGGTTTTACTTAAAAATTTAAACCCTTGCGTGGGGGCCAAGGGGAAAACCACGGTTAAACCGCTTTGCTGGGAGAAAACGGCAAAAAAGGGGGACAGTCAGCGCCTCCCAAAAAGCAATACGAAGTCATCAACATGAGGGGTGCCCAAAATTTTGGGGTTGGAAGAACAGGGGCCCCAAAATCATTTATAGCAAGGGGGGAAAAAAAGGGTTGTGTTTTAGAACAATCCCTGAGGGAAAACCTTCAGTTGGGACAAAAGCCCGGGGGGGAAAAAAGAAAAAATTACTGACTTGAACACGGAAATGTCTTGTCAGTTAAAAAGTTCTTAAGGAAGGATTTTAGGGGGGCCTCGGAGGTTTAAGGGAAATGGGCCGGGGCCCAAAATATTTTCCCTCCAATTTGGGTGTAATATGCCTTCTAAAGGGTCAAAAATTATGGCAATAACTGATGTTTTTTTTTGAAAAGGGCATTACAAAACTACGTATCCAAGGGTAGAAAGGGGGGTCTATTTTGGAACCCCCCTTAAACAAAAGCCATATTGACTAGCAGAGAATTTTTTTGTTTGTTTTTTTTTCAAAAAAAATCACTTTTAAACGTGATTTTGAGCTTTCCTTTTCAATTTGCAAACTGCACTAGTAAAAAGCAAAGGGGGGGCGAAAAGTGGGAGGCTTTTATTTTCCTGTATTTCCCGGTTTGCGGAAAGGGGAAAAAAAATGGCAGTTTCCACAGCGGGGGGAAAAATTCCTTGTGCCCAAAAGTTTGAAGGGGGTGTAAGAGGACTACAAGGGTGACCGTTTGTAAATGTTGTAACATCGAATATAAAAGTCGTCGGGGCCCAGCTGCCGTTTGATCGGCAAGTGAGAGTGTTGCCCCCAGTTCTTGAAGTGTAAAAAGGCACATTTTTACTGTTTTTCTCTGAGAGAAAAAAATTTCCAAGGGGTTTACAACCCTCTCTGGCAGATTTTGAGGAAAAAAACGGGGGCAAGAGGGACCCCCTCGGGAAATAGGACCAATGTGTCCCCAATTCAATGGCAACGTCGAGAGGGTTTGCTACATAAAACCCAGGGGCCCCTTTAAAACCAGGAGCTGGGTCAGGGGGAATATTTCCCCACTCAATTTCCTCATTTTTCCAGACTGCATCATAGAAGAACAGAGGTGATGGTGGAAACATAGTCTTGCCAACAAGTGAAATTTAGCTTCACGGGTGACACAGCGAGCGATCGCACTCTTCGGCTTAAAATCAAGAAATCTCTCGCGGTTCTATTGTACCGGTACCTGCCCCATGGGAGCACGTTTTTAAAAGTACTGCCGAGCAAAAAAAGCAGGGGAACCCCAAAGGGACGCATTCTGAGAATGCCTCCGGAGGTTTGGGGAAGAATGAGAAATGCGGTTTTAAAATGACATCGAGAAGTTTTTGTAGGAGCTCATGATGGAAAATGAAAAAGGAACCCCACTAAAGCAGTGAGGTGGGGTTTAGAAAAGATCCCAATTTGCCCCAAACAAATTGCCAGCGGGGCTACCGGGAAAAGGGGGTGAAAAGGGAAAGGGGAAGTTTAAAAATGGGTCGGAAAATGACGCCTTTTATGTAAGGGCCCGGTAAAAACAGAAATGTGAAGTCTAGTGCAGTGGGGAAGAGCAGGGCTGATAGGGTCGATGCAAGAGAGAGTAGAGTAGAGGAATTTAAAATGGGTGGGAGTACCCGTTTTAAAACATGGAGGGGGGGGAGGGAAAAAAGGGGGAAAAAACCCCCAATGAATGGCCCGCGAGTCACAATGGGACCCCCCCAGAGGAAAAAAGGTGGGCATTAAAATTTACCAAGTACCGAAGTGGGGGGTGGTAAGGGTGAAACAAGAAAGGCAAAATTGGTTTTAGAAAATGATCGAGAAGGAAGGGGGGAGAATAAAAGGAAAAATATTGTAAACCACTTATTAAGTGGATTTCGGGGTTTCCCGTGTTAAAGAGCGAGGTATGGACAAATAGTTGACAGTACGGGAATTTTCATTGGTTTGAAGAAAGGGGACTTTCATTAAAGGTCCCATCTGAGAAAGGGAAACCGAGAATAATTAAAATTTTAGCCTGAGATTTGGTTTGGGAAAAAAAGCCGAGTGTAATTTTTTGGTTTTTGTAAGCAAACCCCCAACAGGGGAAAAACCCGGAAAGCAACATTTTGAACTCACCCCCATTTGCCCTTTTAGGGGCCGCGGGGAAATTTCCCCTGTAAATAGGCCCTGTAGGCGATGAAGAAATATTTAGGAAACTGTTTGGTAAAAGGGCCTAGGAATTGAGGGGGTTTGAAAAAATCAACGTGTTTGGGGGCATTGGAAGAGTTCAAATAGCGAAGGACAGAGGTTGCAAAGAATGGGGGTTTTGAAGTGGAAAGGGGGGGAAGAGAAAGGGAACAGGAAATGGGTTTTGTGTCCATTGAAGGTTTTTGTTCTGCAATATATTTTGAAAATGGCTTCAAGTGTTTCTGAATTCAAAAATGTATGGGAGACCTATTGGAGGGTAGAAGGAGGAAAGGGGGTGAGTAAAGAGGTGGGGCAGTAATGGACTGTACCAAAGTAAAGGGGGAGGGGAAAAGTGTAAAGGGAAATGGGGATGAAGTTTGGGGGGGACAGAAAAGGGGAGAAACCCGGGGGGGTGGGAGAAGAGGGAAAACTTTGGGGGGGGACAGGGGTGGAAGGGATAGTACGGGAGGAGGGGGAATCTCCCCCACTTGTAAAAAAGAGCCAGGAAAAGGGGAAGAAAAAAGGGGACAGAGACGGAAAGGGGAAAGTGTGGAGGTGGAAGAAGGGAAGGAAGGGCCCAAAAAAGATTTGGCAATGTGGATTTTTTTTTTTCTTCTGAGGTTTGAGGGGGATTTGGGATTAGATGTGTACGAGGGGCTTGCGATAATGGGGGGTTGTGAGGAAGGACGCGAAGGGTGCGAGAACAGGGCTGAGTTGAGTCGGGACGTCAGAGCCAAGGGGCAGGGAAAAGGGTTAGGGTGCCGTAGTGGGGGGAGGGGTAACAAAAAGAGGGGCTCAGAAAATGGGTTTCCCCCGAAATGGGGGGGGTGTTTTGGGAAAACCCAGAAAAAAGGGAAAAACGGGGGGTTTGCTCCCCTTTGGGGGTGGAAATGAGTAACTGCCCTAAACATAAGGGGACCCTTTTGCCTCTTTGAGGGAAAAAGGATTTCACGTTCATTTAAGTAGGGCCTGGGGAACGGCGGGGAAATACGGAAGGGTGGCCTTTTATTACAATTTAAAGGGAAGAGGGGGGTTTTACTTTCAAAATGTATTAGGGAATGGTCGTCGGCACCCCAGAAGGGGATTCGGCCCTAGAATTCCCCCAAAAATTTTGGGGGGGAAAAAAAACGCCCGGGAATTTCCACATTGTTGGGGGTTTTAGGTATCACCTTTCGAAATTGTAACCGAAAGTCCTGCGAATATACGGAGGGCGGGAGTTCCGGCTGTCAAAAGTTTTAAAAAAGCCCATTGCAAGGGTAACGTCTCCCCCCGGGCAGGAAGGCATAAGTGTTACTTTAAAGGGTTGGGGGATCCTGGAGTTCCAGCGTTCAAAAAAATTTATTGCCCCATGACTGGAAAATTTTGTTTGGGCTATGGTTATGGGGCAAGGGAAAGGGCAGTACCACTACAAAAAATTTAGAGAAAAATGTTTTTCAAAAAGGATTGGAGTAGCATCGGGTATTCGAAAAAAGAGAAAGATCTTTAGCTTGGGTAGCATTTTTGGGCGTGACGATGCGCAAAAACCCCTCTTTAGAGCATGAAAAGAAAAAAATCTCTACCAACATGACACAGGAGCGCTTTGCCAAAAACTATGGTCAGGGAAAGGTAGGCAGAAAAAAAGAAGTCGGGTTTTTAAAATAAAAAAATTTAGTCCATTGTTTTGGTCCGAAAAAAAGCGTTTGGGGGGGAAATGTTGAAGTGTCGGTCTTTTCCCGGGAGAATGGGAAGGGGAAAGAAGAGCATCATCAGGGAAATTTACGTTGGCGTTTAGGGTAGGACCAGAGTTGGGGCGGGGAAATGGGCGGGCGATTCGAAAATTTTCCATTACCCTTTTGGGGGGAAAAAGCCGGAAGTTTGTCAAAGGAAGAGCGGGAGTTCAGACAAAACGAAGGAGTCAGTCCCAAAAACCCCGGGACCTGAAGCGGGTGAGGAAAAAGCACCAGCCCAAAAGGTACCCGGGGCATCGGAGTGTCCGAAGGTGGTCTAAACCAAGGCAGGGTCAGAAAGGGGGTGCGGTTCCCAAAAAAGGGGCCCGGGGGGGTAGTGGGTTCATGGATAGGGCTGCCTGGTTAGGTTACTCCTTTCTTTTTGTTTTTAAGAAAAAAAAAGAAAGAAGAAAAGAAAATAAAAATAAAAAAAAGAATAAAAAAAGGGGGGGAGTGGGGAGGAATAGTTCCCAGGAGGAATGAAAGGGCCGGAAATCTCCCTCCGCGCCCAAGAGGACCTCAACACCGCTAGTAGCGCAGATGCAGCATGGAACCCGTGCCATACCCTACCCTTCATGCCAGTAAACCAGCAATCCGGGATAGCAACCTCACATCTGCCGAGCTACCTCGGTGGACAAAACAGAGGGCGGCCGGATATCCGCCACAAAGCATACCTCCTTCGGCCACCACCCCCGGAATCCGAAAAGTGGCTTCCAGAGATACACCCGTCGCCCGAAAGACACCCAAAGCTACTCCGGGATACTGGAGAGGAATCGGGACATCCCCAGGCAATCCAGATTCCACGGCAAACTATGCCACCGCCAAGAACCTCAACGGAATGGGATGGACCCCAGTGTCCTTTCCCCTACCTAGGAACTAGTGCGCCTGTGGGAGAAATCCCAAAAGCCAAAAAGAGGAAGGGCAAAAGGGAGGGGTGAGAGGAGGAGGAGGAATGGAAAAAGGGGAGGATGGGGAGGATGGGATAGGGGAGGGGAGAATGGGGGGTAATTAGGTTCGGTCTGAGGAAGAAGACCGACAGGGCTAATTCCTCAGACCAAGAGCCTCTTCACCATGCCAAGGAGCCCCCATTGAAGAGGAAATTATTCATAAAATGGATGGGCAGATTACATTTATTAAAATATAAATATGCAACTCATAAGGTGCCACAACGATCACTGTTTACCACACTATTGTTTATGATTTATGTTACTGATTTGCCAACAGGATTAAAAAAAAAAAAATTTATTTATATATATATATATATATATATATATATATATATAAACATGTTTGTGGAAGATACAAAGTTATTACATAAGATAAGCAATAAAAAACTGAATCTATTCAGAAAGACTTAGAGAGGCTGAGGAAATGAAATGATAGATGGATGATGAAATTTAATGCAATAAAAATCATTAACAGACAAAAAGGAACAAAAATCACAAAGAAAACAGATTGTGATTAAACAATTAAAACATTGGTAAAAGAATCCTAGAAATAAGTTTTAACAAAAGTCTGTCATTAATGAGTCATGAGAACCTCTTACGTGATACTGATCAACTTTAAGAACTAATTATTTGTACTTTACTTTCATCAAAAGAACATCTTCATCTTAAGAGTAACACTGGTTTCTACTCAATGTCTGTATGAATTATTTTTTAAAAACTCAGTAAATGTCACACTAAATTGGTCACACTACACATACATGTACATGTTCATTTATATACACTCATCTGAGTTTTCTTTGATTTTATCTTAATAGTTCTTGGTCTTATTACTTTTCCTTTTATATCCATGGGGAAGTGGAATAAGAATCTTTCCTCCGTAAGCCATGCGTGTTGTAAAAGTCAACTAAAATGCCGGGAACAATGGGCTAGTAACCCTTTTTCCTGTAATAATTACTAAAAAGAACAAAAAAAAATTGTCAAAGTGGGAAGTCTGAATGTGTGTGGATGTTGTGCAAATGATAAGAATGAGATGATTGTGGGTGTTATGAATGAGAAGAAGCTGGATGTCCTGGCTTTAAGTGAAACAAAGCTGAAGGGGGTGGGAGAGTTTCAGTAGAGAGGAATAAATGGGATTAGGTCATGGTTTTAAATAGAGTTAGAGCTAAAGGAGTAGCAGTAATGTTGAAGGATAAGTTACGGCAGGAAAAGAGGGACTATAAATGTATTAATTCAAGGATTATGTGGAATAAAATAAAGGTTGGATATGAAAAGTGGGTTATAGTAAGCGTATACAGTAGGGTCCCACTTATACAGCAGGTTAGGTTCCAGGCTACCGCCGTAAATTGGAAATTGCTGTAAAGTGGAACACCCTTTTTCCCCCTTATATATGCATACAAATACTAGATAACAAGTTTACACTAACATATATTAAGTTAGCAATAGAACTAGGCATAAAAAAAACATAAAAAAGTACAATACACACATAGTGCACTCATTACTTACCTTAAAATATTTGTAGTCTTAATCTAGGGTGAGACAAGTAGTATTTATTGTAAGAAATCAAGTGTGGTATGTATGTCAGTCAGCCAGGCTACCATACCAGGCCACCCCACCTACACATAATATTCTATTACATTTAAGCATTCCCAGAGCGATAAAATGCATATACAGTTCACTCATTACTTACCTTAAAATATTTGTAGTCTTAATCTAGGGTGAGATGAGTAGTACAGTATTTATTGTAAGATATCAAGTGCAGAATGTATGGTAGCCAGCCAGACCACCCCACCCACACATACTATTCTATGATATTTAAGCATCCCAGAGTGATAAAATGCATATACAGTTCACTCATTACTTACCTTAAAATATTTGTAGTCTTAATGTAGGGTCAGGGGTGAGTAAATGAGATAAAACAAATAAATGAGAGAGAGAGAATGAGTACATGAGGGAGGACAAGTGCAGAGTTATGTAAACAAACCAGGCGAATGCAAGTTTTGTAAACAAACAAAGTGTACACGTTTGGTTTGTGTACAAGTTACATTGTGTACAAGTTGTCTCTACATTGATATGGTAGAATAAATAAAGAAAACTCCCATTCTCATGTAACACCATTTTTAGAAGAAATAACACTCTGACTGAAGGCAATGGAAATAAGTCACTCTGTCTGACTTTTTTGGGTTCTCCTAGGTTCTCTACACATATGCTGTTATGTATGATAATCTATGTAAGTATTTGATGTATACTGAATAAATCAACATAAACAAAAGGAGTCAATTCTATAGTTTTACAACAAACACATTTTACTAGTTTGGTTAGTGAAAAGTTTATTGTGTACATGTTGTAAAAGTTATTGGTACACATAAATAAGAAAGATACCATTTCTGATTTTTAACCGAAGAATAACCACCAGGAAAGCAGGAAAAAGTCACTCTCGGGACTGTCTAACTTATTTCCATTGGGTCCCTTTAAAATATGCTCGCTAGTTGACCCACACGTATTGTAACCCAGGTACTATTTACTGCTAGGTAACAGACAAATATTTAAATACGCCGGAGTTACACCGCTAGTTAGAACTAGAGAACCGTGTTATCGGCATCATTGTACAAGTACCTGGCTCCACATCTCATCTTTGTTTGTTTATTCTATTGTGGGGTGTATTTATCATCTTTATATGTTATGTATCATGTTTATTATATAATTTTGAAAAAATATCATGAAAATATATTAATGAAAATGTGCATATTAATGTAATATACGACATTTAATGAGACTCGGTGATTATTATTATTATCAATTCTAATATGGCGTCATTTGTGCAAGTCGTCTGGCTACCATATCTCATATTTATGTTTATTTATTCTACTGTGGGGTGTATTTATCATCTTTATATGTTATGCATTGTGTTTATTATATAATTTTGAAAAAATATCATAGATGGATTAATGAAAATGTGTATATTAATGTAATATACGACATTTAAATGAGACTCGGTGATGATTATTATCATTACTAATATGACGTCTCGAGATATAAGACAATTACTGATTTTAATGTGTACCTGCATGCCAGTACAGTATGTAAGTTTATTTAGGTATAGGTATACATAAGTATATTATTATCAGAGTATATATAAAATATGAAATAACTTTTAAAAACACTTGAAATTTTGGCGTTTCCAGACATGGAGAGACTTAGTGCTTACGGATCTCACAGAGAATGTATACAAACAGGGAGGGGTGTGGTGACCGTATAAGAAAGTCAGGTGGGGGGAGCCGTATAGCGAGTTTTGGTCATAATTTGAAATGACTGTATTAGCAGAATGCCATAAAGTGAAACGCCGTAAAGCGGGGCCCTATTGTATGCACCTGGAGAAGAGAGAAGTGCAGAGGAGAGAGAGAGAGATTTTGGGAAATGTTTTGTGAATGCATGGGGAGTTTTGAACCAAGTGTGAGAGTAATGGTGGTTGGGGATTTCAATACTAAAGAGGGCAAAAATGTTGTGGAGGGAGTAGTAGGTAAATTTGGGGTGCCAGGGGTAAACGAAATTGGGGAGCCTTTAATTGAGCTATGTGTAGAAAGAGATTTGGTAATAAGTAATACATATTTTATGAAGAGGATAAATAAATATACAAGGCATGATATAGCATGTAATGAAAGTAGTTTGCTAGATTATGTATTGGTAGAAAAAAGGTTGATGGGTAGGCTCCAGGATGTACACGTTTATAGAGGGGCAACTGATATATCGGATCATTATCTAGTTGTAGCTACAGTTAGAGTAAGAGGTAGATGGGAAAAGAGGAAAATGGCAACAAGCAAGAGGGAGGTGAAAGTGTATAAACTAAAGGAGGAGGAAGTTCGGGTGAGATATAAGCAACTATTGGCAGAAAGGTGGGCTGGCACAAGTATGAGTAATGGGGGGGGGGGGGGTTGAAGAGGGTTGAAATAGTTTTAAAAATGCAGTATCAGAATGTGGGGCAGAAGTTTGTGGTTATAGGAGGGTGGGTGCAGGAGAAAAGAGGAGTGATTGGTGGGATGATGAAGTAAAGGGTGTGATAAAAGAGAAAAAGTTAGCTTATGAGAGGTTTTCACAAAGCAGAAATGTTATAAGAAGAGCAGAGTATATGGAGAGTAAAAGAAAGGTGAAGAGAGTGGTGAGAGAGTGCAAAAGAAGAGCAGATGATAGAGTGGGAGAGGCACTGTCAAGAAATTTTAATGAAAATAAGAAAAAATTTTGGAGCGAGTTAAACAAGTTAACCCTTTGAGGGTTTTCGTCGTACTAGTACGTTTTACGCGTAGGGGTTTTTGACGTACTAGTACTCATAAATTCTAGCGGCCTCAAATCTAGTGGGAGAAAGCTGGTAGGCCTTCATATGAAAGAATGGGTCTATGTGGTCAGTGTGCACAGTCTAAAAAAAATCCTGCAGCACACAGTGCATAATGAGAAAAAAAAAACTTTGACCATTTTTTTTTTAAAAATCAGCGACTTTGCAGTGTATTTTTGTATGGTATTTATTGTTGTATTCTAGTTTTCTTGGTCTCATTTTATAGAATGGAAGACATATTACAGAAATTGAGATGATTTTGACTGGTTTTACAAAGAAAGGTGCCTTGAAATTGAGCTCAAAGTAGCAGAAATGTTCGATTTTTACCAAACTTCAAAAGTAAACAGATCGTGCCAAGCGTGCAATACACGTCAACTGGTGAGTCTAATATTCTTTCACAAGTGCACCAATAATATTTATACCATTTTTTACACTAATGCAGTAGTCTGCATAACAGTAAATCTTATATTTTTTGTGAAAATAAAAATTCAAAGTGTAAAGCAAAAGAATATAAGAGGGGACTTGAGACATGACTAATGACTAGAGGAAATGTCATTTTAGTGCCAGGAATGTCTTTCTTGTTTATTCTGGACCCTATTCCGAAATTGGCATCTTTTGAAATTTGTGTGAAATTGGCAAAATTGCTAAATTCTGCCCACTGTACTGGATAGTTGAATTTCATAAATGAGTGGTTTCTTGCATCCATTCGATAGAAAAAAATGGAGTTCTAGCGAAATATTTATGTTTTTTGTCGACTAGTACAGTGAAATTGGCCGAAAATGGGGCTCAAAGTGGGCAAAATCGCCGATGCGTAAACATCGCCGAGACCGCTAACTTTGCGAGAGCATAATTCCGTAAGTTTTCTATCAAATTTCAAACTTTTGGTGTCTTTATGATCGTGAAAAGATTCTCTATCTTTTCATAAGAGAAAATAATTTTTTTTTTTTTTTTAAATTTGGCCGACCCTGAGAACGAGTTTCGGAGAGGGCCTGTCGACCCTCAAAGGGTTAAGAAAGCCTAGTGAACGAATGGATTTGTCAGTTAAAAACAGAGTAGGGGAGTTAGTACATGGGGAGACGGAGGTTTTGGGTAGATGGCAAGAATATGTTGAGGAACTTTTAAATGTCGACGAAGAAAGGGAAGCGGTAATTTCATTCACTGGTCAGGGAGGTATATCATCTTTTAGGAGTGAATAAGAACAGGATGTGAGTGTGGGGGAGGTGCGTAAGGCATTACATAGAATGAAAGGGGTAAAGCAGTTGGAACTGACAGGATCATGACAGAAATGTTAAAAGCAGGTGGGGATACAGTGTTGGACTGGTTGGTATTTTTGTTTAATAAATGTATGGAATAGGGGAAGGTACCTACGGATTGGCGGAGAGCATGTATAGTCCCTTTATATAAAGGGAAGGGGTACAAAAGAGATTATAAAAATTATAGAGGAATAAGTTTACTGAGTATACCAGGAAAAGTGTACGGTAGGGTTATAATTGAAAGAATTAGAGGTAAGACAGAATGTAGGATTGCGGATGAGCAAGGAGGTTTCAGAGTGGGTAGGGGATGTGTATATCAAGTGTTTACATTGAAGCATATATGTGAACAGTATTTAGATAAAGGTAGGAAAGTTTTTACTGCATTTATGGATTTAGAAAAGGCATATGATAGAGTGGATAGGGGAGCAATGTGACAGATGTTGCAAGTATATGGAATAGGTGGTAAGTTACTTAATGCTGTAAAGAGTTTTTATGAGGATAGCGAGGCTCAGGTTAGGGTGTGTAGAAGAGAGGGAGACTACTTCCCGGTATAAGTAGGTCTTAGACAGGGATGTGTAACGTCACCATGGTTGTTTAATATATTTATAGATGGGGTTGTTAAAGAAGTTAATGCTAGGGTGTTCGGGAGAGAGGTGGGATTAAACTATGGGGAATCAAATACAAAATGGGAATTGAAGCAGTTGCTTTTTGTTGATGATACTGTGCTTATGGGAGATTCTAAAGAAAAACTGCAAAGGTTAGTGGATGAGTTTGGGAATGTGTGTAAAGGTAGAAAGTTGAAAGTGAACATAGAATAGAGTAAGGTGATGAGGGTAACAAATGATTTAGATAAAGAAAAATTGGATATCAAATTGGGGAGGAGGAGTATGGAAGAAGTGAATGTTTTCAGATACTGGGGAGCTGACGTGTCGGCAGATGGATTTATGAAGGATGAGGTTAACCCTTTGACTGTTGCAACCCCCAATCCTGAGGTGTCTCCTGGTGTCGCAAAATTAAAAAAAAAAAAAAATTATTTTTTCTTATGAAATGATAGAGAATCTTTTCCCAATTGTAATGACACCAAAAAAAACGAAATTTGATGGAAAACTGATGGAATTATGCTCTCGCGAAGTTAGCAACCTCGGCGCTGTTTACAAATCGGCGATTTCGCCCACTTTGAGTCCTATTTTCGGCTAATTCCATTGTTCCAGTCGCCCAAACTCATAGCTATTTCTTTAGAACTCCATTTTTTCTATCGATTGAGTACAAGAAACTGCCCATTTACCGATTTCAACTACCTAATAATGTGGTCAGAAATTTGCAATTTGGCCAATTTCACGAAAACTAAAAAATATGACAATTTCAAAATAAGGTCCAGAATGAACAATGCAGACATTCCTGGCTCTAAAATAACATTTTCTTTGCTCATCAGTCATGTCTCCAGGCCCCTCTGATATTACTCTTGCTTTCTATTTTGAATTTTTATTCAAACAAAAAATAGAAGACTTACTATTATGCAGACTACTGCAATACTGTAATAATTGTATAAATAACATCAAACCATTCATGACTGCATATTAGAACGGCTAGTTGGACATTTATTGGACAATGGCATCATTTATTTACTTTTGAACACTGGCAAAAATCAAACATTTCCCCTACTTTGAGCTCCATTTCTAGGTTCTTTTTATAGTAAAATCAATCAAAATCACCTCTATTTCTATAATATGTTTTCCATTCTATCAAATGAGACCAAGAATACGAGAATATAACCATAAATACTATACGAAAATAGACCACAAAGTCGGCATTTTAATTAAAAAAAAACGGTCGGAGTTTTTTTTTCTCATTATGCACTGCATGCTCCAGGAATTTTTTTATATGGTGCACACTGACCACACAGACCCATTTTCTCACATGTGGGCCTACCAGCTTTCTCCTGCTTGATTTGAAGCCGCTAGAATTTGAGAGTATATATACGTCAAACACGGTACCTCGTTAAGACGTGTTTTATACGGCCGCGACAGTCAAAGGTTAACCATAGAATTGAGGGGGAAAAAAAAGGTGTGTGGTGCGTTGGGGTATATGTGGAGACAAAAAACGTTATCTATGGAGGCAAAGAAGGGAATGTATGAAAGTTTAGTAGCACCAACAGTCTTATATGGGTGTGAAGCTTGGGTTGTGAATACAGCAGCAAGGAGGTGGTTGGAGCAGTGAAGATGTCCTATCTAAGGGCAATGGTGGTTTTTAAATATGAAAGAAAATTAGGAGTGTGGAAATTAGGAGAAACTGTGGATTTAATAAAAGTATTAGTCAGAGGGCGGGAAAGGGGTTGTTGAGGTGGTTTGGTCATTTAGAGAGAATGGATCAAAGTAGAATGACAGGGAGAGCATTTAAATCTGTAGGGGAAGGAAGGGGGGGGGTAGGGGGTTGTCCTCGAAAAGGTTGGAAGGAAGGGGTTAAGGGGGTTTTTTTGGGTGAGGGGCTTGGACTTCCAGCAGGCGTGCATGAGTGTGTTCGATAGGAGTGAAGGGAAAAACGAATGGTATTTGGGACCTGACGATCTGTTGGAGTGTGAGCAGGGTAATATTTAGTAAAGGGATTCAGGGAAACCGGTTATTTTTGTATAGCCGGACTTGAGTCCTGGAAATGGGAAATACAATGCCTGCACTCTAAAGGAGGGGGTTTGGGATATTAGCAGTTTGGAGGGATATGTTGTGTATCTTTATAATATATGGCTTCTAAACTGTTGTGTTCGAGCACCGTGCAAAAACAGTGATTATGTGTGAGAGAGGTGAATGTGTAGAATGATAATTTGAAAGTATTTTCTTTTTGGGGATTGTTATGGGGCTATAGGACCCAACATGTATTTATAAGTAACATTACTCTGGAATACCTAATTTTATTGAATTGATGGGGACTTTCCTTTTAAATGTCAGAAGGACTGATCAACCTTATGACTGAGAGGCAGTGGGTCAAGCCTATTTTTCTCAAAATTAAAAGGTTATCTATAGACACATAAACACACAATTTAAATAAGTAGTTTATAAAGTTGTATTTCTTTTTGTAAAAGTAAAATTAAGGTGTGGTAGAATTGTGGTAACTGGAGAATTGTGCTTGGCAAACAGTCTTTTTTTTTGGTGGGAGGAGCTTAGCCAGGCTCTTCTCTCTCTCTCTCTCCCTCTCACTGACTCTCTCTGTGGCTGACCTTCAACCTGGCAGGATCTCTGGGTCCCTTTTTCTATCTTTTGGGGCATCATGTGTGCTCCAGGGTGAGTTTTTATAATTTAAGTTGTGGCCACCATACCAGGGTGACTAAAGTGTGTCAAAAACACTGGTTAGCCCAGAGTTATGTCAAGAAGAGAGAAGGACAAAGTTGTTGGAACACACCATGTGGAGAACAGGTATGGAGTGTGTAGATCTTTGTTTTGAAATGTGAGGCTGTGATTGTATATTCTGTACTATCTATTGAAATTTCAGTTTATTTTTATAGTAGTAGTTTACATAACCTGTGAAGAGGGTTTGGGGAAAGGGTATCAGAGACACTCAAGATGATCAGCCATGATGTTAAGTATTATCCCTAGACAGATAAGGCCATTAAGTAAAAAGCTACCCCACACTAGAACATGTAGTGAGAACCTTACTATCTAAGTAATAAGACCTACCAACGTAACATGGGGGCCTGTCCAGGAGAGTTATTTGACTGCTAAAATAACTCAAACATTCTCTGAAAATATATGTGCTGGTATGGGGTAATAAACAGTTGCATGTTTCGGTAGAAGATTTACCAAGGTGGTGTCAGTGGAAGTGTTGTTTTCATATATTAGTTTACAGGTTGTTTTTCTCCTAAGGTGGGAGAAAGGTTGAGTAACACATTTTTGTTGTGGTTATGGAAAGTGCTATGTGCATAGTTTACATTCAATTTGTGTTATTTTATGTGCCTGTGGGAAAACTTTGTCCACTGATACTGTAAGAGGGAAGCAAGTGTTTAAAGATAAAACTATGTCAGAAGTTGAGTCTTTCAACTTTTTAGGCTTCAGGGAAGAAGGTAATAATTCATCAGTAAACATGCCTGTTAACAGTGAACATGAGGGATCACCTACTCCAGGTGATATGGAAATGGAGAGAATGAGACTGAAATTAGCTGTACTAGAGGCTGAAATGAAATTAACCCTTTGACTGTCGAAGGGCCCAATCCTGAAGTGTCTCCTGGTGTCGCAAAATATTCGAAAAAAAAAAAATTATTTTTTCTTATGAAAATGTTAAGATTATTTTTCTGATTGTTTTAGTCCCAAAAAAAAATTTTCCCATCAGTACTTACCGAGATATAGAGGCATGAAGTTTGCAGAAAATGAGCCGCGTATGGCAACAGCGGCGACTGCCGCTCACCCGAAAAAACTTTAGTTTACTTGTATTTGAAGGTTTGTTGTTTTTTTCACTATTTTATTTTTTCACATAACTTATGTGGCCTGTGAGACCAAAGTAAGGTGCAATGTACATATATACACTCGTTGTATACAACACAATAAGCACACAAACATAATTATCAATATACTGTTTACAAAACTTTTTTAAACAAAAACAAACAATACAAAAAATTGTTTATTACTATTGTTCTATAATATATATATACCAATATACAGTCACTGAATATATTCCTGAAGTTCTGCAGCTTGTGGAACTCTGTGAAACATGGTGTCATACACAGTGGTGTTTTACACTCTTACACATAAAAGATGATGTCATACACAGTGGTGTTTTACACTCTCACACATAAAACATGGTGTCATACACAGTGGTGTTTTACACTCTCACACATAAAACATGGTGTCATACACAGTGGTGTTTTACACTCTCACACATAAAATCAATGTGTGTGCATTTTTGTTGAATTTTTTTTTTTATGTGCAAAGACAAAACACCTCGTCTGAGCAGTTTTCTTCAAAGTATTAGCAGGCAGTTGTGTTATGTAGTTATCCTAGGTAAATGGTCGTGTGTCATCATTCCTTCCTAATTTCCTTCATTCCTTTCTACCTGGAGGCTACCTGGAGGGCATTCCACCTCTCTTCCTACATTCCTTCATCTGTCCTTCATTACTTTTTTCCTTCCTTTCATCTAGTCCTTCCTTCATTCCTGCCTTCCCTTCTTGCTTCTGGTTTCTATAATATATATACACATATATAGTCACTAGTACTTTCATAAAACTCCTATTATCACCCTTCAGCAAGCTTGTCTTGTGTGCGAGTGTGTGGCTTATAATTGTTTTGAGTCAGGAGTCGGCAGCTGTCAAAATGACATATTGTCTCATTAGTCACTACCCCTACCGCCTGTCAAAACAATGGGGGTCGGATGCTGCTTCCCCCTCCATTCTATCTAATTATCTTTCTCCCCCATTCTATCTCTTTCAATCTGTCTCTCTTTTTCTCTCTCTGTCTATCTCTGTCTCACAGGTACACATAAATACAACTATACATAGTGTAAATTACCTAGGATAACCCAAAAAATCCAGACAAAGTGCTATACTCTGCTTGAAGATGTGAGTAAACGTGATGATGACACAGTCTTGTGGCTCTCTCTGAGACAGAGCTAGACGGATAGACAGGGAGTTTGGCAGACAGACAAATAGACAGACAGACAAATGTTTGTTCGTCATCATCTTCTCCTCCTCCTCCTCCTTCTCCTCCTCCTCCTCATCCTCCTTCTCCTTCTCCTTCTCCTCCTCCTCCTCCTCCTTCTTCTCCTTCTCCTCCTGGCTCTTGACAGATGGACAGCTGCCCCCCTCCCTCCACCCTCGTTTACGCTCATCAAAGGTAAGCTCTTATCAGATGTTATCTCCCCTTATCTTGTCACTGTCATGGGGTGAACTGTTTTCATGCCTCAAGGGAACATATTATTACATATTATTATTATTAGGTATTAGGTATTATTATTATTCTTATTCTTCTTATTCTTCTTCTTCTTCTTCCTCCTCGTTCCACCTTCCTCCTCCTCCCTCCTCCTCCCTCCCTCCTTCCTCCTCCTCCCCCCTTCTTCCTCCTCCCTCCCTCCTTCCTCCTCCTCCCTCCCACCCCCCCTCCTTCCTCCTCCTCCTTCTTCCTCTCCCCCTTCTTCCTCCTCCCTCCTTCTTCCTCCTCCCTCCTTCTTCCTCCTCCCTCCTACCTCCTCCTCCCTCCTTCCTCCTCCTCCCTCCTTCCTTCCCTTCTTCCTTCTTCCTTCCTCCTCTTCTTCCTCCTCCTCTTCTTCCTCCTCCTCTTCTTCCTCCTCCTCTTCTTCCTCCTCCTCTTCCTCCTCCTCCACCTCCTCCATTGCTTTTGGTCTCAAACTCCTCGAAATCATGAAATTGATCTTCATTGACACTTCCATCTGTGTTAGAGCATCACTTGGGAAGAGAAGAGTCCCAGATTTGCAGGGAAGTCACATATTTCTTACCGCTAGACATGCTGAAAAAGGACGACTGAAATGGTATTCCCACAATGCACCACTGGCTCCCCGATTTTTTTTATATGGTGCACACTGACCATGGAGACCCATTCTCTCACATGTGGGCCTACCAGCTTTCCCTGCTTGATTTGAAGCCGCTAGAATTTATGCGTATAGATACGTCAAAACACGGTTTCTCCTATGACATACATATAAGACCGCGACAGTCAAAGGTTAATGAAAGCTAAGGAGGAAGAACGTCAGAGGTTAGGAGGTTCAGAACAAGAGCCTGGCAGTATTTTAACATAACTAAAGCTGAAAATTTTTGTCCCTAAGTTTACAGAGAGTGACCCAGATAGATATTTTTCTTTTTTGAGAAGACTGCTTGGAGCAAGGATGGCCCAAACAAAAAGTGGGCTACCCTAGTTCGGCAAAAACTTGTGGGTAAAGGATTCCAGAGAGTAGAGACTCTGGAGGGGCAAAATTTTTCTGATTATGATAAGTTTAATGAGGAAGTATTGCTTGCAACCAAAATGATACCTGAGAAATATAGACAAAAGTTCAGGAATAAAAAATTTCAGGATGGGCAGACCTTAACCGAGTTTGGGGAATGAGAAAACTGTTCCTTTTAAGAAATGGGTTTGTTCCAAAGGAGTTAATAAAGATATAACAAATTAGTAGATCTGATGGTTCATGAGGAATTGTACAATACAATCCCTGTTGCCCTCAGAGAATATTTGGAGGACAAAAACCCAGATAATCTTTCAGAAGCACTGGATCTAGGTGACCGATTCTTGGCTCGCAGGGAATTGGTAAGTAAAAAACAGTCATGCTGCTTTTAAAAAATTTTCCCCACTCATTCTAAACCTTATTCCAAGTCCTATGGTCATAAAGGTAAGTGGGACAAGAATTTTCAGGGACAATGAAGGCTGAGGTGCCCTCTAAACAGAAGGAAAAGGAAAGGTCAGCTGGAGTTCAAAGTTTACCTGAAAATCAGATAATGCTTCAGGTCCTCGAGTAAACAGTACCAGTCCTACACCAAATGGTAAAAATACCTTTAAGAGTTTTATGTTACTACTGTAACAAAACTGGACACACACAAAAGTTTTGCTGGTCAAGGCGGCGAGATCAGGAAAGGGAGGAACCTCCCCAGAGGACTCTAACTGCAGAGATACATCCAGTTGCCTCCCATTAGGTCTTCAAGGCAAGGTGAGGAGGAACCTTTGGATCTAGACCCCAGGATGGGGTATTTTCTAGTAAGTCCACAGTTGCTTTGCAAAGGATGGGGGTTTGGGTTGAGAACATAGCGTCCTTGAGAGATGGATGTAGCACCTACTCCTTGCTACGGGCTGGAGTGTTGCCAGTGTCTGAGGATACCTATACTGGAGTAGATATATTATTGAAGGGTATTACGGGTTAACCATAAGGACACCAGTACACAAATTATGGGTAGAATCTGCTTCCAAGTTGGCTATCTCCCTGTAGGTATCTCGATGAAATTCCCTTCGAAGGGTCGACCTCTTATTAGGGAATAATGTTATGGGCCTGTTAGACAGTGAAGAACCACTAGTATGGGGGCAACCAGGCCCCAAAGTTTGGGAGAAGAAGGCTAGGGAGACCCTGCCAGACCTTTTTCCTGTTGGTGCCATCACACGAAGTATGTCTCGTGACCAGGTTTACCAAGGGTAATCCTTATATTTCTCATGGGGATGGTGAGGACTTAGGTTTGGAAACTCTATTTTCTGATGTTGAACTGCAGTCAACTGAAGAAAAGGATGTTCCAGCCAGAGCTGAGCATGATTGGAGAATGGATCAGTTAAATAGTGTGAGAGAGGCTGCACCTGCTTTGGGTGCAATTAATTTCTGTGCAGGAAAATGTCGTGTTGCTGAGGAAAAGGGTTTTTTCAGTTAAAAAGGTGTTTTTCATTTCAGGGAGGAAACTCTTTCAAAGAAATTTACCTCTGTTTGCAGTATCGATGGAAGGAGAACAAGGGTTTTGTCCCCAGATGGTGATGTCCAAGGTTTCCAGGCATTTCTTTTTGGTCTCAGCTGTGGGAGACTGTCGAAAGTATATTGAGACCTATCATGTCTCTCAGTTTATAGGAAACCTAGTCGAAGAAATTTAAAAACCCGTTCCCTTTCAGTGTATTTCAGCACCAGGTGAAACCCTTCAGCAAGCTGGTAGTAGATGTACTTGGTCCATTCCCAAGGACCAAACTGGGAAATGATAATTTACTCACAAAAATTTGCTCCACTACCAGGTACCTTGAAGCAGCCCCCTGCATAGATAACGGCTCCCTGTAGTTAAGGGCTTTGATGAAGTTCTTTTTTCATTTTGTTTTCCTCAAGCAGTGCAAAAAGACCAAGGGCCTAACTTTACCTCGAAGTCTTTTAGAAAAGTTTTGAAGGGACTAAAGTAGAGCCTCAGTGTTCAACTGTGTATCACTCTCCATCTCAAGGGGAAATAAAAGAAATTACATCAAAAACCCTCAAGACAATGATGCAAGCCTATGGTATAGACAATACTAACAACTGGGATGAGAGGATCCCTTTCTTTTTATTTGCTGAGTGGGGAAGCACTCTGGAATCTCTGAGCTATTGGCTTGGGGAGGATGGTGAGCTTCCCCCCTCGGAGCTTTTTCTCAGTTCAGACACTGTTTGGCTTGTATGAGGTCGATGGTACCAGTGAACGTGCCCATCAACCAGACCAGGATGATGATGGGGGACCATAATGTGGACCATGATAATCTGGAGGCTGGAGAGGAAGTGCTGATACTGGAGCCAAAATTTATGTGAAAATCTGTATGGCAAGTTGCTGTGAGCTGAAAAATGTTGTGGGGGAAGTTCCCCGGGGTTAGATATAAAACCCACACCCCCAAGCAAGAAAAAAATGAGTATAGTGTCACAGTAACCGGTTAAAGGTTTTGAATTTATGTCAAAATTCAGAGAGACCAATGTTTTAATGGAAAGTAAAGGGCTGCAAAACAATAATCTGTATGAAATACCAAAAGTGTATTTAAGAAAAAAACATGTGTGTAAAAGATTTTGGGGAAAAGCAAAGCTTGGTTTTAATGAGAAAAATGTTGGAGAATTGGGTCAACCACCTTTGGAACTTTATAAAAATTTGGGATGTCAGTAATGGGGAAAAGTTGAAACTCAATGAAGAAATTGTTAAGGAAGCTGAGCCAATTCAACAATTTTTGTGTGGGAAAAATCTGTATGAAAAATTTGGAGATGGAGGAAGAAGTGAAATTCTTCCAACACCAGTTTGTAGTGCTTAGTGAGAGTCAGTGGGCATTCCCATGCTTCCCTGGTTCCCAAATTAGATGGCACCCTGGGCATAAACAAATGACTAAACCCCAAGTACATTTAACAAAATAAGGTTTACAGGATTAGAAAGATTGATACTTATGCACTAAGAGATGCAAACATTTAAATAAATAAAATATAGGGCAGGAAGATGTGATTTCCATGGCCTGTGTTCCAGTACCATTTTAATGTGTGTAATGCAAATTGTGTTCATTGTGTGCTTAAATTTGTGTGTGAGATGGAACGTGGTGGTATTTGTGTAAAATTGATGTATCCAACCTGGGTGCAAAGAGATGTCTTTGGTGTTGTTGTTGCACTGTGAGAGGTTGCAGAACTGTTTACTATCAATGAGCAACCTTTCTAAATTTAAATGTCAAATTTTACCACAGGAAAGAAAATTTTCATTTTGGGACTGGCTATTCAGCATTTGTACATGTCTCAGGATCTCTTCACCCTGTTTTCCCGTGTATAGTGACTAAAATCAGACTCTTAAAATGGGCTTTGTTTTCCCACAGCCTTTTAATTTGGAAGCCAAATATATAAAAGGGTCCCGAGAATGTGGTTGCTGATGCTCTCTCTAGAAGTTTCATGTAGATGCTGGTGCGTACTTTGTACATAGTGTTTTTACGTGCTGCCTTGTTTTTTTGCAGTGGTGAACTCCGGCGAGCCTGAGTACTCTCTCCCGCCCCTTGATGGAAGGAGTCGAGTCGGAGCCAAAGTGGAAAAGGGGGTCAGGGGGTAGTAAAAGTGAGTTGAGGCAGTGGTTGACAAACCCTTTGGTAACATGAGACGTTCAGGAAGGTATGTATGTTGGTCTTGGTGTGCTCTATATACAAAACAGCCCCACGATTTGCCTTTGTGGCCCCTTTGGGCCCCCTTTATGTTTTTGTGCCTCCTCTTCATAAGTTTGGGGATTGGTGGATGGGGACCGGAAGATGGGGTTGGTGCTGCCCCTGTTTGGATGTGAGTGTTTATGGAAGTCTCACTGTTTGGTTCGGCCCCCAAAGGGGGAAAAACCTTGACAGTTTTGTGAAGTTTCCTGCCGGTGTACACCTGACTCTCTGGGGTTTTGGGTCTACTCTGTTCCGTCAGGAAGATGCACCCTGGGTACCCTTGCTTGCTGGATTCCCTAGAGAGGCACAGGCCGTTGGTGCGGGCTTTTAAGTGGGATTGTGTGAATTTTTGCATTTTTGTATTGTTTAAAATTTTTTTTTGGGCAGGAGGGAAGAGGACGATTGGTGGAATTGAGGGATGTAAAGAGAGTGGGAAAGGGAGAAAAAGTTAGCATATGAGAAGTTTTTACAAAGTAGAAGTGATGCAAGGAGGAAGAGTATATGGGAGAAAAAGGAGAGGTTAAGAGAGTGGTGAAGCAATGAAAAAAGAGAGCAAATGAGAGAGTGGGTGAGATGTTATCAACAAATTTTGTTGAAAATAAGAAAAAGTTTTGGAGTGAGATTAACAAGTTAAGAAACCCTAGGAACAAATGGATTTGTCAGTTAAAAATAGGAGAGGAGAGTTATTAAATGGAGAGTTAGAGGTTTGGGAAGATGGAAGGAATATTTTTGGGGAATTGTTAAATGTTGATGAAGATAGGGAAGCTGTGATTCGTGTATAGGGCAAGGAGGAATAACATCTTGTAGGAGTGAGGAAGAGCCAGTTGTGAGTGTGGGGGAAGTTCGTGAGGCGTAGGTAAAATGAAAGGGGGTAAGGCACCCGGGATTGATGGGATAAAGATAGAAATGTTAAAAGCAGGTGGGGATATAGTTTTGGAGTGGTTGGTGAAATTTTTTAATTAAATGTATGGAAGAGGGTAAGGTACCTAGGGATTGGCAGAGAGCATGCATAGTTCCTTTGTATAAAGGCAAAGGGGATAAAAGAGAGTGCAAAAATTATAGGGGGATAAGTCTGTTGAGTGTCCCTGGTAAAGTGTATGGTAGAGTTATAATTGAAAGAATTAAGAGTAAGACGGAGAATAGGATAGGCAGATGAACAAGGAGGCTTTAGGAAAGGTAGGGGGTGTGTGGACCGGGTTTGTTTACAGGGGAAACATATAAGTGAACAGTATTTAGATAAGGCTAAAGAGGTTTTTGGTGGCATTTATGGATTTGGAAAAAGGCGTATGACAGGGGGGAAATGGGGGGGAAAATGTGGCAGATGTTGCAAGTGTATGGTGTAAGGAGGTAGGTTACTGAAAGCAGTGAAGAGTTTTTTTACGAGGATAGTGAGGCTCAAGTTAGAGTATGTAGGAAAGAGGGAAATTTTTTCCCAGTAAAAGTAGGCCTTAGACAAGGATGTGTGATGTCACCGTGGTTGTTTAAATATATTTATAGATGGGGTTGTAAGAGAAGTTTAAAAACGAGGGTCTTGGCAAGAGGCGTGGAGTTAAAAGATAAAGAATCACACACAAAGTGGGAGTTGTCACAGCTGCTCTTTGCTGATGACACTGTGCTCTTGGGAGATTCTGAAGAGAAGTTGCAGAGATTGGTGGATGAATTTGGTAGGGTGTGCAAAAAGAAGAAAATTTTAAAAGGGGAATACAGGAAAGAGTAAGGTTATGAGGATAACAAAAGATTAGGTGATGAAAGATTGAATATCAGATTGGAGGGAGAGAGTATGGAGGAGGTGAACGTATTTAGATATTTGGGAGTGGACGTGTCAGCGGATGGGTCTATGAAAGATGAGGTGAATTTATAGAATTGATGAGGGAAAAAGAGTGAGTGGTGCACTTAGGAGTCTGTGGAGACAAAGAACTTTGTCCTTGGAGGCAAAGAGGGGAATGTATGAGAGTATAGTTTTACCAACGCTCTTATATGGGTGTGAAGGTGGGTGATGAATGTTGCAGCGAGGAGAAGGCTGGAGGCAGTGGAGATGTCATGTCTGAGGGCAATGTGTGGTGTGAATATAATGCAGAGAATTCGTATTTTTGGAAGTTAGGAGGGGGTGCGGGATTACCAAAATGTTGTCCAGAGGGCTGAGGAAGGGTTGTTGAGGTGGTTCGGAATGTAGAGAGAATGGAGCGAAACAGAATGACTTCAAGAGTGTATCAGTCTGTAGTGGAAGGAAGGCGGGGTAGGGGTCGGCCTAGGAAGGGTTGGAGGGAGGGGGTAAAGGGGGTTTTTGTGTGCGAGGGGCTTGGACTTCCAGCAGGCATGCTTGAGCGTTTTTTGATAGGAGTGAATGGAGACAAATGGTTTTTAATACTTGACGTGCTGTTGGAGTGTGAGCAAAGTAACATTTATGAAGGGATTCAGGGAAACCGGCAGGCCGGACTTGAGTCCTGGAGATGGGAAGTACAGTGCCTGCACTCTGAAGGAGGGGTGTTAATGTTGCAGTTTAAAAACTGTAGTGTAAAGCACCCTTCTGGCAAGACAGTGATGGAGTGAATGATGGTGAAAGTTTTTCTTTTTCGGGCCACCCTGCCTTGGTGGGAATCGGCCGGTGTGATAATAAATAAAAATAGTTTATATAACCTGTGAAGAGGGCTGGTGAAAGGGTATCAGAGACACTCAAGATGATCAGCCATGATGTAAGTATTACCCCTAGACAGATAAGGCCATTAAATAAAAAGCTACCCCACACTAGAACATGTAGGGAGAACCTTACTATCAAAGTAATAAGGGACAAACCAACGTAACACCATCACATAATGCTTTTTATGAACATAAACATTTTAAGATTAAAGTCAGAGCATAAAGGCATTCTCAAAGGATCATCTGCAAACTATAAGACAGAAAACAATGAACAAATAAGGAAAAAAAACAAGGTATACTCACTTATTAAGGACACCCACTGTAAATATAATTATTTATTAATGACAAGACTAATTGTGACTATTATTATAATAACCACTGTTAAGTTCTAAACCCATAGAAATCACATAGCACCTGTGCAGTATGTAAACTGATTTGTTTGAAAGAAGGGGCGGGTAACTCCAAGGATGAAAGATCTTTCACTAGCATCAAGACACTCCTCACACCTAAAATACTGCAACAGATAACATTATCTTACCGGTCCCATGATGCAAATGATTCTCTCCTTCAAGAGACGAGAGAAAATATCATAAGCACGTTCTCCTCTTCCTGTCTGTTCTATCACAATAGGGATCATGCCCAGCCTCCTCGTGGTGATGTGTGAGGTGACACGTGGGTGAACAAGCCAGCGACATGCTGGATAAATGATACCACTACCAGCCTGAAACAATAAGTAGTAGTAGTCATCCTGCTTTCTCAGATTCATACAAACATAATCTGTATAGCACACATAATACATACACTGCTGTATATCATATACATTCATTGCTATATATCATACACAATACTCCAGCAATTTCAGGTAAATAGCTTCAACAAAAAAGGTAGAGGTATAACACCAATTTTCCGGCATTGTTGGATCATAGCCTTTGCCAATATATCGA
Source organism: Cherax quadricarinatus (assembly GCF_026875155.1). Taxonomy (NCBI): domain Eukaryota; kingdom Metazoa; phylum Arthropoda; class Malacostraca; order Decapoda; family Parastacidae; genus Cherax; species Cherax quadricarinatus. The sequence goes on from NC_069414.1 coordinate 4,163,177, forward strand.
TTCCCGTATGATGCATATGTGTCTCAATCTTCAACTTGTCGGTTTTCAAAACCATTTATCGTATATCAATTTTACCGGACCAACAGAGGTCATGTAATAATAATTCAACAATACACCTGCGACCCACCATTGGCTGCTGGAAACTTAAATTAAACATTAACAAAATTGAAAGAGGTTTATTTATGACAGTACTTTAAACTCCTTTATTTTCAATACTTATTGCAGTATAACTGTAAATTCAATGTACAGTACTGTATTAAGTATACAGTAGAGTACTCTAGTGCATTTTTTGCTATTTTTCAACATTATTCTGACTTAATGAATGCTCAGACAATCTCCCTAATTAGTCCATTATAGAGAGGGGTTACTGTACAATATAAATAAAAAAAATTATAATTATATAATAATTATATGGAATTTGAGTGTTTTTGTATCACCTCATTAAAAGTACAATAATGACAAGATGATGAGAAGATACTGTACATGTGCAACCCACAGGTATCTTGACTGAGAGATGTTTCACCCATGCAGCAGGCTTTATCAAACACCAATGAGTCTTAACCACATGTAACCACACCTTCAACTGCTCCATCACTCTACTTCTTCCACTACCTTCATTATAAAACTGTAAGATTGGTAAAGCTTTCTGAGCAGGTAAAATGTCCATCAATAAAAATACCCAGGTGTAGTGCAGGTTTTGTACTTAAGTGCTGCTTTTATTGTGTTTTAAATTTAGCTATAGTACCCTCACCACTTTTACTATGTTATAGCAGCATGTCAATCCAAATTTTGAATTCCATTATTTGCATAAAGTTTCTAAATAGATTCAACAGTATGCAAAGAATATCAAAGCAGCATGTAGGTATATCCTCCATAATGCCCATGGCTTCTACTGCACCTTCAAAGTAAGAGTTTTAATTATAAATTAGTCTTAGAGGTCAGTGATTATGTCACAGTATGGTAAATGCTTCATATGGGAGACCCCTTGTAAAATAAGAGAACTAACAATGTAGCTAGTGTTTTATTCTTTAGACTAATATCTTTGATCATGCCCTGAAAGTCTCCAAGTATCTGAAGTGGTCAAGCTAATTTTTCCCAAAAGCCTGGATAGATACTTTGCAAGTACTCCTGTGAGATGATGCAGGACACCCACAAGCTACTGAGAAAAATTGATTCTGCCCATCTTAGACACTTAGACACTTTCTGGATAGGGCCAAGGACATTAATACAACAGCACACTCACAATCTATGATGTCACTTCTTTTCAAAGGAGGTCCCTCACACACAAAGTGTTTACCACATTACAGAAAGTCACTGGTAACCTAAACTTCCCAACAGTCATAGTCATAGAGAATGCCCATAAACTCACCACTTAGTAATGTCATTACCAACTAATACATGGAGCATATTAAGGAGAGATTAAAACCACACATGATAGCCAGGGTAACATAGCCGAGATATGGTAATGACATTTTCGTCATGTTCCCTCTACTTACCAGTACAACAAAACTTAAATATATTTCTGTTGAGCACTCTTAACCCTTTCACTGTTGGTGCCATATAGATACATCTTATGAGCCAGTGTTGGTGACGTATTAAAACGCTAACATTCTTGTTGCTTCAATTCTAGCGGGAGAAAGCTGGTAGGCCTACATGTGAGAAAATGAGTCTGCATCGTCAGTGTGTGCAATATAAAAAAAAATCGGGGAAGCCACAGTGCATTGTGGGAGTGCTAATTCAGTACGCCTTGGCCACCCAGCCTTGCGGTAAGGAATACCTCACTCTCTGGCGAATTGGGACTTTCCCTTCCCAGGTGAATGTTCTAACACAGACTGAAGTATCAGTGAAGATGAATCTCATGGTTTTGAGGAGTTTGTACAGAAAGCAATGCCCAGGATACCAGAAATAGTGCTGAAAACCCAGACAATTATCAACCTTCCACCAAAAAAGTCAGACAAAGTGACTTATTTCCATGTAGGTGATGGGGAAGACAGCATAGTTGGTGGGGAAGACAGTGTGGGTAGTGTGGAAGGCAGCATCGGTGGTGAGGAAGGCAGGGCGGATTTGTGTAAACAACATAGCAGCATATGTGTAGATTACCTAGGATAACCAAAAAAAGTCAAAGTGACTTATTTCCATGTGGGTGGTGAAGGCAGCATGGGTCATGGGGAAGGCAGTGTGGGTAGTGGGGAAGACAGCATCGGTGGTGGGGAAGGCATCGTGGGTTTGTGTAAACAACATAACAGCATATGTGTAGATTACCTAGGATAACCCTAAAAAGTAAAAGTGACTTATTTCCATGTGGGTGGTGGGGATGACAGCATGGATGGTGGGGAAGGCAGTGTGGGTAGTGGGAAAGGCTGAGTAGATGATGTTAAATATGTTTTGTCAATAATATCATGATAACAATGTTTGTGCAGTTATTGTGTTGCATACGAGGGTATACATACATACATATATACATTAAGCATTATATCGGTCTCACAGACCACAATAGTTACTTGAAAAAGTAAAATATTAAAAAATAAAAAAGTACAATAAAAACAAAAAATAATATTACTGAGTGATTGGAAGTCATGGATGTTGCCGTAAGCAGTTCACTTTCTGTTAACTTTACGCCTCTATATCTCAGTAAGTAATGATCACATTTGTTTTCTTGTTGTTTTAAAACACTTACAAAAATATTCTTAAGATTTAGTAAGAATTTTTTTTTTCGAATATTTTTTGACACTGAATGAGAGTTTAGAATCAGAGGTTCCGACAATGGAAAGGTTAAATTAACCATTAAACTGTCCAAATGTAGATCTACGTTTGCACGCATAGCGCTCCAAACGTAGATCAACATTTTATTTTTCATTCCTTTAAAGTTGGCACAATAGGCCTGAGTCTCCTAGACACGAGAGAATGAGTCTGTGCCATAAGTGTGCACAGTACGAAAAAATTCGCTGATGCTGGGGTACCGCGTGGTAGCACCAGTTAGTTTCGGCTCCATCATGGGCTAACATCATGGCAAACCCCCCAGGATTTGCTCACGCCTCAGCATATTAACACTCTACTATTCTCGGAAAATGCTAAACCTGCTAGTGTTACTACCCAAAGGCAACTCCACAGGAGGAAATTATCATTTTCCAAGCGTTATGGTGATGACGATAGTGAAAGTGATATAAGTGACGACAATGAAATCGATTTTATGCCCACAGAGGATTCGTCAAGTGACAGTGATAATCATTACGTATTCCCAAGTGAAACGTACTTTTAGGCATCGTAACCTACGTTCAGGCAGTGTGCTATATGAAGTCGACGGCAAGGGTCGTGGCAGGTCACGATCCAAAACCCCAGCTAGTTATAGTGATCATGAAGGTGAATATGCTGGGATGGAGGAAGAGGAGGTTGGTGGCATGGTGCCTTGACCTTGTGGCACGGTAGGTGGACAGACAAAGGACCGCCCAGCACCCTCTCAAACATGTGTTGCCTCCACTCCCATCCTTCCTCTTGCTCCTCCATGCCCCATGCCACAGGTCCACCCTGCACCATGTAACCACAAATGGAACTGGACAGAAAGTACATCATTCATGCCACATCCTTTCAATTTTGATGCCAGTGGAAGTGGTATCATGCCACATTGTCCCATCACAAATGAGTCTACAGAGTTAGAATATTTTCAACTATACTACTTTGATGAACCGATAATGAACCCGATTGTTACCCAGACCAATATGCACTACCAGTACAGTAGGGCCCCACTTTATGGCACTCCACTAATAAGGTCATTTCAAATTATGACCAAAATTCTATACGGCTCCCCCCCCCCCCACCTGACTTTCTAATACGGTCACCGTGCCCCACCCGGTTTGTTTACATTCTATGTGAGATCCGTAAACACTAAGTCTCTCCATTATGTCTGGAAACTCTAAAATTTCATATATTTTTAAAAGTTATTTCGTATTTTATATATACTCTGATAATTATACTTACGTATATCTGTACCTAAATAAACTTACACACTGTGCTGGCGTGCAGGTACACATTAAAATCAGTAAGAGTGTCTTATGTCTCGAGACACAATATTAGTAATGATGATGATGATGATGATAATAATAATAATAATCACCGAGTCTCATTAAATGTCGTACATTACGTTAATATACACATTTTCATTAATCCATCTATAATGGGTAACTGTAGAAAATTATTCCGTTCGTATGTAAGTTTATTCAGGTATACACAAATACAGTGGACCCCCGATATTCGATATTAATCCGTTCCTGATAGCTCATTGAATGTCGAAAATATCTACAGTCAAATTAATTTTCCCCATAAGAAATAATGGAAATCAAATTAATCCATGCAAGACACCCAAAAGTATGAAAAAAAAAATTTACCACATGAAATATTAAGTTTAATGCAATAGAATAATTACAATAACAACAATAACAATAGATTAATAACAATAGAATAATTGACACTTACCTTTAATGAAGATCTGGTGATGATTGATGGGATGGGAGGAGGGGAGTGTGTGGATGGTGTTAGTGTTTAGAAGGGGAATCCCCTTCCATTAGGACTTGAGGTATCAAGTCTTTTGAGGTATCAAGTCTCTATGTATTCCTTGAATTCATGCACATATTTTTCAGCCGCTTTGTGGTCCGAACTGGCAGCCTCACCATGCCTTACCACACTGTGTATGCCACTACGATTCTTAAATCTTTCAAACCAACCTTTGCTGGCCTTAAATTCACTTACATCACCATTAGTTGCAGGCAATTTCTTTACCAAATCATCATGCAACTGCCTAGCCTTTTCACAAATGATCGCTTGAGAGATGCTATCTCCTGCTATCTGTTTTTCATTTATCCACACCAATAACAGTCTCTCAACATCTTCTAACACTAGCGATCTCTGTTTCGAAAACAAAGTTGCACCTTTTGCAACAACAGCTTCCTTGATTGCCGTTTTCCTGCTCACTATAGTAGAGATGGTTGACTGGGGTTTACTATACAACCTGGCCAGCTCCGATACACGCACTCCACTTTCGTACTTTGCAATTATCTCTTTCTTCATTTCAATAGTCATTAGCACCTTTTTTCTCGAAGGGTTGGCACTAGAAGTTTTCTTGGGGCCCATGGTTACTTATTTTGCAGAAACAAGCACCAAAAACAGTGATAATATGGATAATATGGAATGTACCGAATGCATCCTTAGATGCGCGCACACTGGCTGTCTTATAAACACTGGCACACACGAGGCAGTTCAGGCCACACATGGACACGTCTCGTATGAATCGTATCGAATAGCGGGTTTTCGATCGAATGTCGAGGTGAAATTTTTGCATTAAAATGCATCGAATGTCGGATTTATCGAATGTCGATGCCATCGAATGTCGAGGGTCCACTGTACAGTTACACAGATTATCATACATAGCAGCATATGTGTAAAGTATCTAGGATAACCCAAAAAAAGTCTGTGTGACTTATTCCCATTGCCTTCACTCAGAGCGTCATTTCTTCTAAAAATGGTGTTACATACGAATGGGAGTGTTCCTCTTTGTTTATTCCTTCATATCAATGTAGAGACAACTTGTACACAAAGTAACTTGTACACAGACCAGACATGTACACTTTGTTTACAAAACTTGCGTTCGCCTGGTTTGTTTACATAACTCTGCGCCTGTCCTCCCTCATGTACTCATTCTCTCTCTCTCTCATTTATTCGTTTTATCTTGTTTACTTACCTCTGACCCTACATTAAGACTACAAATATTTTAAGGTAAGTAATGAGTGTACTATATGTGTACGTATTTTACTTATTTATTGTTTTTTAATGCCTAGTTCTAGGGTAACTTAATATATGTTAGTGTAAACTTGTTATCTACTATTTATATGCATTTATAAGTGGAAAAAAAGGGTGTTCCACTTTATGGCGATTTCCGCTTTATGGCGGTAGCCTGGAACCTAACCTGCCGTATAAGTTGGGCCCTACTGTATACAATGGACTGCATAGATGTTTCAGAATCGTCACGGCTGCACAGGTGGAAAGATACAACTGTGGCTGAAATGTATTTATTCCATGGCACAATCATGCTTATGCCACACATGTATAAGAACAATATAGCACACTACTGGTCCACAGACCACTTCATCAGTACTCCAGTCTTCCGTGACCTCCTTCCCTGCAACAGATTCACTCTGTTGCTATGAATGTTGCACTTTTCAAGACAGGAATACACCAAACCGAAATGACCTCCTATACAAAATCAGGGAATTGTTTATGTATCTGAAGCAAAAATTCAGTGCCTACTTTTATCCATTCAAGAATACTGTTGCTGACGAATCCTTGATTCTGTTCAAGGGACGACTGTCATTCAAACAATATATACCAAGCAAACGTAATCGCTTTGGTATAAAACTGTTTGTAATGTGTGACTGTGAGACTGGTCTTGTGTTGGATGTCATTATCTACACAGGGAAAAACACACTCAACAATACCAGGCACATGTTGGGGATTTCTGGTGATGTTGTTTGCAAGATGATGCAGCCATACCTTAGTAAAGGGTCATACATTGTACACAGACAACTGGTATACAAGCCCTATACTCACTGATTTCCTATGTGTGAACAATACTGTTATGTGTGAAACAGTGAGAAAAAGTAGAAAACATATGCCAAGGTTCACTGGAGCAAGTGTTTCATGCCAATGACATCATGGCATGGATGTGGCATGACAAACGGGACGTGACGTTGCTGTCAACCACCCACAGAAACAAGATGGTACAAACAGACAGACTGAGCAAGTACAACAATAAACCTATTGTAAAGCCAGCTGCTGTCATCGACTATACGAACAATATGCACCTAGTCGACAAGTGTGACATGATGATAGGGTTTGTTGACTGTGTGCGTAGGAGTCACAAGTGGTATTTAAAAGTGTTTTTCCACCTTGTAGACATTGCAATGCTCAATACCTTCAACATGTACGAAATAAAGACAGGGAAGTGACAATGATATGCAGAATTCACCCTCAATGTCATCAAGCAGATAGCAAAAAAGTATGGTACCATACCTATACCTGTCACTCCACAGCAACTTGTCATCCCACAACAGTGACCTGTCACTCCACAAGAAGAGGGTAAGTGCCCAACCGAATAATCCCCAACTGTCACTGCCAGGTAACATTACCATCTACTCCAAAGAAGAAGTATTCTCAGAAAAAGTGTGTTGTGTGTGATTACACTACACAGCGATCCCAAGTGCGAAAAGACACACGATTCATGTATCAGCAATGTAGGGTGGCACTCTGTATGAATCCATGCTTCTTGGAGTACCATACAGTGGTGGACTTCTAGAAATACACACGGGACCTGTAAATACACCTACCATCCGACTTACGACCGAGTTCAGTTGCGAGAACCGGTTGTAAAATCAAAATGGACGTAAGTCGAAATTTACTACTGAATATCAACATAACATTTTTGTAATGACTTTATTTTATTGTTTTATTTTGGTATTTCATGTTTTACTTTACTTTTTATACTGTTAGTAGTGGTCCCTCAATAATCATCCGGCCTGAAAGTCGTCCATTTCGGAAATAGTCCTGTTTTTTCGTCAAAATATTGGCTCGCAAATGGTCCGGTAACTCACTAATAGTCCTTCGTCCCGGACGCGTACTCACGCTCTGAGCCGCCTCGGCCCTTTCCTTCCCAGCCATGTGCCATTGTTTTACCAGTGAGCGACAGTCCCCTCACGTGCTCCAGCGAAATATTTCATAATATTCCATTTATTTTAGTGCTTGTAAGTTATTTAAGTGCTAAATAAGCTACCATGGCTCCAAAGAAAGCTCCTAGTGCCAAGCCTTTGGTAAAGAAGGTGAGAAATACGATTGAATTTAAGAAAAACATCATTGAACAATATGATAGTGGTGTATGTGTGGGCGAACTGGCCAGGATGTATAACAAATCCCGTACAACCATATCTTCCATCATAGCCAAGAAAAAGGAAATCAAGGATGCTGTTGTTGCAAAGGGGATAAATATGCTGACAAAAATGAGATCACCAGTACTCGAAGATGTTGAGAAGTTATTATTGGTGTGGATAAATGAGAAACAATTAGCAGGAGACAGTATTATGACGTCGCTTATTTGAGAAAAGGATAGGCAGTTGCATGACGATTTGGTAAAGAAACTGCCTGCAACTAGTGGTGATGTGAGTGAATTTAAGGCAAGCAAAGGCTGGTTTGAGAGATTTAAGAAACGTACTGGAGAGTGGCAGCGGCAGCGGCAGCAACGGTATCCTGCCAGCTCTTCTTTCTCAAAAAACATCGCTCAACAAAACTTGTGATGGCCTAAAGTGAAAGTTCAACTACATGAACCCACGTAGACCACAACATGACCCAAGAATACTAAGAATGTAACCCAAATCTTGACAAAATTAGAAGATGTAAGGAAGACAGCCCTGCTAACCCAAACACTGCCTCCGCTGCCAGACAATCACTTAACCCAAGCTCCGAGAAAACAAGCCTTCTCCTCCATTGCTACACAGTATCTACTTCAGTGATACTATGAAAGGATATCGCAGAAGAATCAACACCAGTAATAAAAGAATAACAGCAAGGACCCTAGAACCAAATTGTCTACCCAGCAGGACGCCAGTGTATCAATCAACCCCTCTCTCCGCCGCCACCCAAGGAACAACAACAACAGCAACAACAAACATGGCTGACTCCCCCTCCAACTCCACTCCCTTCAAAGGATTCACCCATGATAACTCAGGTATGATTATTCCTGCAATAAACAAAGGGCTACACGTTGCTCTAGAAAATGAAACAAAGATATCAAAGCAACACTCGAGCGACGAGAATCCAAGATAACCAACCCGAGAAAAAGTCCCAAAACCTTTTAAGAGA
>NC_069414.1:4172574-4190509 GCF_026875155.1 Cherax quadricarinatus
ATTTTTATAAAACGCACTAAAAAACAGCAGGAGATTTAAATACCTTACCACCCTTATATACAAAAAATTTGTCACAAGTGCTATCACCAATCTTTGCAACACTCTTTAACAAATCCATTGAATCCTCCCCCTTTCCCCTTACAGTACTCAAATAGCAAGGGTCCCCCCCGATCCACAAGGAGGAGACCAAACAGAGTTGAATAACTATAGGCCAATATCCAACTTAAAACCCTCTCTAAAAAATCTTCGAAAAATTAATTCATAAACAAATCTACTCCTCCCTTATCTCCCAAAACATACTCAACCCCTCCCAAATTTGGAAATTCGGGCCTAATAAAATACTAATGAGCTATTACAGTGGCCCCCCGCATAACGATGGCATCGCATAGCGATTTTTCCGCAAACGATTACTTTTATCGCAAAATTTTTGCCGCGCATACCGATTAAAAACCCGCATACCGATTTTCGTCCGGACGCGTCCAATGTGCCCTCACCCAAAGCCTCACATGTGCCGCTCCGTCCCATTGTTTACCAGCCAGCCTCCGCGGTAACAATCCAAGCATACACTCGGAATATTTCGTATTATTACAGTATTTTCGGTGCTGTTTCTGGAAAATAAGTGACCATGGGCCCCAAGAAAGCTTCTAGTGCCAACCCTACACCTCAAAGGGTAAGAATTACTATAAGAGATGAAGAAAGAGATAATTGATAAGTATGAAAGTGGAGTGCGTATAGCCGACCTAGTCAAGCTGTACAAGAAACCCCAATCAACCATCGCTACTATTGTGGGCACCAGAAAGACAATCAAGGAAGCTGTTCTTGCCAAAGGTTCAACCTGTGTTTTCGAAACAAAGATCGCAATTGATGGAAGATGTGAGAGACTTATTGTGTGGAAAAATTTGAAAAACAGTTTAGCAGGAGATAGCGTCTCTCAACGATCATATGTGAAAAGGCTAGGAAGTTGCATGAGGATTTAATTAAAAAAATGCCTGCAACTAGTGATGATGTGAGTGAATTTAAGGCCAGCAAAAGGGGGTTTGAGAGATTTAAGAAGCGTAGTGGCATCCATAGTGTGATAAGGCATGGTGAGGCTGCCAGTTCGGACCACAAAGCGGCTGAAAAATATGTGCAGGAATTCAAGGATACAAAAACGAAGGACTGAAACCTGAACAAGTGTTTAATTGTGAGAAACAGGCCTGTTCTGGAAGAAAATGCCAAGCAGGAAACTACATTACTCAGGAGGAAAAGGCACTCCCAGGACATAAGCCTATGAAAGACAGGCTTACTTTGTTGATGGTGCCAATGCTACTGGTGATTGGGAAAGTGAAGCCTTTATTAGTGTAAACACTCTGAAACTCCCAGAGCGTTCAGGCAAAAGAATGTCCTCAAGGATAATTTGTGTGTGTGTGGAGGGCAAACAGTAAGGCATGGGTCACTAGGGGAATTTTTCTATAACTGGTTACACCATGCATTTGCCCCCAATGTGAAAAATTAAACCCAACTGAAAAGAAATTAGAACTTAAGTGCCTCCTGGTGTTTGACAATGCCCCTGGTCATCCTACAGACGTGGCAGAGCGACTTTATGGGGGGCATGAGCTTCTTAAGGTGAAGTTTTTGCCTCCTAAAACCACTCCTCTCCTGCAGCCCATGGACCAGCAGGTTATTTCCAACTTCAAGAAACTGTACACAAAAGCTCTGTTTGAAAGGTGCTTTGTAATGACCTCAGAAACTCAACTGACCCCTAAGAGAGTTTTGGAGAGATCACTTTAATATCCTCAATTTTGTAAACCTTATAGGTAAGGCTTGGGAGGAAGTGACAAAGAGGACCTTGAACTCTGCTTGGAAGAAACTGTGGCCAGAATGTGTAGACAAAAGGGGATTTGAAGGGTTTGAGGCTAACCCTGAGAATCCTGTGCCAGTTGAGGAATCCATGTGGCATTGGGAAAGCCCTTTGGGGGTTGGGGGTTTTTTAGTGGGGGGATGTGGAAGAGTTGGTGGAGGAGGACAATGAAAAAACTAAAACCCCTGATGAGCTGCTAGATCAACTTCAACAGCAAGAGGCCACACACTGAGGAAATTGCTTCGGAGGAGGGGAGAGAGAAAATGAAGAAGTTGCCTACTTCACAGATTAAGGAAATCTGTGCAAAGTGGCTTGAAGTGCAAACCTTCATGATGAAAATCACCCTCACACAGCTATTGCAAGCCGTGCTGGTGATTATTACACTGACAATGTTGGAAACACTTTAGGCAAGTCATAAAGGAACGAAGGTACAGGCACTAGGACAGATATCTTTTGCGAAAGAAGTCCAGTGACTTGAAGCTGGCCCTAGTGGCATTAAAAGAAGAAGGGGAAATAACCCCAGAAAAGGACTTACTACCTCAAATCCTAATGGAAGGGGATTCCCCTTCTAAACACTAACACACTCTCTCCCCTCCTCCCCTCCCATCAATCATCACCAGATCTTCAATAAAAGAAGTGTCATTTAATTGTGCATGCTTTTTCAGTTTGTGTGTATTAAAATTAACATTTCATGTGGTTAAAAAAAAATTTTTTTTTATACTTTTGGGCGTCTTGCACGGATTAATTTTATTTTCCATTATTTCTTATGGGGAAAAATTCATTCGCATAAGATTATTTCACATAACGATGAGCCCTCTTGCACGGATTAAAATCGTTAACCGGGGGTCCACTGTATACACATGCTAGAACATTATACACTGCCAAAAGAGAAAACAGGGAAATCCCCCTGGGATCTTCATTTACTTACGTAAAGCTTTTGATACAGTTGACCATGACTTTTTTCCACGTAAAAATTTTCACACTATGGTATAAGAGGGCACTCCCTCAACTACCTCAAGTCATACCCCAGCAACAAGAAGCCAATATGTGTACGCAAATGGGGCAAACTCTCTGCACAACCAATTACAGTGGGTCCCACAGGGAAGTGTCCTTGGCCCTTTTCCCTTTTTCTCCTAAACATAAATACCTACCAAATGCTTCTCAATTACTAAAAACCCACACTATTTGCTGATTGACACAACAACGTCTTCTCCCACCCGAGCCCAGTCACGCTAGCCAATACTGTAAATACTGAATTACAGAAAAAATCTACCTGGATGAGTACTAACAAACTTACACTAAACATTGCCCAAAACCTACTTCATTCAGTTTGGTAACAGAGCTACAGATGTCCCTCTTAACATAATGATAAACGGATCACCTAATCACAAAGCTAACAGAGGGAAAATTCTTAGGAATCCACCTTGATAATAGACTCAAATTTCATAAAAACATATACAACAAATTTCTAAGAAAATTTCCAAGACGTAGCATACTATCGAAGATACGGTACTATGCTCCAAGTCAGCCCTCCTGGCCTATATCACTCTCTTATTTACCCTATCTCACCTATGGAATTTGTGCATGGGCCAACAAAGTAACCATCTCAGACCACAATTACCCCAACAAAAGGCTGCAGTTAGAATGAAAACAAATTCTCACTACAGGCAGCACACTCCACCAATATTCAATACACTAAACCTACTCACCATACAAAACATCCATACTTATTACTGCACCTATTACATACATAGAACACTCAACTCTGATATTAACCCTCCCCTCAAACATCTCCTTGCCAACCTCAACAGAACACATGACCATAACACAAGGCACAGATCACTTTTTTGATTTTCCTGTGTCCATCTCACGCTATGCAAAAAACCAATGCACATAAAAGGCCCTAAAATCTGGAATTCATTACCTGTAAATATAAAAGAAACACTCCCCTGTTTATAAATTCAAGTCTCTTTCAAAGATCACTTACTCACCCAAAACCAATAAAAACTGAATAACTGAACCTTATAAATTGTATATCTTAAATGTTTCTCACAATTATACACATAAATGTTAAACCTAAAACCCAATCTAACTTTATTATTTTTTAAATACACTACCTAACAGAAAAACTCCATTCTACTGAATTTATAACAATGCATGCAACCATAAAGACCTATTCTTGTAATACTCACTTGTGCTTTATAGTAATCAGTTTACATTAATGTTTTTCACTGATTTCATCATTGCTTAGTTATCTTAAGTTAATTTTAAGCCACCGTAATGCTATGCATAGTATAAGTGGCTTTGGCATGCTGCTCTTATCTGTATTTTTTTTGTACCTCTGTAAGTGTGCTCAAATTATAAATAAATAAATAAATAAAATAAATAAATAAATCACTACTCAAATCACAAATAGGTAGGTTTTTGAAGTTTTGACAGCCAGGCCTAGAAACTAGCAAGCCAGAGCACTATGCACTGAATTTATGCCAGCCTAATAAGATTCATCCAACTCGGTATATTCCTACAGACCACTGGAAAATTAATTTGGGCCTCACTCTGACCACAAATGCAGGTTTCTATCAGATGACACATCAGCATGGTTGGATGAATCTTATTAAGCCGCTTTAGTCTTGGCGCTAGCAACTGGGCCCACTAGTTTTAGGCCTTGCCTGACATAGGTTCAAGCCTCACTCACTCTGTGATATAACTAATGTGAAAATAATTAAATAAATTTGTTTTAGCCAGCAAAGTACAAAGGAATTACATAATTGGATTAAGTAAGCCCCAACGTACTTACTTCACCTATGATATAAATTTATTTGACATGTTTCAGTTTTTTAACCCTTAACGGTCCAAACAGATCGACGTTCAAAATCGTATTGCTAAAAAGTAGATCTACTTTTTTACATATTTCAAATATAACAAAAAAAATGTAGATAAAAGATTTTTTTTTTTAACACATTTTCAAATGTAAAACAAAAAAGATCTACTTTTTTTTTACATACTTTCAGATGTTGAAAAAACGTATATATACTTTGGACCATTTAAGGGTTAATATGATGGAAGAAGTGAATGTTTTCAGATACTTGGGAGTTGACGTGTCGGCAGATGGATTTATGAAGGATGAGGTTAATCATAGAATTGATGAGGAAAAAAGGTGAGTGGGGGCGTTGAGGTATATGTGGAGTCAAAAAACGTTATCAATGGAGGCAAAGAAAGGAATGTATGAGAGTATAGTAGAAACCAACACTCTTATGGATGTGAAGCTTGGGTGGTAAATGCAGCAGCGAGGAGACGGTTTGGAGGCAGTGGAGATGCCCTGTCTAAAGCAATGTGTGGTGTAATATTATGCAGAAAAATTCGGAGTGTGGAAATTGGAGAAGGTGTGAAGTTAATAAAAGGCATTAGTCAGAGGGCAGAAGAGGGGTTGTTGAGGGTGGTTTGGCCCATTTAGAGAGAATGGATCAAAGTAGAATGACTGGAAAGCATATAAATCTATGGGGGAAAGGGAAAGAGGGGTAGGGTCCCTCCTCAAAAGGGTTGGAAAGAGGGGGTAAAGGAGGTTTTGTGGGCGAGGGGCTTGGGCTTCCAGCAAGCGTGCATGAGCGTGTTAGATAGGAGTGAATGGAGACGAATGATACTTTGGGACCTGACGATCTGTTGGAGTGTGAGCGGGTAATATTTAGTGAAGGGATTCAGGGAAACCGGTTATTTCATATAGTCAGACTTGAGTCCTGAAATGGGAAGTACAATGCTTGCACTTTAAAGGAGGGGTTTGGGATGTTGGCAGTTTGGAGGGATATGTTGTGTATCTTTTTAAAGTATATGCTTCTAAACTGTTGTATTCTGAGCGCCTCTGCAAAAGCGTGGGTAATGTATGAGTATGGTGAAAGTGTTTGAATGATGATGAAAGTATTTTCTTTTTTGGGGGTTTTCTTTCTTTTTTTGGGGCACCCTGCCTCGGTGGGGGGACGGCCGATTGTTGAGAAAAAAAAAAAAAATGTGTACATCTGACTTAAAACTTTTTTTCATATTTTGGCCCTTCAATTTTCATAGAATTTTGGAAAGGTTCAAATCAACTTGAGGAATATTAACCCTTTTGAGGTCTGTGCCAGATACTACAGCTTTGAGCTCAGGGTCTGTGCCATAGTACTGTAAGTATGTGATGACTCCCGCTCACTCAGATGAGCAGTGCGTGGTAAATTTAGCCCATATATCAGAGAATGGGTCTATGCAATGAGTGTGTACTATATAAAAAAAAAAATCCTGCCTCACACAGTACATAGTGGAAAAAAAAACTGTGACCAAATATTTGGTTTAAAATAGCAAATTTGTGGTTTATTTTCAAATGGTTTTCATGTTGTATTCTGCTTCTTGGTATCATTTTATAGAATGGAAGATATATTACAGAAATAGAGATGATTAATGATTAGTTTCGGGAGTGGAAGTAGTTTGAAACTGAGTTCAAAGTAGCTGAAAAGGGTTTGACTTTTGCTGATATTCCAAAGGACACAAATTATGTCACTCGTCCATATGCATCCAACTGGTCAGTTTAATATTGGTTTATGAATGTGCATACATTATTTACACAATTATTACAATAAAGCAGTAGTATGCATAATGTATATCTTCTACCTTTTTGTATAAACAGAAATTCAAAAAGGAAAGCAAATGTAATATAAAAAGAGGCCTGGGACACAATGAACAGAGGAAATGTTGCTTTAGTGCCAGGAATGTCTACATTGTTTATTTCTGTATCCTTTTTTTTAAACTGGCAATTTTTTAATTTGTGCAAAATCAGCCAAATTACCAAATTTCTGATCACTTTATTGGGTAGTTGAAATATTAAAATGGGCAATTTCTTGTACTCAGTCAACAGAATGGATGGCATACCAATGAAATAGCTAAGAGTTTGGTCGACTGGAACACTGGAATTTGCCTTAAATAGGACTCAGTGAGTGAAATCACCAATGTGTAAATATCACTGAGAAAGCTAACTTTGCAAGAGCATAATTCCTGTAAGTTTTCCATCAAGTTTTGTACTTTTGGTTTCATTACATTTGGAAAAAAGATTCTCCATCATTTCATTTTTTTATTTTTTAAATTCTTGGACCCTGAGAGCAATTTTCAGATCAGGGGTCAGAACCCTGAAAGGGTTTTGAGAGAGATCATTTATTTTTGTTACATGAACTTTATTTCATCTGGCTATAAGCCACTGTCACAAAACCCTTCACAATAAAATTTCATTCAAAATTTACGAAAAAAATAAAGACGACAACAGATGAAAGACTCGGATAAGTGTCAATGTGTAGTACTCACCTTGTTCAGAATTCCACCATTCTCACAAACTCCTTCAGCTCCTAGCATGACAGCAGTGACCCGCTCCATAACATAACCCACAGCTGAATCTAAAATCACTATACAAGGTATCCCAGCTGCTTTCAATTCATCTGCCATTCTGCATCTGGAAAACAATGAAGCACCTATATAATAACTTCACATTAAATATATAATGTACTGTATAATCTCTCTCATATATACAGCCTCTCCTCACTTAACGACGGAGTTTCGTTCCTAAGGCCGCTTCAGTAAACGAATTTGTCACTAAGTGAGGAGGCATACTATAATGGTAGCGGGTTTGTGTCAATCATCTTGGATATTGTTTTAATGCCACCTTTGTACCATTCATAACATTTCTGGTAATATTTTTAAATGTTTATGCAGTAGCGTACTGTATATTGTAATAAACAGAATAGAGAAAATCAGCTCAAATATATATTATTTAGGTATACACAGTGGTCAGAGAGCCCGTCGTAAGTCTGAGTTGTCGGTAAATGAGTACGTCACAAAGTGAGGAGAGGGTGTATGTGAAAACAATCAGACACTATGAATACAGGTACTGTAACTTGAATTACTACAGTAGAGTACTGTACTGTACAGTAATTTTATTATACTCTATGTAATTTACAGAAATTTTGACTACCGTTTCGTGATAGAGAGATGAAGTGTAATCTGCTGTAATCAACAGTGGTGACTCAGAATAAGTTTTATTCTAAGTCAGAGGAGTTGTAAAATTCTACTAGTGAAAATAATGTAGATGGCCAAGATGATGTAGATGGTTGAGAAGATGTATAGAGATGAGAAAAAAATAGATTACTGAGAAGATATAGATGGCTGAGAAGACATAGATTCACATATCCATGCCAATGAGATGCAAGGCTCAATCTTTTATGTTTTGTTTTTGTTTTATTAATCCAAGTTCTTCCTTAACCCTTAACCCCTTGACTGTCGTAACCCCCAATCCTGAAGTGTCTCCTGGTGTCGCAAAATTTAAAAAAAAAAAAAAAAAAAAATTATTTTTTCTTATGAAATGATAGAGAATCTTTTCCCGATTGTAATGACACCAAAAACACGGAATTTGATGGAAAACTGACGGAATTACGCTCTCGCGAAGTTAGCGACCTCGGCGATATTTACAAATCTGCGATTTTGCCCACTTTGAGCAATATTTTCGGCTAATTCCATTATTCCAGTCGACTAAACTCATAGCTATTTCTTTAGAACTCCATTTTTTCCATCGACTGAGTACAAGAAACTGCCCATTTACCGATTTCAACTACCCAATAACGTGGTCAGAAATTTGCAATTTGGCCAATTTCACGAAAATTAAAAAATATGACAATTTCAAAATAAGGTCCAGAATGAACAATGCAGACATTCCTGGCTCTAAAATAACATTTTCTATGTTCATCAGTCATGTCTCCAAGCCCCTCTGATATTATTCTTGCTTTCTATTTTGAATTTTTATTCAAACAAAAAATAGAAGATTTACTGTTATGCAGACTAATGCAATACTGTAATAATTGTATAAATAACATCAACCCATTCATGACTGCATATTAGAATGGCTAGTTGGGGCATTTATTGGACAATGACATCATTGTTTACTTTTGAACATCGGCAAAAATCAAACATTTCCCCTACTTTGAGCTCCATTTCCAGGTCCTTTTTATAGTAAAATCAATCAAAATCACCTCTATTTCTATAATATGTTTTCCATTCTATCAAATGAGACCAACAAAACGAGAATACAACCATAAATACTATACGAAAATAGATCACAAATTCGCATTTTAATTAAAAAAACGGTCGGAGTTTTTTTTTCTCATTATGCACTGCATGCTCCAGGAATTTTTTATATGGTGCACACTGACCACACAGACCCATTCTCTCACATGTGGGCCTACCAGCTTTCTCCTGCTTGATTTAAAGCCGCTAGAATTTATGAGTATATATACATCAAACACACGGTACCTCTTAAGACGTATACATACGACCTCGACAGTCAAAGGGTTAAACTGTCCAACGTAGATTACGTTTTTCTTACATTCTTTCTTAAGGAGAAAATCAAGGTCGGAGCTACTACGCGCACAAACGTAGATCTACATTTGGACAATTTTATGGTTAATGCTAAGACCCACACACTTTCTCTTAGCACCAACACTTGCTTTAGAAGCCACAATTCATTAAACTTAACTCAATATGTCAATAAAGTCACACAAAATGCTCTAAAATCCAGGGAAAATTAGAGACTGAATGACAAGTACACATGTGTGTGAGTGAGCACAAACAATAAAGTGTGGGTGGCCACAGCTCAGAACAAAAAAAACAGAAAAAACTGTGTGTGTTGGTTGTGTGTGTGTGTGTGTGTGTGGTGTTTGTGGTGGTGTGTGTGTTGTGTGTGTGTGGTGTGTGTGTGTGTGTGTGACTTGGTGTGGGGTGACGTGTGTTGTGTACGTTGTGGGGTTGACGTGTGGTGTGTGACTGTGTGTGTGTGACGGTGTGGTGTGACGTGTGTTTGGTGACGTGTGTGTGGTGACTGTTGTGTGTGACGTTTTGGGTGTGAGTGTGGGTGTGACTGTGGTGTGACGGTGTGGGGTGTGTTTGACGTGTGTGTGTGTGTGTGTGTGTTGTGTGTTGTTTGTGTGTGTGTGGTGTGTTGGGTTGTGTGTGTGGTGTGTGTGTTTGTGTTGTGTGTGTCAATTAATCATGAAGAGGGACATCAAGAAGACCACTGTTGTGCAAAAAAAAACTTGAAAACAGGACCTTTTCTTTAATTTATTTTTGGACCAAACCACCCGGATCTCACACGGGTGAACACATTTAATGTCATCCCCCCAGCTTTTCCATCTTGGGCTCAGCAGATGGTTTTGTCCTTATACAACTATGCCCCCAAAGGCTGACCTGATGTCCTACCTGCTCAAAAGGCAAACCCTGCACCCTATCAACTCAAGCGAACATAATTTTGAGAAAACTTTACCACATCCTTCTACCAAATTGAGGGTTCATTATAATGTTGGGGGGCTCAAACAGCCATTATTTCAGAACCTCAAATTTTGCATACTGCCATTGCGAGACATTTTGGATGACAGGACTGCAAAATTTTGCTAGAATTGCGGTTACACCTCATGGGGAGAATGACAGACAAGGACAAGAGGATAGCTGTTGCTTTTCTAAAAGTGTACAGCCCAACTCATTGGGGGTTCCTTCCCTAATCACCTGGAAAAGATGTTCTTCAAGTTATAATAAACACTAGTACCTTTTTTACTTTGTATGTTCAATTACGACCTCATGGCAGCCAAAACAACACCATCAACTTCCTGATGGAAAAAAGAAATCCCTTTTTGGGTTTAACATAAAGTCAACAATTATAAATGTTTTTAACCTCATCAACACTTAACAAGGGAATTTTTTATGAACGTCTTGCAGAATTTTTCAAACCAATTTGTTGACTTTTCCCTCACTCTCTGGCTCCTCCCTCGACGCAGCAGCGAGTGATCTATCTGAAGGCCTTTTTGCCAACCCCTTGGGCTAAGTTGGATCATCTGACCACAATGCTATCTTTATGACACTGAAAAATTCCAACAAAGAGTAAAGAATCTACACGCACAACCTGGCTTAGGAAAGAAGAAACTGGCCAGCCCCTTTTCTCTGAGCTTTCCACCCGCATTTGGAATATTTTTCTCCAAGGGGGTATTGACAACCAAGTGAATGCCTTTGCTGAACACATCTTTAATTTCCAACAAAAATACATCCCTCACTGGCAGTATGTGATGAAGCCTTCAATTAGCCTTGGTTCAGCTTTCATTGTCAAGAGGCCACTTCTGTTAAGTACAAGGCTTGGAGAAGGTATAAAAGATGTACCACTATCTACAACAGGAACCTAAACAGATAAGCCTGCTGCAAATAAGAACATAAAAAGAAGGAACACTGCAACAGGCCTACGACCCATGCGGAGCAGGTCCATGTCCTCGCCCCCCGGATTAGAAAACCCAAAGACCCACCCCCCGGATTATCCCAATGACCCACCCAGTCTGGTCATCCCCACTCAAGGATGAGCACTGTACCAGACCCAGTAGCACAAGCTATCAGGTCCAACTCACACCCACCCACACCCACCATGTAATTATCTAACCTATTTTTAAAACTACACACGTTTTAGCCTCAATAACTGTACTCCGGAAGCTTGTTCCACTCATCCACAACTCTATTTACCAAACCAGTACTTTCCATATCCTTCCTGAATCTGAATTTTTCCAACTTTAAACCATTTCTGCGAGTCCCTGTCTTGGCTGGAAATTTTTCAGCACACTATTTACATCCCCTTTATTTATTCCTGTTTTCCATTTATACACCTCGATCATATCCCCCCTAATTCTACACCTTTCTAGAGATTGCAGATTCAGGGCCTTCAGTCTATCCTCATAGGGAAGATTTCTGATACATGGGATCATCTTTGTAAATCCTCCTTTGTACGTTTTCCAGAGAAATTATATCCATTCGTAATACGGTGACCAGAACTGAGCAGCATAGTCTAAATGAGGCCTAACCAAGGATATATAGAGTTGAAGAACAACCTGAGGACTTCTATTATTTATACTTCTAGATATGAAGCCAAGAATTCTGTTAGCTTTATTGCGAACACTAATGCACTGTTGTCCTTGGTTTTAGGTTACGGGCTAACCAGAACTTCCTAAAATCCTTTTCGCAATCGGTAGAAATTAAGATCTACTTTATTTAGTTTATATGTGGCATGGTTATTTAACTGTCCAACATTTTAAAATTTGCATTTGTCAATATTAAACTGCATCTGCCACTTCTCCGACCATTGCGTCAGTTTTATTCAAACATCCTGGAGTGCTCTAATGTCCTCATTAGAATGAATTGGAAAAGCCTATTTTGGTGTCATCAGCAAATTTGCTTTTGTCGCTATTTATTCCCTCATCTATGTCGTTTATGTAAATTGTGAACAACAATGGGCCCAACACTGACCCCTGAGGAACACCGCTTGTGATGTGCCCCCATTCTGATTTCTCCCCCCTTTATGCAAAATCTCTGCTTTTCTATTTGCCAGCCATGCCTCTACCCAGGAAAAAAAATTTCTCCTATTCCGTGTGCCCTAAGTTTCCTCAATAGCCTCTGGTGTGGAACTCTAAACGAAAGCCTTACTGAAGTCCATAACGTACACAATAACAAATTTTATTACCATGATCTACCTCCTCAAACACCTTAGGAAAAAAGTTAGTAAATTTGTAAGACAGGAATGCCCCTTTGTAAAACCGTTTGAGAAAACATCAATTAATCTGTGCCTGTCAAGATGGCTAAAGAATTGCTTCGGCAATTATTGATTCCATAAATTTTCCCACTATGGAGGAAGGCTTTTGTCTATGGTTCAAAACCCAAGGGCCCTGTCACCTCCCTTTGTAAATAAGTATTACTTTTTGCATTTTCCACTTATCAGGCACATGCCATTTGATGATATTTTAAAAAGATTACCAAAGGTAGCTAATTCCCTCTTTACATTCCTTTAACACCCTTGCAAACAGTTATCGGGGCCGGGGGTTTTTGTTGGGTTTTAGTTTCCTTTTTTCTGGGGACATGTCACTGTTACCACTATCGTACATAGTTTTTATCATCCTTTTCTACTAAACTATTATTTCAGGAATATTGCTAGATTTTCCTGGGTAAAAACTGGGGAAGGGTATTTAGTTTTTTCACACTTTCCATCACTGCATGATCTGCCCAGAGTTACTCTTAATGGCCAAATCTTGTCCTAATTTTAACTTCTGTATCCCTGAAAAAACCCCTTTTGGGGTTAGTCTTTAAATCCCTTGCAACCTTTAGCCTCATAATCTCTTTTTGCTTTTCTTATTCCTTTCTTTTTTTCTTCCTCTTTTGATACCCTATATATGCCTCTCTTTTGACCAATGGATGTTTTTAAAACTATTGTTCATCCATTTGGGATCATTTTTTTTGATCTAATTTCCCACTCGAACAAAAGTTGTCTGGCAGCTAGAACTATGCTCGAAAAATGTCAAATTTGGGAACCAAGATCACCTACCTGCCCAAGTTTGGACACCCCCTTTTTGCCCCCCCAAGAATTTTTTAGTCCCATGAAGTCGGGTAAGCGAAAATCGGGCAAGATTTTTATTTCTTATCTGAGTAATTCCATGATAAAAGAAACTAAGTGATTTGTGATCCTTTTCCCCAAGCTCATCATTAAACCCAAAATTTTTAAATTTTTTGAATCTTTTTGGGAAAAAACCAAGTCAAGCAGATTGTTTCCTCATTGGGTTTTGTCACAAAACCCGTTTTAAAAAAGCAATCCCGAACCATATCAAGAAACACTAAACTCAAGATTCCTTCATATTTTTTCCAAACAATTTGTCTAAAGTTTAAAAACTCCTTATCACAACATTTTCATATCTAAGCCTTATGAATTTTTTTCCCCTAACAGCTTACTGCACTCCCCATCAAGGTTTGGGGGGCCCATAAATCACACCCAAAATTTTAAATTTTTCAGACCCTCGAGAAAAGAAGCCAAACCAATTCGTGTCGATGTTTCAACTTATATCATGTCTAAGACAACAATTTAAATTTTTCCTGAAACATCGCCCCCACCACCACCCTTCCGTTGACCCATCAGTGTGGAATATTTATAACCCTATGTTGCATTCAAAGGGGATTTTTCATCTTTCAGGTTGAACCAGGTCTCTGTTTTCCCAAAAATAAACTATATTACCTACACTTGCAAGTAATTTAGCTCATCTATCTTATTTCTTAAACTCCTACTTTTTGTATAGTAAACCTTAAGGGAGCTAGTCACCTTTGCCCCCTTACTATCTCTCTTTGTTTGTTGATCAATTGATTTACCATTACTAAACAGCTTGATTTTGAATATTGTCTTTTAAACATATCCCTGAGTATCCCGTAATAACTGCTGTTTTTAAACCCTAATGCTGCAGCCTGATTGTTTCCCACAAACACCCATACCCCTATAATCTATCATTTAATTTCCTAGACAAGTCTTAATTACCCTCCAATGAATTGGCTAATGCAACCACTCCATCCCCAGAGAGATAACCCCATCCCTTGCATACATACACGTTTGCCAAAGAAAAGGTCCCAGTTAACAATGAATGGGATTGCAAGTTTTTTGCAGTACCTGTCTAGCCCGCAATTTGTACCAATTGCCCTAGACAACCATTCATTGCCCACTTCCCTTTCTAGGCAAGATGCTAATAGACTGGGATCCCCCCTTAACCTAACTCTTCATGGCTGACCTGTATTTACCACAGCTCCCTCTCCTCCCTTTCCCAGTTCATTACCCCCAGCACTAAACAGTAATGGGCTTTTCCCATTCCCTTCACATAATATTATCCAACCGCTGACTATGCCCAACACCACTCTGGGAAGACACCCTCTTCGCCCTTTTTCTGTCTCTGTTACAAATGCACGGTCCTATGTCTTACCTAGAATTGCCTTTTTTTTTTTAAAAAAAATTCTTACCTTGATTACAGGGAATCAGTGGTACCTTCAACCTCACAACCACTGAAGACACTCTTTTGGGAGAACAAGAATCGATTTCCTCCCTTTCACATTTTCCTATTCCCCCCCCTATCCCTTTTTCCCTTGCCACTTAAAGCAGCTGCCCTATCACTGCGGGGAACCATTCCACCTTCCGCTAACCCTTTCTCACATCGTCCCCAAATCATCTAGGGAAAGCTTCATTTCCCATTTTCCCCTCCTAAGAATAAAATTTCCCCTTTCTTCAACACATAAACCGGGATTTTAAAGCACTACAACAAACCCCCTGGGATGGGTAAAAAGCCACGCTAACTCCCAAAGCTTAGCGGGTTTACCGCACTTGACCACTGACTTTACTTGACCACTGGGCCATCTTTAGATGAGTGGCTGACAGAAAGAAAACTGTCATCAGGAAGAGTGATCTCCAAAACCTGGTGGTCCTTGGCCAAAGGACTGACAAGGTTATTCACCTGATGAAATTATTCCACCTCTAAATCGGCAGCATGGAACTGTCTACAAGCAGTCAGGAGAAAGCTGACCTTTATGCTGAACATGCTGCTGTCAAGACGCACCACTCTCAAGAAGAAAGAAGTCCCGCTGGGAATCTTTATTGATGTACATAAAGCTTTTCATAAAGTCAACCATGATTTGCTGCACATTAAATTAACACTACCTAAAGTCATACCTTAGCAACAGAAGCCAATATGTGTACACAAATGGAGCTAACTCTTCCACACAACCAATTACAGTTGGGGTCCCACAAGGAAGTGTCCTTGGCCCTCTCCTCTTTCTCATTTACATCAATGACCTAACAAATGCATCACAACTACTCAAACCCATATTATTTGCAGATGACACAAAATACGTCTTCTCTCACCCAAACTCAGTCATACTGGCCAACACTGTTAATGCTGAATTGCAGAAAATATCTACCTGGATGATGACTAACAAGCTTACACTCAATACTGACAAAACCTATTTCATTCAGTTTGGAAATAGAGCCACAAATGTTCCACTTAACATAACGCTAAATGGATCGCCCATCACAAGATGCACAGAGGGAAAATTTCTAGGAATCCACCTTGACAATAGCCTTAAATTCCAGACCCATATACAGCAAATTTCCAAGAAAATCTCTAAGACAGTAGACATACTATCAAAGACACGGTACTATGTTCCACAATCGGCTCTCCTTGCACTGTATCACTCACTCATCTACCCTTATCTCACCAATGGAATTTGTGCATGGGGATCAACATTAAATCACCCAAGACCACTAATAACCCAGCAAAAGGCTGCAGTCAGAATGACAACAAATTCCCACTCCAGACAGCATACTCCACCAAAATTCAGAAGTCTAAAACTACTCACCGTAAAGAACATCCATGTTTATTCTTGCGTCTAATACATACATAGAACACTACACTCAAACATAAACCCTTCACTCAAACTTCTCACCAATCTTAATAGGATGTACAACCGTAACACATGACACAGATTACTTTTTGATGTACCTATGTCCACATCACACTATGTAAGAGCTCAATGCACATAAAGGGCCCCAAAATTTGGAATTCATTACCAGTAAAT
This sequence comes from Cherax quadricarinatus, assembly GCF_026875155.1. NCBI lineage: Eukaryota > Metazoa > Arthropoda > Malacostraca > Decapoda > Parastacidae > Cherax > Cherax quadricarinatus. Next base: position 4,188,872 of record NC_069414.1, read on the forward strand.
ACTAAAGTAACCCGGTCTGAACATCAATTTAAGACTCTTCACAAAAACCATCTACTCACCCTAAACTAAATATTCAATACTCAATACTTAAATTTCCAAAAGATCTCCCAAATTTAAACCTAAATCTTAACACTTCAAAATTTAAATACCCAAAGTTCATACATAACTTAATACTACATTGAAGTATAATTTTTTTTTTTTTCAAGTCAGCCGTCTTCCACCGAGGCAGGGTGACCCAAAAAGAAAGAAAATCCCCAAAAAAAATTACTTTTCATCATCATTCAACACTTTCACCTCACTCGCACATAATCACTGTTTTTGCAGAGGTGCCCAGAATACAACAGTTTAGAAGTACATTTTTTTTTTTTTTTATTATCACACTGGCCGACTCCCACCAAGGCAGGGTGGCCCGAAAAAGAAAAACTTTCACCATCATTCACTCCATCACTGTCTTGCCAGAAGGGTGCTTTACACTACAGTTTTTAAACTGCAACATTAACACCCCTCCTTCAGAGTGCAGGCACTGTACTTCCCATCTCCAGGACTCAAGTCCGGCACTGCCGGTTTCCCTGAACCCCTTCATAAATGTTACTTTGCTCACACTCCAACAGCACGTCTCTCAGTAGTAGTAACCAGTTACCAGTAACCGCTCTCAGTAGTAGTAACCAGTTACCAGTAACCACTGTGCCCGTTGACTCAACGACCAACCGTCTCTGCCTGAGTCACTGTCTATTCATATTGAGCTGACCTGACAGTATTCAAAGACCCTCTCACATATGGGTACGTGGGCGGCCAGTCAGTCAGTGTTACGAGAGGAGCGAGTGAGATAGGCCACGGCTGTAAGGGCGTTACACACATTATCTGTAATTATACGTACCACCAGCCTACGTGAGTATTTCTTACCTAATCCACGTGTCGAACTCCCACATGATAAATGGTGACAGCGGTGTGGAGCGTGGATTTACGTTTTTAAGGGTAATTCAAGACGTTAGAAGGCTGTTTGTGTGTAGCGGCAGGGTCAAAGGTGAACCGTCACCCACCAGCACTACCCTCACTCACCACCTCCAGCCTGCGAGCCTGTTGCAGCCGTTTCAAGCTTCCTGGCTTAGTCGTGTGCTAATTGCTTCAATCTCCGAGGGGTTGACCCGGATTTTGCAATTAAGCCAGTAAGCCAGACTGTGGAAGTGAACGCCAGTCAGCCTATCATCCAGCCTGTCTCCTGTCATCCAACTGCTCCTCCGTGCTTTGTGCATCGTTACACGTCTTCCAGCCAGCCATTCTCGTGGGGTAAGCCAGTCAGCCAACCCAGCTTCTAACCCAGCTGCGAGAGAGAAGTAAGCCACGCAGTAAGAAGTAAGCCAAGTTCCTCTGAAGTATTGTCTATATCGCTTTGTGCTCCCTGTTGGATGCTAAGAGTGGTTTTCACCATTCCTGTGGCATAGAGTGGCTTATCAAGCCACCTTCGTGGGTAGAGTGGGGTGCGCGGCAGTGCCCCAGCGAGAGTCTCACCCACCACACACTACCTCCACCACTCCCACCACCAGCCACCACCCACCCACAACCAGACACTCACCTCATCTACCTGTGGTTGTTTGCACCCTTGTACCGGGTCCTACTACTGTTTTGGCTCACATAATT
>NC_069414.1:4191009-4208614 GCF_026875155.1 Cherax quadricarinatus
GCAACAGGTCGCAGGCGGGAGGTGTGAGTAGGGTAGTGCTGGTGGGTGACGGTTCACCTTGACCCTCCGCTACTCACAAACAGCCTTCTAACGTCTTGAATTACCCTTAAAAACGTAAATCCACGCTCCACACCGCTGTCACCATTTATCATGTGGGAGTTCGACACGTGGATTAGGTAAGAAATACTCACGTAGGCTGGTGGTACGTATAATTACAGATAATGTGTGTAACGCCCTTACAGCCGTGGCCTATCTCACTCGCTCCTCTCGTAACACTGACTGACTGGCCGCCCACGTACCCATATGTGAGAGGGTCTTTGAATACTGTCAGGTCAGCTCAATATGAATAGACAGTGACTCAGGCAGAGACGGTTGGTCGTTGAGTCAACGGGCACAGTGGTTACTGGTAACTGGTTACTACTACTGAGAGCGGTTACTGGTAACTGGTTACTACTACTGAGAGACGTGCTGTTGGAGTGTGAGCAAAGTAACATTTATGAAGGGGTTCAGGGAAACCGGCAGTGCCGGACTTGAGTCCTGGAGATGGGAAGTACAGTGCCTGCACTCTGAAGGAGGGGTGTTAATGTTGCAGTTTAAAAACTGTAGTGTAAAGCACCCTTCTGGCAAGACAGTGATGGAGTGAATGATGGTGAAAGTTTTTCTTTTTCGGGCCACCCTGCCTTGGTGGGAGTCGGCCAGTGTGATAATAAAAAAAAAAAAAATGTACTTCTAAACTGTTGTATTCTGGGCACCTCTGCAAAAACAGTGATTATGTGCGAGTGAGGTGAAAGTGTTGAATGATGATGAAAGTAATTTCTTTTTGGGGATTTTCTTTCTTTTTGGGTCACCCTGCCTCGGTGGAAGACGGCTGACTTGAAAAAAAAAAAAATTATACTTCAATGTAGTATTAAGTTATGTATGAACTTTGGGTATTTAAATTTTGAAGTGTTAAGATTTAGGTAATTGGGAGATCTTTTGGAAATTTAAGTATTGAGTATTGAATATTTAGTTTAGGGTGAGTAGATGGTTTTTGTGAAGAGTCTTAAATTGATGTTCAGACCGGGTTACTTTAGTATTTACTGGTAATGAATTCCAAATTTTGGGGCCCTTTATGTGCATTGAGCTCTTACATAGTGTGATGTGGACATAGGTACATCAAAAAGTAATCTGTGTCATGTGTTACGGTTGTACATCCTATTAAGATTGGTGAGAAGTTTGAGTGAAGGGTTTATGTTTGAGTGTAGTGTTCTATGTATGTATTAGACGCAAGAATAAACATGGATGTTCTTTACGGTGAGTAGTTTTAGACTTCTGAATTTTGGTGGAGTATGCTGTCTGGAGTGGGAATTTGTTGTCATTCTGACTGCAGCCTTTTGCTGGGTTATTAGTGGTCTTGGGTGATTTAATGTTGATCCCCATGCACAAATTCCATTGGTGAGATAAGGGTAGATGAGTGAGTGATACAGTGCAAGGAGAGCCGATTGTGGAACATAGTACCGTGTCTTTGATAGTATGTCTACTGTCTTAGAGATTTTCTTGGAAATTTGCTGTATATGGGTCTGGAATTTAAGGCTATTGTCAAGGTGGATTCCTAGAAATTTTCCCTCTGTGCATCTTGTGATGGGCGATCCATTTTGCGTTATGTTAAGTGGAACATTTGTGGGCTCTATTTCCAAACTGAATGAAATAGGTTTTGTCAGTATTGAGTGTAAGCTTGTTAGTCATCATCCAGGTAGATATTTTCTGCAATTCAGCATTAACAGTGTTGGGCCAGTATGACTGATTTTGGGTGAGAGAAGACGTATTTTGTGTCATCTGCAAATAATATGGGTTTGAGTAGTTGTGATGCATTTGTTAGGTCATTGATGTAAATGAGAAAGAGGAGAGGGCCAAGGACACTTCCTTGTGGGACCCCCAACTGTAATTGGTTGTGTGGAAGAGTTAGCTCCATTTGTGTACACATATTGGCTTCTGTGCTAAGGTATGACTTTAGGTAGTGTTAATTTAATGTGCAGCAAATCATGGTTGACTTTATGAAAAGCTTTATGTACATCAATAAAGATTCCCAGCGGGACTTCTTTCTTCTTGAGAGTGGTGCGTCTTGACAGCAGCATGTTCAGCATAAAGGTCAGCTTTCTCCTGACTGCTTGTAGACAGTTCCATGCTGCCGATTTAGAGGTGGAATAATTTCATCAGGTGAATAACCTTGTCAGTCCTTTGGCCAAGGACCACCAGGTTTTGGAGATCACTCTTCCTGATGACAGTTTTCTTTCTGTCAGCCACTCATCTAAAGATGGCCCAGTGGTCAAGTCAAGTCAGTGGTCAAGTGCGGTCATACCGCTAAGCTCTTGGGAGTTAGCGTGGGCTGTTACCCATACCATGGCTTGTTGTAGTGCTTTAGAATCCCAGGTTCATGTGTTGAAGAAGGAGATTCTACTTCTTCAGGAGGAAAATGGGAAGCTGAAGCTTCACATAGATGAGTTTGGGAGCGAGTGTGAGAAGGATTTAGCTGGTAAGGTAGGAATGGTCACCAGCAGTGATAGTGGCAGCTGCTTTAAGTGGCAAGGAAGAAGGAAGATGAGAGTTAATAGAGAAGATGTGAAGGTAGGAAATCGATTCTCTGTTCTCCAAGACGAGTGTACTTCAGTGGTTAGTGAGGTTGAAGGTACCACTGATTCCCCTGCTAATCAAGGTAAGAATATTTTAATAATAGGCAATTCTCAGGTAAGACATATGGACCGTGCATTTTGTAACAGAGACAGAAAGGTCAGACAGAGAGTGTCTTCCTAGAGCTGGTGTTGGCGACATAGTCAGCAGGTTGGATAATATTATGATGACAGGTAATGGGAACAAGCCCATTATCTGTCTTAGTGCTGGGGGTAATGACACTGGAAGGGCAGGAGAGAGGAGCTGCTGGATAAGTACAGGTCAGCCATAGAAGTAGTTAGGTCTAAGGGAGGGATCCCAGTCATATGTAGCATCTTGCCTAGAAAGGGAGTGGGCAATGAATGGATGTCTAGGGCAATTGGTACAAATTGCTGGCTAGACAGGTACTGCAAAAAACTTGCAATCCCATTCATTGATAACTGGGACCTTTTCTTTGGCAAACGTGATATGTATGCAAGGGATGGGGTTCATCTCTCTGGGGATGGAGTGGTTGCATTAGCCAATTCAATTGAGAGGGTAATTAATGACTTGTCTAGGAAATTAAACTGATAGATTATAGGGGTATGGGTGTTTGTGGGAAACAATCAGGCTGCAGCATTAGGGTTAAAAACAGCAGTTATTACCGGGATACCTCAGGGATATGTTTAAAAGACAATATTCAAAATCAAGCTGCTAGTAATGGTAAATCAATTGATCAACAAACAAAGAGAGATAGTAGAGGGCAATGAGTGACTAGCTCCCTTAAGGTTTTTCTATTTCAAATAGTAGGAGTTTAAGAAATAAGATAGATGAGCTAAAATTACTTGCAAGTGTAGGTAATATAGATATTATTGGTATAACAGAGACCTGGTTCAACCTGAAAGATAGAGAAATGCCTTCTGAATGCAACATACGGGTTATAAACTATTCCACACTGATAGGGTCAACAGGAAGGGTGGTGGTGTGGCGATGTATGTCAGAGAAAATTTAAATTGTTGTTTTAGACATGGATATAAGATTGAAACATCGAACACAGAATTGGTTTGGCTTCAGTTTCTCGAGGGTCGTGACAAATTAATTTTGGGTGTGATTTATAGGCCCCCAAACCTTGATAGGGAGTGCAGTAAGCTGTTATGGGACAAAATTCATAAGGCATCTAGATATGAAAATGTTGTGATAATGGGAGATTTTAACTTTAGACAAATTGATTGGAACAATATGACAGGAAATCTTGAGTTTAGTGACTTTCTTGATATGGTTCAGGATTGCTTTTTTAGAACAGGTTGTGACAGAACCAACTAGAGGAAACAATCTGCTTGACTTGGTTCTTGCCAAAAAAGATTCAACTAATTAATAATCTTGAGGTTAATGATGAGCTTGGGGAAAGTGATCACAAATCACTTAGTTTCAATATATCATGGAATTACTCAGATAACTGCAATCAAATCTCTGTCCCAGATTTTCGCTTAGCCGACTTCATGGGACTGAAAAATTACTTGGGTGGGCTAAATTGGGATGTCCTAACTATGGGTCAGGTAGGTGATCTTGGTTGCCAATATGACATTTTTCAGAGCATAGTTCTAGCTGTCCAGACAACTTTTGTTCCGAGTAGGGAAATTAGATCTAACAAAAATGATCCCAAATGGATGAACAATAGATTAAAACATCTCATTGGTCAAAAGAGAGGCATATATAGGCGTATCAAAAGAGGAGAGAAATAAAGAAAGGAATAAGAAAAGCAAAAAGAGATTATGAGGCTAAGGTTGCAAGGGATTCAAAGACTAACCCAAAAGGGTTCTTTCAGGTATACAGAAGTAAGATTAGGGACAAGATTGGCCCACTTAAGAGTAACTCTGGTCAGATCACTGACAGTGATAAGGATATGTGTGAAATTCTAAATACCTACTTCCTCTCAGTTTTCACCCAGGAAAATACTAGCAATATTCCTGAAATAATAGATTACGTAGAACAGGATGATAATAAACTATGTACGATGTGGTAACTAGTGACATGATCCTCAGACAAACAGAGAAACTAAAACCTAACAAATCCCCAGGCCCTGTTTGAACTGTTTGCAAGGGTGTTAAGGAATGTAAAGAGGAACTTAGCTACCTTTGGCAAAATCTTTTTAACATATCACTAAAAACTGGCCTAGTGCCTGATAAGTGGAAAATGGCAAATGTAATACTTATTTACAAGGCAGGTGACAGGCCCTTGGTTTTCGAACCATAGACCAAAAAGCCTTACCTCCATAGTGGGAAAATTTTGGAATCAATAATTGCCGAAGGGAATTCGTAGCCATCTTGACAGGCACAGATTAATTGATGATTCTCAAACGGGTTTTACAAAGGGGCATCCTGTCTTACAAATTTACTAACTTTTTTCACTAAGGTGTTTGAGGAGGTAGATCATGGTAATGAATATGATATGGTACGTTATGGACTTCAGTAAGGCTTTCGATAGAGTTCCACACCAGAGGCTATTGAGGAAACTTAGGGCACACGGAATAGGAGAAATTTTTTCCTGGGTAGAGGGATGGCTGGCAAATAGACAGCAGAGAGTTTGCATAAATGGGGAGAAATCAGAATGGGGCACATCACAAGCGGTGTTCCTCAGGGGGCAGGTTTGGGCCATTGTTGTTCACAATTTACATAACGACATAGATGAGGGAATAAATAGCGACAAAAGCAAATTTGCTGATGCACCAAAATAGGCTGTCCAATTCATTCTAATGAGGACATTAGAAACACTCCAGGATGATTTGAATAGACTGACGCAATGGTCGGAGAAGTGGCAGATGCAGTTTAATATTGACAAATGCAAAGTTCTAAATGTTGGACAGTTAAATAACCATGCCACATATAAACTAAATAATGTAGATCTTAATACTACCGATTGCGAAAAGGATTTAGGGTTCTGGTTAGCAGTAACCCAAAAACCAAGACAACAGTCCCATTAGTGTTCGCAAAAAAGTAACAGAATTCTTGGCTTCATATCTAGAAGTATAAAAAAATAAGTCCTCAGGTTGTTCTTCAACTCTATATATCCTTGGTTAGGCCTCATTTAGACTATGCTGCTCAGTTCTGGTCACCGTTTTACAAAATTGGATATAAATGTCTGGAAAACGTACAAAGGAGGATGACAAAGATGATCCCATGTATCAGAAATCTTCCCTATGAGGATAGATGAAGGCCCTGAATCTGCAATCTCTAGAAAGGTGTAGAATTAGGGGGGATATGATCGAGGTGTATAAATGGAAAACAGGAATAAATAAAGGGGATGTAAATAGTGTGCTGAAAATTTCCAGCCAAGACAGGACTCCGCAGAAATGGTTTCAAGTTGGGAAAAATTCAGATTCAGGAAGGATATTGGAAAGTACTGGTTTGGTAATAGAGTTGTGGATGAGTGGAACAAGCTTCCGAGTACAGTTATTGAGGCTAAAACGTTGGTAGTTTTAAAAAAAAGGTTAGATAAATACAATGAGTGGGTGTGGGTGGGTGTGGTTGGACCTGACTAGCTTGTGCTTTCTGGGTCTGGTACAGTGCTCCATCCTTGAGTGGGGAGACCAGACTGGTGGTCATTGGATAATCCGGGGGGGGTCATTGGGTTTAAACCGGGGGGCAGGACATGGACCTGCTCCGCATGGGTCATAGGCCCCGTTGCAGTGTTCCTTCTTTCTTATGTCCTTATTTGCCAGCAGGCTTATCTGGGTTTAGGTTCCTGTTGTAGATGTGGTAACATCTTTTATACTTTCCAAGCCTTGTATACAGAAGTGGCTCTTGAAAAGGCTGAACCAAGGTAATCTGAAGGCTTCTCCACATACTGCCAGTGAGGGATGTATTTTTGTTGGAAATTAAGATGTGTTCAGCAAAGGCATTTCACTTGGTTGTCCAATACCACCTTGAGAAGAATTCCAATGCAGTGAAAAGCTCGAGCAAAGGCTGCCAAGTTTTTTCTTTCCTACAGCCAGGTTGTGCGTGTAGATTCTTTACCTCCCTTCTGTTGGGAATCTTCAGTGTCATAAAGATAGCATGTGGCAGATGATCCAACTTAGCCAAGGGTTGGCAAATGCCTTCAGAAAAAATCAGTCGTGCTTGCGTCGAGGGAGGAGCCAGAGACGGAGTGGATAAGTCAACAAAATTGGTTATGTAAAATTCTGCAAGACGTTCATCAAAATTCTCTGTATAAGGGTGGTTTATAGAGGTTCCAACAGTTATAATATGTTGACATTTATGTTGAACCATAAGGGACTTCATATTTTCCATCAGGAAGTTGATGGTGTCTGCTTGCTGCCACTGAGGTCTGTACATTGAACATACTAAGTACAAAGGTACTAGTGTTTATTCATAACTTGAAGAACATCATTTCCAGGTGATTAGGGAAGGCAACCTCAATGAGTTGGGCATGTACACTTTTAGAAAAGCATACAGCTATGCCTCCTTGTCCTTGTCTGTCACTTCTCATCCATGAGGTGTAACCAGCAATTCTAGCAAAATTTTGCAGTCCTGTCATCCAAAAATGTCTCAGCAATGGCAGTCATGTCAGAAGTTGAGTGTTCATGAAATAATGTGCAATGTATGAGCTCCCCAACATTAGTAATGAAGCCTCTAATCTTGGTAGACAGGATGCTGGTAAACTGATTTCTCATAATTATGTTCAGCTTGAGTTGATAGGTGTGCAAGGTGCTTGCCTTTTGAGACAGGTAGGACATCAGGTCAGCCATTGGGGCATAGCTTGTATAAGGCACAAAACCATCTGCTGAGCCAAGATAGGAATAGCTGGGTGGATGACATGTAAGTGTGTTCACCAGTGCTGAGATCCTGCTGGTTTGGTCCAAAAATAAATCTAAAGAACTGGTCCTGTTTGTCAAGTTTCTTTTTGCTACAACAGTGGTCTTCTTGATGTCCCCTCTTCATGATTAATTGACACACACACACACACACACACACACACACACACACACACACACACACACACACACACACACACACACACACACACACACACACACACACACACACACACGTCACACACACACACACACACGTCACACACACACGTCACACACACACACGTCACACACACAACACGTCACACACACACACGTCACACACACACACGTCACACACACACACGTCACACACACACACGTCACACACACACACGTCACACACACACACGTCACACACACACACGTCACACACACACACGTCACACACACACACGTCACACACACACACACACACACACACACACACACACACACACACACACACACACACACACACACACACACACACACACACACACACACACACACACACACACACAGATTTGTCTGTTTTTGTTGTTCCCTGAGCTGTAGGCCACCCACACTTTATTGTTTGTGCTCACTCACACACATGTGTACTTGTCATTCAGTCTCTAATTTTCCCTGGATTTAGAGCATTTTGTGTGACTTTATTGACATATTGAGTTAAGTTTAATGAATTGTGGCTTCTAAAGCAAGTGTTGGTGCTAAGAGAAAGTGTGTGGGTCTTAGCATTAACCCATAAATTGTCCAAATGTAGATCTACGTTTGTGCGCGTAGTGCTCCGACCTTGATTTTCTCCTTAAGAAAGAATGTAAGAAAAACGTAATCTACGTTTGGACAGTTTAACCCTTTGACTGTCGAGGTCGTATGTATACGTCTTAAGAGGTACCGTGTTTGATGTATATATACTCATAAATTCTAGCGGCTTTAAATCAAGCAGGAGAAAGCTGGTAGGCCCACATGTGAGAGAATGGGTCTGTGTGGTCAGTGTGCACCATATAAAAAAATTCCTGGAGCATGCAGTGCATAATGAGAAAAAAAAACTCCGACCGTTTTTTTTAATTAAAATGCCGAATTTGTGATCTATTTTCGTATAGTATTTATGGTTGTATTCTCGTTTTGTTGGTCTCATTTGATAGAATGGAAAACATATTATAGAAATAGAGGTGATTTTGATTGATTTTACTATAAAAAGGACCTGGAAATGGAGCTCAAAGTAGGGGAAATGTTTGATTTTTGCCGATGTTCAAAAGTAAACAAATGATGTCATTGTCCAATAAATGCCAACTAGCCATTCTAATATGCAGTCATGAATGGGTTGATGTTATTTATACAATTATTACAGTATTGCATTAGTCTGCAAACAGTAAATCTTCTATTTTTTGTTTGCAATAAAAATTCAAAATAGAAAGCAAGAATAATATCAGAGGGCTTGGAGACATGACTGATGAACATAGAAAATGTTATTTTAGAGCCAGGAATGTCTGCATTGTTCATTCTGGACCTTATTTTGAAATTGTCATATTTTTTAATTTTCGTGAAATTGGCCAAATTGCAAATTTCTGACCACGTTATTGGGTAGTTGAAATCGGTAAATGGGCAGTTTCTTGTACTCAGTCGATGGAAAAAATGGAGTTCTAAAGAAATAGCTATGAGTTTAGTCGACTGGAATAATGGAATTAGCCGAAAATATTGCTCAAAGTGGGCAAAATCGCAGATTTGTAAATATCGCCGAGGTCGCTAACTTCGCGAGAGCGTAATTCCGTCAGTTTTCCATCAAATTCCGTGTTTTTGGTGTCATTACAATCGGGAAAAGATTCTCTATCATTTCATAAGAAAAAATAATTTTTTTTTTTTTTTTTTTTTTAAATTTTGCGACACCAGGAGACACTTCAGGATTGGGGGTTACGACAGTCAAGGGGTTAAGGGTTAAGGAAGAACTTGGATTAATAAAACAAAAACAAAACATAAAAGATTGAGCCTTGCATCTCATTGGCATGGATATGTGAAATCTATGTCTTCTCAGCCATCTATATCTTCTCAGTAATCTATGTTTTCTCATCTCTATACATCTTCTCAACCATCTACATCATCTTGGCCATCTACATTATTTTCACTAGTAGAATTTTACAACTCCTCTGACTTAGAATAAAACTTATTCTGAGTCACCACTGTTGATTACAGCAGATTACACTTCATCTCTCTATCACGAAACGGTAAGTCAAATTACTGTAAATTACATAGAGTATAATAAAATTACTGTACAGTACAGTACTCTACTGTAGTAATTCAAGTTACAGTACCTGTATTCATAGTGTCTGATTGTTTTCACATACACCCTCTCCTCACTTAGTGACGTACTCATTTACCGACAACTCAGACTTACGACGGGCTCTCTGACCACTGTGTATACCTAAATAATATATATTTGAGCTGATTTTCTCTATTCTGTTTATTACAATATACAGTACGCTACTGCATAAACATTTAAAAATATACCAGAAATGTTATGAATGGTACAAAGGTGGCATTAAAACAATATCCAAGATGATTGACACAAACCCGCTACCATTATAGTATGCTCCTCACTTAGTGACAAATTCGTTTACTGAAGCGGCCTTAGGAACGAAACTCCGTCGTTAAGTGAGGAGAGGCTGTATATATGAGAGAGATTATACAGTACATTAATATTTATGTGAAGTTATTATATAGGTGCTTCATTGTTTTCCAGATGCAGAATGGCAGATGAATTGAAAGCAGCTGGGATACCTTGTATAGTGATTTTAGATTCAGCTGTGGGTTATGTTATGGAGCGGGTCACTGCTGTCATGCTAGGAGCTGAAGGAGTTTGTGAGAATGGTGGAAATTTTGAACAAGGTGAGTACTACACATTGACACTTATCCGAGTCTTTCATCTGTTGTCGTCTTTATTTTTTTTCGTAAATTTTGAATGAAATTTATTGTGAAGGGTTTTGTGACAGTGGCTTATAGCCAGATGAAATAAAGTTCATGTAACAAAAATAAATGATCTCTCTCTAACCCTTTCAGGGTTCTGACCCCTGATCTGAAAATTGCTCTCAGGGTCCAAGAATTTAAAAAATAAAAAAATGAAATGATGGAGAATCTTTTTTCCAAATGTAATGAAACCAAAAGTACAAAACTTGATGGAAAACTTACAGAATTATGCTCTTGCAAAGTTAGCTTTCTCAGTGATATTTACACATTGGTGATTTCACTCACTGAGTCCTATTTAAGGCAAATTCCAGTGTTCCAGTCGACCAAACTCTTAGCTATTTCATTGGTATGCCATCCATTCTGTTGACTGAGTACAAGAAATTGCCCATTTTAATATTTCAACTACCCAATAAAGTGATCAGAAATTGGTAATTTGCTGATTTTGCACAAAATTAAAAAATTGCCAGTTTAAAAATAGGATACAGAATAAACAATGTAGACATTCCTGGCACTAAAGCAACATTTCCTCTGTTCATTGTGTCCCCAGGCCTCTTTTTATATTACACTTGCTTTCCATTTTGAATTTCGTTTTATACAAAAAGGTAGAAGATATACATTATGCATACTACTGCTTTATTGTAATAATTGTGTAAATAATGTATGCACATTCATAAACACATATTAAACTGACCAGTTGGATGCATATTGGACGAGTGACATAATTTGTGTCCTTTGGAATATCAGCAAAAGTCGAACCGTTCAGCTACTTTGAACTCAGTTTCAAACTACTTCCACTCCCGAAACTAATCATAATCATCTCTATTTCTGTAATATATCTTCCATTCTATCAAATGATACCAAGAAGCAGAATACAACCATGAAAAACCATTTGAAAATAAACCACAAATTTGCTATTTTAAACCAAATACTTGGTCACAGTTTTTTTTTCCACTATGTACTGTGTGAGGCAGGATTTTTTTTTTATATAGTACACACTCATGCATAGACCCATTCTCTGATATATAGGCCTAAATTTACCACGCACTGCTCATCTGAGTGAGCTGAGCCATCACATACTTACAGTACTATGGCACAGACCTGAGCTCAAAGCTGAAAGTACTCTGGCACAGACCTCAAAAGGGTTAATATTCCTCAAGTTGATTTAAAACCTTTCCAAAAATTCTATGAAAATTGAAGGGCCAAAAATATGAGAAAGTTTTAAGTCAGATGTACACATTTTTTTTTTTTTCTCAACAAGTCGGCCGTCTCCCACCGAGGCAGGGTGACCCAAAAAAAAAGAAAATCCCCAAAAAGAAAATATTTTTCATCATATTCAACACTTTCACCATACTCATACATTACACTGCTTTTGCAGAGGCTCTCAGAATACAACAGTTTAGAAGCATATACTATAAAGATACACAACATATCCCTCCAAACTGCCAACATCCCAAACCCCCCCTTTTTAAAGTGCAAGCATTGTACTTCCCATTTCCAGGATCAAGTCGACTATATAAAATAACCGGTTTCCCTGAATCCCTCACTAAATATTACCCTGCTCACACTCCAACAATCGTCAGGTCCCAAGTATCATTCGTCTCCATTCACTCCATCTAACACGCTCATGCACGCTTGCTGGAAGTCCAAGCCCCTCGCCCAAAAACCCCCCTTTACCCCCTCTTTCCAACCCTTTTGAGGACGACCCCTACCCTCTTTCCTTCCCCTATAGATTATATGCTTTCATGTCATTCTACTTTGATCCATTCTCTCTAAATGACCAAACCACCTCAACAACCCTCTTCTGCCCTCTGACAATGCTTTTATTAACTTCACACCTTCTCCTAATTTCCCCCACCCGAATTTTCTGCATAAAAATTTACACCACACATTGCTTTAGACGGGGCATCTCCACTGCCTCCAACGTCTCCTCGCTGCTGCATTTACCACCAAGCTTCACACCCAAATATAAGAGTGTTGGTACTACTATACTCTCATACATTCCTTTCTTTGCCTCCATAGATAACGTTTTTGACTCCACATATCCCTCAACGCACCATCACCTTTTTTCCCTCATCAATTCTATGATTAACCTCATCCTTCATAAATCCATCTGCCACACGTCAACTCCCAAGTATCTGAAAACATTCACTTTTTCCCATCATATTAACCCTTAAATGGTCCAAACGTATATATACGTTTTTCAACATCTGAAAGTATGTAAAAAAATGTAGATTTTTTTTGTTTTACATTTGAAAATGTGTAAAAAAAAAAAATCTTTTATCTACATTTTTTTTTGTTATATTTGAAAATATGTAAAAAAAGTAGATCTACTTTGTAGAAATACGAATTTGAACGTCGATCTGTTTGGACCGTTTAAGGGTTAAAAAACTGAAACATGTCAAATAAATTTATACATAGGTGAAGTAAGTACGTTTGCTTTTCTTAATCCAATTATGTAATTCCATGTACTTTGCTGGCTAAAACAAATTTATTTAATTATTTTCACATTAGTTTATCACAGAGTGAGTGAGGCTTGAACCTATGTCAGGCAAGGCCTAAAACTAGTAGGCCAGTCTGCTAGCTGCCAGACCCAAAACGGCTTAATAAGTTCATCCAACCATGCTGATGTGTCATCTGACTAGAAACCTGCATTTGTGGTCAGAGTGAGGGGCCCCAAAATTTAAATTCCAGTGGTCTGTAGGAATATACCGAGTTGGATGAATCTTATTAGGCTGGCATGATTCAGTGCATAGTGCTCTGGCTTGCTAGTTCTAGGCCTGGCCTTTCAAAACTTCAAAACCCACCTATTTTGTGATTTGAGTAGTGATTTATTTATTTATTTTATTTATTTATTTATTTATAATTTGAGCACACTTACAGAGGTACAAAAAAAATACAGATAAGAGCAGCATGCCAAGCCACTTATACTATGCATAGCATTACGGGCTGGCTTAAAATTAACTTAAGATTAACTAAGCAATGATGAAATCAGTGAAAAACATTAATGTAAACTGATTACTATAAAGCACAAGTGAGTATTACAAAGATAGGTCATATGGTTGCATGCATTGTTATAAATTCAGTAGAATGGAGTATTCTGTTAGGTAGTGTATTTAAAAAATAATAAAGTTAGATTGGGTTTTAGGTTTAACATTTATGTGATATAATTGTGAGAAACATTTAAGATATACAATTTATAAGGTTCAGTTATTCAGTATTTATTTGGTTTTGGGTGAGTAAGTGATCTTTGAGAAGAGACTTGAATTTATAAACAGGTAGTGTTTCTTTTATATTTACAGGTAATGAATTCCAGATTTTAGGGCCTTTTATGTGCATTGAGTTTTTGCATAGCGTGAGATGGACACGAGGAATATCAAAGAGTGATCTGTGCCTTGTGTTATGGTCATGTGTTCTGTTGAGGTTGGCAAGGAGATGTTTGAGGGGAGGGTTAATATCAGAGTTGAGTGTTCTATGTATGTAATAGGTGCAGTAATAAGTATGGATGTTTTGTATGGTGAGTAGGTTGAGTGTATTGAATATTGGTGGAGTGTGCTGCCTGTAGTGAGAATTTGTTATCATTCTAACTGCAGCCTTTTGTTGGGTAATTAGTGGTCTGAGATGGTTACTTGTTGTTGAGCCCCATGCACAAATTCCATAGGTGAGATAGGGGTAAATAAGGAGTGATATAGGGCCAGGAGGGCTGACTGTGGAGCATAGTACCGTATCTTCGATAGTATGCCTACAGTCTTGGAAATTTTCTTAGAAATTTGTTGTATATGTGTATGAAATTTGAGTCTATTATCAAGGTGGATTCCTAAGAATTTTCCCTCTGTTAGCTTTGTGATAGGTGATCCGTTTATCATTATGTTAAGAGGGACATCTGTAGCTCTGTTACCAAACTGAATGAAGTAGGTTTTGTCAATGTTTAGTGTAAGTTTGTTAGTACTCATCCAGGTAGATATTTTCTGTAATTCAGTATTTACAGTATTGGCTAGCGTGACTGGGCTCGGGTGGGAGAAGACGTATGTTGTGTCATCAGCAAATAGTGTGGGTTTGAGTAATTGAGAAGCATTTGGTAGGTCATTTATGTATAGGAGAAAGAGAAGAGGGCCAAGGACACTTCCCTGTGGGACACCAACTGTAATTGGTTGTGCAGAAGAGTTTGCCCCATTTGCGTACACATATTGGCTTCTGTTGCTGAGGTATGACTTGAGGTAGTTGAGGGAGTGCCCTCTTATACCATAGTGTGACAATTTTACGTGGAGCAAGTCATGGTCAACTGTATCAAAAGCTTTACGTAAGTCAATGAAGATCCCCAGTGGGACTTCTGTTTTCTCTATTGCAGTGTATATATGTTCTAGCATGTGTATACAGTGGACCCCCGGTTAACGATTTTAATCCGTGCAAGAGGGCTCATCGTTATGTGAAATAATCGTTATGCGAATGAATTTTCCCCATAAGAAATAATGGAAATAAAATTAATCCGTGCAAGACGCCCAAAAGTATGAAAAAAAATTTTTTTTACCACATGAAATGTTAATTTTAATACACACAAACTGAAAAAGGCATGCACAATTAAATGACACTTACTTTTATTGAAGATCTGGTGATGATTGATGGGATGGGAGGAGGGGAGAGAGTGTGTTAGTGTTTAGAAGGGGAATCCCCTTCCATTAGGACTTGAGGTAGTAAGTCCTTTTCTGGGGTTACTTCCCTTCTTCTTTTAATGCCACTAGGGCCAGCTTCAGAGTCACTGGACTTCTTTCGCACAAGATATCTGTCCATAGTGGCCTGTACCTCTCGTTCCTTTATGACTTGCCTAAAGTGTTTCACAACATTGTCAGTGTAATAATCACCAGCACGGCTTGCAATAGCTGTGTGAGGGTGATTTTCATCCATGAAGGTTTGCACTTCAAGCCACTTTGCACAGATTTCCTTAATCTGTGAAGTAGGCAACTTCTTCAATTTCTCTCTCCCCTCCTCCGAAGCAATTTTCCTCAGGTGTGGCCTCTTGCGTTGAAGTTGATCTAGCAGCTCATCAGTGGTTAGTTCTTCATTGTCCTCCTCCACCAACTCTTCCACATCCTCCCCACTAACCTCCAACCCCAAGGACTTTCCCAATGCCACAATGGATTCCTCAACTGGCACAGGATTCTCAGGGTTAGCCTCAAACCTTCAAAATCCCTTTTGTCTACACATTCTGGCCACAGTTTCTTCCAAGCAGAGTTCAGGTCCTCTTTGTCACTTCCTCCCAAGCCTTACCTATAAGGTTTACACAATTGAGGATATTAAAGTGATCTCTCCAAAACTCTCTTAGAGTCAGTTGAGTTTCTGAGGTCATTACAAAGCACCTTTCAAACAGAGCTTTTGTGTACAGTTTCTTGAAGTTGGAAATAACCTGCTGGTCCATGGGCTGCAGGAGAGGAGTGGTATTAGGAGGCAAAAACTTCACCTTAATGAAGCTCATGTCCCCATAAAGTCGCTCTGCCACGTCTGTAGGATGACCAGGGGCATTGTCTAACACCAGGAGGCACTTAAGTTCTAATTTCTTTTCAGTTAGGTAATTTTTCACATTGGGGGCAAATGCATGGTGTAACCAGTTATAGAAAAATTCCCTAGTGACCCCTGCCTTACTGTTTGCCCTCCACAGCACACACAAATTATCCTTGAGGACATTCTTTTGCCTGAACGCTCTGGGAGTTTCAGAGTGATACACTAATAAAGGCTTCACTTTGCAATCACCAGTAGCATTGGCACACATCAACAAAGTAAGCCTGTCTTTCATAGGCTTATGTCCTGGGAGTGCCTTTTCCTCCTGAGTAATGTAGATCCTGCTTGGCATTTTCTTCCAGAACAGGCCTGTTTCATCAAAATTTAAAAACACTTGTTCAGGTTTCAGTCCTTCAGTTTCTATGTACTCCTTGAATTCCTGCACATATTTTTCAGCCGCTTTGTGGTCCGAACTGGCAGCCTCACCATGCCTTATCACACTATGGATGCCACTACGCTTCTTAAATCTCTCAAACCAACCTTTGCTGGCCTTAAATTCACTCACAAACATCACTAGTTGCAGGCATTTTTTTTAATTAAATCCTCATGCAACTTCCTAGCCTTTTCACATATGATCGCTTGAGAGACGCTATCTCCTGCTATCTGTTTTCATTTATCCACACCAATAAGAGTCTCTCAACATCTTCCATCAATTGCGATCTTTGTTTCGAAAACACAGTTGAACCTTTGGCAAGAACAGCTTCCTTGATTGTCTTTCTGGTGCCACAATAGTAGCGATGGTTGATTGGGGTTTCTTGTACAGCTTGACTAGGTCGGCTATACGCACTCCACTTTTTATACTTATCAATTATCTCTTTCTTCATCTCTATAGTAATTCTTACCCTTTGAGGTGTAGGGTTGGCACTAGAAGCTTTCTTGGGGCCCATGGTCACTTATTTTCCAGAAACAGCACCGAAAATACTGTAATAATACGAAATATTCCGAGTGTATGCTTGGATGTTACCGCGGAGGCTGGCTGGTAAACAATGGGACGGAGCGGCACATGTGAGGCTGGCTGAGGGCACATTGGACGCGTCTCGGACGAAAATCGGTATGCGGGTTTTTAATCGGTATGCGCGGCAAAAAATTTTGCGATAAAAGTAATCGTTATGCGGAAAAATCGCTATGCGATGCCATCGTTATGCGGGGGTCCACTGTAATAGCATCATTAGTATTTTTATTAGGCCTGAATCCAAATTGGCAGGGGTTGAGTATGTTTTGGGAGATAAGGTAGGAGTAGATTCGTTTATGAATTAATTTTTCGAAGATTTTTGAGAGAGGGTGTAAGTTGGATATTGGCCTATAGTTATTCAACTCTGTTTGGTCTCCTCCTTTGTGGATCGGGGTGACCCTTGCTATTTTGAGTACTGTAGGGAAGGTGGAGGATTCAATGGATTTGTTAAAGAGTGTTGCAATGATTGGTGATAGCACTTGTGACACTTTTTTGTATATAAAGGGTGGTAAGGTATTTAAATCTCCTGCCTTGTTTTTTAGTGCGTTGATAATAAGGGAGACTTCGTATGGTTAGTCGGAGCTAGGAACAGTGTGTTCGGGTAGTTGCCGGTGAGGTAGTCATTTGTGGGATCTGAGCTTGGGTTTTATTGGCAAGGTTTTGTCCTATAGTGGAGAAGAAATCATTGA
>NC_069414.1:4209114-4231701 GCF_026875155.1 Cherax quadricarinatus
TTTTTTGGTTTATAAATTATGCAACAAGGCTTTTTCCCAAAGCAAAGGGGCACATGAACTATGAGGAGAGGATGATGGAACTGAACCTAATATAATTGGAGGGCAGAAGAATCAGGAGAAAACGTGATAACATACAAAATACTAAGGGCAATTGATAAGGTAGACGGGTTTATAAGCTATCTGAGGGGTGAGAAACAAGAAACTCTGGGACACTGTTGGAAGTTTAAGGTAACAAGCTACAGGGATGTTAGGAAGAATTTCTTCAGTCTCAGAGTGGTTGGTGAGGAAGTGGAGGCAGGCGGGGCCTCCATACATATTTTTTAAAGAGTAGGTATGAAAAGTCCCATGAGGCTAAAAAGGGAGTGAATCTGAAGACTGGCAAGTTAAGAGGCAGGGCCAGGATCTGAGCATTGACTCCTGCAACCACAAACAGGAGAGTACACACAACAACAAAACACACACACACACACATACATGCATTCCCCTACTTGCTTGTGTGTGCTTACACAGAGGTACACATTATGCACATCAGTGTGAACAAATGTCTATGCACTTGCATACACTAATGTGCAAAAACCAATATTCATGTTAATGGCTTTTTCTGAATCGTATAGCATATAACAATAGATCATTTATTTTGTTAACCATCTTAAAACTACAAATACCCCTTATTTTCTTTTTGTGGCCAAGACATTAGCTACAGTTATGTTGGAGGAGGTTGACGAAAATCATACTTTTGTACAATATTAACCTAACTATTCAGTGCCACAAAAGAAAATACTTAGCATTAACTTGGCACTTATGATCTCTTGTATCAAAATCATTATCTTACATTTTGTAATATGTCATAATGTAGTCACTATATGCATTCCTTTGTGTAAGTTCTAATCTGTTAACTATATACGTACATAAATACATTTAAGAGTATTTACTGCCTGAAAATGCTTTTGTATGTGGACAAATAGTTACAACCTAACATGATAATACCAAAAGCTTATGTAGCCCAACATTAATATGTTTTGAAAAGTAAAAATATTTCTGTGTAGGGTTTAGTATACTCCTGAATCACCTATCAGTTTTTTTCAAGCCACCAGTTTTGAACTACCCTACCACTTTTTTTTTTTTTTTGCTTTTTTGACTAATGTTCCTTCTTTGTGCTTTTATACTGGCACCGAGAAGATAGTGATCTAAGTGGTTCGTTGATCCCCATACAGAAATGTTTTTCATTCTTCAAAACGTCTTATTCTGTATACTGGTTCTGATAAAACCACTCTCGATTCATTCAAGCAGTACCCTTAATCAGAGGAGCAGCTGTAATAAGAAGTTGGGGATTTCGTTGTTTTGTGGCACCTATTAATTATAGGTATTTTTCAAGAACTGGTACATAAAAAAATTAAGTCTGGATACCAAAAAAGGATTTTTTTTTTAGACCCTGATAATTATTATACAGTATTTAAAAAATAAGAGTAGCTAAACTCATTTCAGGGCATACCCGTACTGTATTGGAAGGGGGTTAAAGGGGTTTCTTGGACTGCAAAAAAAGTTAGTTAACGCAATAAGTTAGTTTCATTGTAACCCCAATCTTCATAGAGGCTCAGGCATTTCTACATGTCCATGTGCAAGTCTTGTCCAAAACAATCGTGTGAATTTCAGGTTCCCATTTAAACAATTCAAAGCATGCCCATGTGGAAACTTGTTCTACAAAATTTCTCTTTTTCTTTGCTAAATTGTCATAAGCATTTTACTTAAGTTCTGATCACAACAATGTTACTATAAAATCACAAGAAAATTATAGGTTAAATGATTGGAATCTTCAAAACAAGGATGGCAAGCTGATAATACTTAGTGACTTGTACCCTTTTTGGGACTGGAATATTTCTGAACACTAATAACCCATGTTAGGGGCAGGTGAAATTGCAGATCTGGAGAATTTTTTAGAAAATTTTTACTGCCCTTATAAATTCAGACATCAATTTTACTGGAATGCCTTAAGCTTCTTCAATTGAAATTCCTGAAATATGAGCAAGAGAAATCCATCATAATTTACACCTGGGAAATTAGTCTCAAATCCTCACACCAAAATTGTTCCTATGAAAGCAAGACTTGGCAGACAGTGCACAATACCCTTAATGAGGAGCAGGGGTGCAGTAGGGACAGAGGTAACTCAGTAAGTGTAAAAAGACCAAGTTTTTTCAACACTTCATAATTTGTAAGGATAATTACCAAAGTACATTTAGTCGACGAAGTAACTTGATAATTAACATGCAGCCAATCAACACATGAAGATTGGCTCATGTGTTGACAGACTTTATGCACATTTACCTAATATGTATTTACAAGTTATATACACCATGAGATGTATGGCTCTGTATGTATTTTAGGGATTAAAGTATTCTTTAACTGGTAGTGGGGTTACTTGTAGCTTTAATAAACCTGGTTTAATTGATGGGCTTTAACCCCATGAACTAATACATTTTTATATATATTCTGATGAGGCCCCCCCCCTCTTTCTGTTACTGAAAATAACAGTGCATGTACGGTATATGTGGGGAGTATACATTTCAATCTATATAAACTTTAGATTATTTTAATTCTCAAGGCTCATATTTTGGACTATTGAATATGCAGCCTTAACAAACCCTGTGTAGTCAATATGCTTAAAAACCCAATCAACCCAATAAAAAAGCAAGATTTAAAAATGCACTCAGTATTTACTGTTGGGCAGGGGCCAGGCACAACAGTAAATACCTAATGTAACTCAGTACTTAAAATAAATACATCATACATCAAAGTATATTTCAACTTGCAATTGATTCTGTTGGGGAGATCTGTTATACTGACTTTGTGAACTAGAAGGTACATAGAAAAAATTCAGTAAGGGTGAAGTTGCTTGTGTTCATTCTTTGGGTTATAGACCAAACAAATTTTTTCAGATTGGAGCATAAATTGGAAATCTTTCCCCCATCCCCCACCACTTGCTGATGGTGGGTGCATAACCACCCTCATCTTAATTTTCTGTCACCTTGTTATCATGTTCCTACACTCAACATGATGTAACACCAGCACCTGGATGAGGATTTCAGGTACTATTTCCAATCTCAAATGTTCCTACTCTCATCATGATGCAGATAAATCTTGTTCATAGAAGATGCATTGACGAAGTACGCTGTTTACATAGTGCCCTCCCCGACATTTTGCAAGAGGAAAACAACATTATTGGGTAAGTATCGTCTTTTATTTGATTTGCACTGATTTTTTTTTACCTTGTGAATTTTTCCTTGAAAAATTCTCAATTTCATAATTGGTATTTTTTGGACAAATCAAAACTTCAGACTGCCTCCTGTCTTGATCAAACTGAACTTAGGGTCCTCTTTAATAATAATAATCACATAGGAAGTAAAACTACTTTAACTACCGGTAAATTTTTACATTGCACAATTCATATTTGTAATTAGTTCATTCTCATTGGTGACAAGTGTCAGTAAACTTAACCAAAAGGGAAAACAGTCCCACCATTTGGTTTTTATGCAAGATTCCTGTGGGAAGAATGGCACTTTTCCACAGAAGAGGCCTCTCTCTTGGCACAAAGCCCTACTAAAGTGACCCAGCATTGTGGAAGCCTATAATTAGAGTAGCAAACCCTGGTGAAGCTCTGTAGATTTTCCCCCCTTAGGGAAGAAACTTGAAGTCAGCAAGAGGCTCATACACAGGAAACTGAACCTGGCCTCTCCTTCCTTGGATTGAACCTAATTTTCTCCTGGGCTCAGGCATATGATTGTTGATATTTAGTATTTACCTCATGATTGTAATACAGTAATATGTTAGTTTTGAGACAGGAAGATATTGCTACAGCAAATTCAAGGCTTTCACTTTAGATCTTTGAAAGGTATTCCATCAGTAATCATTCATAACATGTCTTCAAGATGCATTTTTTTTTTTTTTAAACATGAGCCATCTCCCACTGAAATTAAGGAGACCCTAAAAGAGGGTACCCATTCACCATCATTCATTTAATAGCTGTCTTGACAAAAATGCAAAGATATCAGTTCAAAAGATCTTCTGAACTGCAACATCCTCACCCCCTCCTTCATTTGGAGGGTCATTTGAATTGTGATGTCTGAGTACTTCTGACAAGACAGCTATTTAATGAATGATAAATGCCTTTCATTTTTTGGGGGGGTCATCCTACCTCAGTGGGAGATGGCTAGTGTTTGGGCAAAAAAAAAAAAAAAAAAAAGTATCTTGAGAATATGTTGTAAAGACCTATAGGAAAAGTCCTTGACTTTGCTGTAGAAGGCAGAGAATCTTTCAAATTTGATTATTATTACACTTGTGGAGAAGCAACTAAACTCATAATAGTCATACAGCACCTAGAGAATGGAAAGCAATCAGGTTTGATTTAAGGAAGGGGAGGACAAGTCCAATTACTTGATTCAAGAGCCTCTCGTCAGCATCAAGGGGCCTTTGAAAAGCTTTAAAATTTCATCTTGCTTAGATCACTAAATTTATTTTAAGCATCCTGATCACCTGACCAGTAAACATTTATCAGTGAATTAAAGGACAGGTTCACCCTACGCGGTGTGGATGAGAAAATAAATCGAAAAATATGGAAAATGAGTAATGTTTACAGAAAGATATTTTAAGAATCTGGCAATATTTTGGTGAATATCAAAAGCATACTTTTCTTTCTTTTTTCTTTTTTTTTTTTTTGGCATGAAGACCAGGTATATTACATTATTTAATTTCACCAGATATTCGGGTTAGGCTTGTTCTATCAGCTGCGAGTGTCCAGTCACTCACGGTGCCACTATGCAGCTGCTTACTGCCAAGCTAGTAAATATTTTTTCTCTCATTTGTTGGTTGGCCAATCTTATTGAAACTTTGTCAATTATTATTTCATATGCTTCTGAAAGTACACCAAAAAGAAACAAAATCAGATGAAAAATAAAAAAAAGTTCACCTTGTAGAGCAAACCTGTCATCCATGAATTATAGTTCAGCATTTTTCATCATTTTTGGCCAGATTTTCAAAATTCATTAAAATCATACCAGGCATACTATTTTCTATGCTGATTCAGGATATACACTCGAAAATGTAAAATGAGATCATATTAGCATCATACAAGGCCTTAATTTCCACATAATTCCTAATGGAGGAAACTAATATTTTCATTGAGATTATTCATTACGGAAAATAACTAGAAATCATTAAAAATACTTAAAAATGGGAAAAATAACTGAAAATACAGTTTTAGCATGATACAAGGCTGTTTTCCCTCATCTGTTTCTTCCCTGTCCGAGTTGCCTTTTACGGCACATTTAACTTGCATAACCATCTATATTATTATTATAATCAAAAAGAAGCGCTAAGCCACAAGGGCTATACAGCGCTGCAGGGTAGGGAAGGAAGCAAGGGAATTGGATGGCAGGAGGGAGGGGGGATGATCAGCAGGTTACAGAAAACAGCGGGGCAGGGGATAGTACGGGGGTAGAGGGTAGCAAGAGATACAAGTAGAAAGGGCTGAAAGTATCAGAATTTGTGAAGTAAGTCAGTCGTTGTCAAAAAAGTCAATAAGTGAGTCCGGATGAAAGGTGGGTCCATCAGCGAGGAAGGGAGGTAAAGAGAGAGCAGCGGGGCGAAGACGACGACAGAGGGTAAATTCTGCGTGCTCGTTGATAAAGTGGGCAGTCCAACAGAATGTGGCTGACTGATAATGGAGCTTGGCAATTCTCACAGAGAGGAGCAAGACGCCTCTCCATGAGATATCCATGAGTAAGACGAGTATGGCCAATGCGAAGACGGGAGAGAGTAGTCTCCCAACCTCGACACTGGTGATAAGAAGACGGCCAGTAACCTATACTCGGTTTAATAGACTGAAGTTTGTTGCCGAGCATAGTAGACCAACGTTGTTGCCAACGGGTGTGAAGGTGGGAAGATATTACAGCAAAATAGTCCGTACATGGAATACCTCTATAAGAAACTGGTAGGTCATGTACTGCTGACCGCGCAGCAGTGTCTGCCTGTTCATTGCCCTGTACGTCAACATGACCAGGGACCCAACAAAAAACAATATCTTTATGCTTAGTAAAGATTGCGGCGTAGCCAAAGTTGGATACGGAGGACTAAGGGGTGAGGTGTATCAAATTTTTGAATAGCCTGTAAAGCACTAAGGGAGTCTGAGACAACCACAAATGATGACACAGGCATAGATGCAATACGGATAAGTGCTGTAAGGATGGCATATAATTCAGCAGTAAAAAATACTAGCTGAAGATAGTAAATGCCCTTGTACGACGCTGTCCGGAAAACACTGCTGCGAATCCTACGCCGTCAGAAGACTTAGAGCCATCTGTGTACACAGCAATGGCATGAGAATGAGAGTGAAAGTGGTCAAGAAAAAGAGAGCGGGAAGCGACCGTAGACAGTTGGGCTTTCGAGCAAGGGAGGGAGAAAGAACAGACTCGAACAGCTGGAACTTCCAGGGGGGGTAGGGAAAAGTGAGATGCTACATGTACATAGAAAGGTGGTAGTTGAAGAGAAGACAAGAGCGAATGAAGGCGAAGAGAGAAGGGACGGAGTAAGCAGGGGCGGCGAACAAATAAAGAATGTCTACTAATATCAGTGACCATTCTATAAATGGAAGGATTGCGGAGATCATGAGAGCGTACATAGTAGCGCAGGCAATGGGCATCACGGCGATCGGATAAGGATGGAACGTTCGCTTCTGCATAGAGGCTTTCGACAGGGGAAGAGCGAAAAAGCACCAAGGCATAAACGTAATCCTTGGTGATGAATGGGGTTAAGGCTAGAGAGAGTTAGCAGGAGATGCGCTGAATAGATCTGGTCACCATAATCAAGTTTCGATAAAATAAGGGTGGAATGTAGGTGAAGGAGGGTTCGACGATCAGCTCCCCACGAAAGATGAGCAAGGGTTTTAAGAAGGTTCAGCCGGCTGTGACAAGTTGCCTTCAGAGAGGTAATGTGAGGTTTCCAGGATAACCTACGATCAAAGAGGAGGCCCAGAAACTTGACTGTATCACGTTCAGGGATACGTGAGCCATAGAGGTACAAAGGATGATCAGAGATGACAGAGCGTCTAGTGAAAGTGATTTGGTGGGTTTTAGTGCTGGAAAATTTAAACCCATGTGTGGTGGCCCAATTGGAAACACGGTCGACTGCATGCTGGAGAGAAACTGTAAGGAGGTGACAGTCAGCGCCTGCACAGGCAATAGCGAAGTCATCAACATAGAGTGATGACCAAATATTTGATGGAAGACTAGAGGCCAAATCATTAATAGCAAGGAGAAAAAGTGTTGTGCTCAGAACACATCCCTGGGGGACACCTTCAGCTTGGACAAAGTCCGGGGAGAGCACAT
Organism: Cherax quadricarinatus; assembly: GCF_026875155.1. Taxonomy (NCBI): domain Eukaryota; kingdom Metazoa; phylum Arthropoda; class Malacostraca; order Decapoda; family Parastacidae; genus Cherax; species Cherax quadricarinatus. The sequence continues at coordinate 4,216,491 of NC_069414.1, forward strand.
TATTAACCCGAACACGGAAATGCCTGTCAGTTAAAAAGTTCTTAAGGAAGGATGGTAGATTGCCTCGAAGGCCTAAGGAGTGGGCTTGGGCTAAAATATTATACCTCCAGTTTTGTCATATGCCTTCTCAAGGTCAAAAAATATGGCAAAACTGAGTGGTTATTCGCAAAGGCATTACGAACATACGTATCAAGCGCAGTAAGGGGTCTATGGTAGAACGTCCCTTACGAAAGCCATATTGACGAGTGGAGAGACTGTTGTGTGTCTCTAAATACCACACACTAAACGTCTATTTACTAGACGTTCCAATTACTTTGCAAACTGCACTGGTAAGAGCAATGGGACGATAGTGGGAGGTTTCATGTCCCGTAGTGCCTGGTTTGCGGAAAGGGAGAACAATGGCGGATTTCCACAGCTGTGGAAGAACTCCTTGTGACCAAATAAGATTGTAAAGGCGTAATAGGACTGCAAGGGCTGACTGATGTAAATGTTTGTAGCATACGAATATGAATGTCGTCGGGCCCAGCTGCCGATGATCGACAAGCTGAGAGTGTTGCCTCCAGTTCTTGAAGTGTAAAAGGCACATTATACTGTTCTTCTCTGAGAGAAGAAAAGTCCAAGGGTGCTAACTCTCTGGCAGACTTTGAGGAAAGAAATGAGGGGCATAGATGGAGTCCATGAGAAATACGGACCAGATGATTGCCAATTTCATTGGCAACATCTAGTGGGTTTGCTATATCAACACCGGCAACCCGCAGAACAGGAGCCGGGTCAGGAGAATATTTACCACTCAGTTTTCGTACTTTTTTCCAGACTGCACTCATAGAGGAAGCAGAGGTGATGGTGGAGATATAATCTCGCCAGCAAGTGCGTTTAGCGTCACGGATGACACGGCGAGCGATCGCACGCTTCTGTTTAAATCAAGGAGTTGCTCTGTGGTTCTATTGTACCGGTACCTGCCCCATGCAGCACGTTTCAAACGTACTGCACGAGCACAAGCAGGAGACCACCAAGGCACGCATTTCTGAGAATGCCTGCCCGAAGTTTGGGGTATAGAATGAGAAGCTGCGGTGAAAACGGAGGACGAGAAGAGGTGTAAAAGCTCATCGATGGAGGACGAAGAAGGAACCTCTTTAAAAACAGTCAGGTGTGAGTAAAGGTTCCAATTTGCCCGATTAAATTGCCAGCGTGGGGTGCGAAGAGGGTGGCGAATATGAAGGGGAAGTAAGAATGATGGGAAATGTTCACTGTCATGTAAGTCCGGAGAACAGACCAAGTAAAGTCTAATGCGGCGGAGGAGAGCAAACTGAGAGATCGATGCAAGAGAGAGTATGAGTCCGAGGATCAAAATGGGTGTGAGTACCTGTATTTAAAACATGGAGGGGGTGGGTGGCAAGAAAAGCCTCTAACTGAATTCCACGGGAATCACAGTGAGACCTCCCCAGAGGAAATGGTGGGCATTAAATCACCAGTAACAGAATCGGTGGCGGTAATGACGAAACAAGGAAGGCAAAATCCGGAATAGATAATGCCCGAGAAGGAGAGAGATATAAAGAACAGAGCGTATACCACCTATGTAAGTGGATACGGGCTGCTGTGTAATGCAGCGAAGTATGAACAAATAGCTGATGGTACGGAATATCAGTGCGGAGAAGAAGGGCACTTTCATTAAAGGTCCCATCAGGAAAAGGATCTGAAGAATACAATAAATTATAGCCTGAGATGTGAGAAATAACAGCAGAGTGTAATTTTGGTTCCTGTAAGCAAACACCAACAGGGCAAACTGGGAGAGTAACATCTGAAGCTCACCCCGATTACCCTGAGGCCGCGTATATTCCACTGTAAAAAGGCCATGATTGGCAATGATAAAGATACTTGAAATCCGCAGGTAAGGGTTCCTACGGACTAGAAGGGTTAGAAAAGTCCACATGCGGAGGCAGTGGAAAATGTTCAAGCAGCGAAGGAACGGTGCGCTGTGAAGAAAGGAGTTGCGCAGATGGAGCAGAGGAGAAGAGGAAGAGCGGAAGGTGGATCAGTGTCCATTGATGGTTTGGTCTCTGCAATATATTCAGAGATTGCTTCAAGTGTTTCGGAATTCAGAGATGTCGTATGGGAGACAATTTGGGAATGGTAGGGGGAGGATGAGTAAAGATTGGAACTGTATTGGACTGTACCAAGGTAGGGGGGGGGCGAAAGGGTGGAGGGAAACTGGAGAAGCGTGGCAGGGGACAGAAGAGACAGGAACCTGGGAGGTGGCAGAAGAGGAAGAAACTTGGGAGGGAACAGGGGAGGAAGGTACATTACGAGGAGGAGGGTGAACCTCTGCACTTGTAACTGAGCCAGTGAGAGGGGAAGAACTAGGGACAGAGACAGGGAGGGTAAAATGAGGAGGTGGAAGATGGGTAGGAGGTGTTACCGGACCTTTTTTTGACTTTTGAGAAGTAGAGGGACGATTGGGAAGAGGTGTCGTACGAGGTCTCGTCAATACTGAGGCTTGTAAGAGAGAACTTGAAGAAGCGAGATTAGACTGAGGCGTTGAAGTAGGGACGTCTGAGCCGAGGACAGCAAAAGGATTAGATACAGGAGTGATTATGGGAGAGGTAACCACAGAGGTGGGTGTAGAAGATGGGATACCAGAAGTGGGGGGACGTTTTGAAACACGGGAATAAGAAACACGTGGGAGTCTCCCTTGGAGGCGGAGATGAGAAACTGCCATGGCATAAGGGAGACCTTCTGTCTCTTTGAGGTAACGGATTTCCCGCTCGTTTAAATAGACCTGACAACGGCGAGAGTACGAAGGGTGAGCTCATGACAGTTAAGGCAAGAGGGAGATCGATTGCAAGACGTATTAGAATGGTCATCGGCACCACAGACTGGGCATTCGGCGATAGATCTGCAATATTTCGCTGGATGGCCAAATCGCCAGCAATTTCTACACTGTTGTGGTGTAGGGATCACCTTTCGAACTTGTAACCGATGTCCTGCTATATAAACGGAGGATGGGAGTTTCTCGGCTGTCAAAAGTTAAACGAGCCACATTGCTAGGGTATCGTCTCCGCCCACGGGCAGGAAGAACGTAAGTGTCTACCTTGAGGATTGGGAGATCTTGGAGTTCCAGCTGTTCTAGAATGTCGGTGCCACATGTCTGGAAATTTTGTTGAACTATGGTATGGGGCAGAATAACGGTACCACTACAAGAATTGAGGGAATGATGTTTTTCAAGGGTGACAGGAACAGTATCTATATGGGAAAGACGAGAGAGAGCTCACGAGCCTGGGTAGCATTCTGTACGGTAATGATGCGCGTACCGCTCTTAAGAGCATGAAAAGAAATATCTTTACCAACATGGCGTAGGAGTGCCTTGCCAATACTATGGTCAGAAAGATAGGCAGTAGAGGAAGTTGGTCGTAAAAGTGAAGAATTTAGTCCACTGTTCAGTCTGTAAACTGAGCGTGGAAAGGTAGTGAAGGACGTGTCGATCGTTTCTGAGAAGAACGAGAAGGTGAAGGTGGAGAAGTATCATCAGCAGGTAATTGTCGTTGACGTTTAGGCGTGGGACCAAAGTTGGTCCGCGTGGAACGGGTCGGCGATTTGAAAATTGCCGCACCATAGAGGGAGAGGCCGGAAGCATAGTCAGAGGAGAGCGAAGGTCTGATAAATCGAAGGAGTCAGTCGAGGCCTCAGTACCTGAAGCGGGTGAGGAAACAGCACCGGCAATAGGTACAGAGGCATGAGGAATGTCTGAAGAGTGGTCCAAAGACGAGGCGGGTCAGAACGGGGTGCGGTATCAAGAAGGGGCCCGGGGGGTGTACCAGGTTCATGGACTAGGGCTGCCATGGTTAGGTTACTTCTTTCTTTTTGTTTTTAAGAAAAAAAAAGAAAGAAGAAAAGAAAATAAAAATAAAAAAAAGAAAAAAAAAGGGGGACCGGGGAGGGATAGTTCCTAGGAGGGATGAAAGGGCCAGAAATCTCCCTCCGCGCCCAAGAGGACTCGACACCGCTAGTAGCGCAGATGCAGCATGGAACCCGTGCCATACCCTACCCTTCATGCCAGTAAACCAGCAATCTGGGATAGCAACCTCACATCTGCCGAGCTACCTCGGTGGACAAAAGACGAGGGCGGCCGGATATCCGCCACAAAGCATACTCCTTCAGCCACCACCCCCGGAATCCGAAAGGTGGCTTCCAGAGCTACACCCGTCGCCCAAAAAGACACCCAAAGCTTACTCCGGGATACCGGAGAGGGATCGGGACATCCTAGGCAATCCAGATTCCACGGCAAACTACGCCACCGCCAAGAAACCTCAACGGAATGGGATGGACCCCGGTGTCCTTTCTCCTACCCAGGAACTAGCGTGCCTGTGGGAGAAATCCCAAAGGACAAAAAGAGGAAGGGCAAAAGGGAGGAGTGGGGAGGAGGAGGAGGAAAGGAAAAAGGGGAGGATGGGGAGGATGGGATAGGGGAGGGGAGATTGGGGGGTAATTAGGTTCGGTCTGAGGAAGAAGACCGATAGGTCTAATTCCTCAGACCAAGAGCCTCTTCACCACGCCAAGGAGCCCCCCTTGAAGAGGATAACCATCTATAAAAGTTGTACAGGTCTCCCTCAACATTCGCGAGGGTTAGAGGATCAAGAGCCTCGCAAATGTTGAAAAAACCGTGAATGTTTGGTGCCCCAATATATTGTAGGGAAATATATTACAATACTGCTTCCACACACAAAGTGGGAGTTGTCACAGCTGCTCTTTGCTGATGACACTGTGCTCTTGGGAGATTCTGAAGAGAAGTTGCAGAGATTGGTGGATGAATTTGGTAGGGTGTGCAAAAGAAAATTAAAGGTGAATACAGGAAAGAGTAAGGTTATGAGGATAACAAAAAGATTAGGTGATGAAAGATTGAATATCAGATTGGAGGGAGAGAGTATGGAGGAGGTGAATGTATTCAGATATTTGGGAGTGGACATGTCAGCGGATGGGTCTATGAAAGTGAGGTGAATCATAGAATTTATGAGGGGAAAAGAGTGAGTGGTGCACTTAGGAGTCTGTGGAGACAAAGAACTTTGTCCTTGGGAGGCAAAGAGGGGAATGTATGAGAGTATAGTTTTACCAACACTCTTATATGGGTGTGAAGCATGGGTGATGAATGTTGCAGCGAGGAGGAAGGCGGAGGCAGTGGAGATGTCATGTCTGAGGGCAATGTGTGGTGTGAATATAATGCAGAGAATTCGTAGTTTGGAAGTTAGGAGGAGGTGCGGGATTACCAAAACTGTTGTCCAGAGGGCTGAGGAAGGGTTGTTGAGGTGGTTTGGACATTTTAGAGAGAATGGAGCGAAACAGAATGACTTCAAGAGTGTATCAGTCTGTAGTGGAAGGAAGGCGGGGTAGGGGTCGGCCTAGGAAAGGTTGGAGAGAGGGGGTAAAGGAGGTTTTGTGTGCGAGGGGCTTGGACTTCAGCAGGCTTTCATGAGGTGTTTGATAGGAGTGAATGGAGACAAATGGTTTTTAATACTTGACGTGCTGTTGGGAGTGTGAGCAAAGTAACATTTATGAAGGGGTTCAGGGAAACCGGCAGGCCGGACTTGAGTCCTGGAGATGGGAAGTACAGTGCCTACACTCTGAAGGAGGGGTGTTAATGTTGCAGTTTAAAAACTGTAGTGTAAAGCACCCTTCTGGCAAGATAGTGATGGAGTGAACGATGGTGAAAGTTTTTCTTTTTCGGGCCACCCTGCCTTGGTGGGAATCGGCCAGTGTTTATAATAAAATAAAACTGCTTTTCCCTTTAAATTGTTGAACCATGAATAATCATAAAATACATGAAAACGTCATAAATTGTACTAAATATATACATGTTATGCTTTAATAACGTATGTTATTTAATAACATGTATGTTATTAAATACCACAGACTCCACCACTGCGAGTCCCAACTACCCTCCCTCCGACCCCCACAACTGGCAGTCAGCCCTCCCACCACTCAGTGTGGTGAGTGTTTTGTTTGTTCATTAATTTGCTATTAAACTACAGAATAAATAATGTAAACCCATTCATGACTGCATATTGGAATGGCTATTAGGAAAGGTATTAGACAGTGACATCATGTGTTTACTCTTGAACACTGCAAAGAATCGAACATTTCTGCTATTGCTAATAATAACAATAGTAATAATAATAATAATAATAATAAATACTATAATTGAAGAAGGAAATTGTACAAAAATACGAGGGAGTGGTTGACACATCGTCAGTGTGACTTTGTTTATGCTGGAGTGAACATTAGTCTCCCTGCTCTTCCCAAACATTTCACAATAATTCAGTGGTTGAGGCAGTGGTATTTAAAAACATACATGTATATGTTATAAATAATAATAGTAATATTTATTAATAACATGTATTATTATTAACATGTATGTTATTAAATACCATTGCCTCAATCACTGCCCCTACAAGCACCAAACACAATGAATTATTGTGAATTTTTTGGAAGAGCAGGGAGGGCTAATGTTCACCCCCGCATAAACAAAGTCACACTGACGATGTGTCAACCATTCCCTCGTATTTTTGTACAATTTCCTTCTTCAATTATATCACATTTATTATTATTATTATTATTATTATTATTATTATTACTACTACTATTGTTGTTATTAGCTGTAGCAGAAATGTTTAATTCTTTGCAGTGTTCAAGAGGTAAAAAACATGTCACCGTCTAATACCTGTCCGAATAGCCATTCAATATGCAGTCATGAATGGGTTTACATTATTATTTTACTGTAGTTTAATGCAAATTAATGAACAAACAAAACACTCACCACACTGAGTGGTGGGAGGGCTGGTGCCAGTTGGGGGGTCGGAGGGAGGGTAGTAGGGACTCGCAGGTGGCGGGAAACTTAAATATGATTTGGTGGCTGGGAATTTTGGGGGTTGGGAATTCGCGAAGCCCGTGAAAGTTGAAAACGTGAATGTTGAGGGAAGACCTGTATATACAGGATTTTTTCATGCTTGTGGTGATAAATAGATCCAACAAACAGTGTCATCATTTACTGTTTTCCATTTGAGAGAAAAAGTTTTTTTGGGCCTCCAAAAAAATCCCTGAAAATATAGTTCACCATTTTGGCCAGATTTTTAAAATTCATTAAAATCACACCAGGCATACTGTTTCCTATGATTCAAATATACACATGAAAATGTAAAATAAGATCATTTTAGCATCATACGAGGCCTTAATGAAATGAAAACGATCTTGGTGGAAAAAAAAAAAAAAAGAATAGAGGTAAACTGAAATATTTTTTAAGTTCATTTCTTAAATGGCGTTGTCTTAAAACATCTTGTTTTTTTGTCTTTTTGCTGACTGAAAGAAACTCCATATCTGAAATCTTAATTTTTTAATTACCTGTTTTCAACTTCATTTTTTGCACAGTTGATTATGCAGTTCACAAAATTTCTGGGAAAGTTCTCTGTAATTAGAAAATACATTACTTCAGGTTAGGGTTAGTTACATAAAATTATAAAAATGTATATTTAACCTCAGATGAGCAAATTAATTAGTGACTCCAGGGAGGGATAATTTTTTATGAACTCTTCTTTAGTCTTGATCACTTGAATCATTCTTTTGAACTGTAGAACATCATTAGCTGAGAGAATAGTTTGCCATTGAAGTTAATTTATTCAACCTCGGTTTGATTTTTCTAATTAATTCAATTATTAGAGAGTTCAGCATCTCTAGTGGAAGAAGTTGTGATATCATTATGAAAAATGTAGTGGCAGATCAAAATTTTTTTTTTTTTTTTTTTTTACTAAACTCGGTGAATGTTACATACCGATAACCGGTTACAATAGTTCTACCTCACAGCATGGCCTAAGACCACATTTGTTGAGTGCTTGATCTACCAGGCTGTGGCTGTTTGTGGCCTACAGGCCTATACTTCCTTGATATTCTGACACTTTTAGAAGAAAATGACAAAATTCTATTGTGAAAATTTGTACCTTGTTCTGCTTATATTTCTGGTACTTGTTTGGTAATAGGTTGAAGTCTTGGGTCCCGCATATTAACAGTTCTCTAATTTTGCTTATAGCGTCCATACTTTTCTCTGGGGTTTTCTCTACTCTCATACTTATGGTTTGTATGCTGTAACTAGTGTTGGTATCTAGTATAAATTTATTATCAGGTATCTCTTCCCCTGAACAATGCATTGTCCTGTAGCTACTATAACAATAGTGGAATGATGGATTTATCTGTTGCTTCACTGAAGCTGTCTAGCTTGTCTTGGGCAGACCCACTACCACTTGTAAAATCTAAACCTGTTACACAGTAGAGAGGGAAAACAACCTTTGTGCAGGATTGTGGTTTTGGCAACAAAGTTCTAATCTTGTAAGAAGTTGCAGACACACTTACTCTAATGAAGGAGAAATACCTTTCTTTTTTTATGAAGTGAACAAGTAATTTAGACTCGTGAACAGGTCATAAACGTTGTAAAGATTTGTCTATGCAGTACCCATATTTTATGTACGTACATGAGCTCTTTGAACCTCTGCTTCAGTTCCCCGAAATTTAAACCCGACTGCCTTCCATTCCCCAGACACTGTATGACCCCTAAAAAAGGGTTTTGGGACTCCCCCATGAATAATAAGTTCTATTTGGGCTAGCCAAATGTTAGAGCACTGACAGTGCAACTGTCATGATTTCTCAATATAATCTAATTTCTTGTAGGTTGGTGTGCTGTAACAGAACAACCTAATAATCTTTTTTTTTTTTTTTTTTTTTTTTTTTTTTAGCAAAGTATAAATTTAATAACTGATAAAATATGCTGTCACCTTTTAGTGGTGGAACTTTTTAAGTCCCTTTCTTGACCTAATGGGAAAATTTCTCCATTTGTCACAATTTGCTGTAGTTTATTATGGTTATGATTAGTTTGGGACTGGATTAATGGCTGTATACTGCCATTTCTGACATCTATGATTATAGCTTTCTGCTTGTGACTACAGATACATCCTGAACTTTGAGATATGAACTCGTCATTATCACATCCAATGATGCTACTACCTTTTCTTTCACAACACTCTTACTAATGCTGTTTTCTCATTGTATGGCTTGGACCTAGACTATTTTTTTTCCAAAACTTTTCTCTTGTAAATGTGTTAATTCTGGTAGCAACAGTTGGAATGCAGAGTACCAAAGTGGTATATTTGGCAACAATATATTGGGCATCCTTTTCTGTGAAAGCTGCATAATAGCCAAGGTTTAGTGCTTCATAAATTTTGTTATAATGGAGAAGTAAAGATCTTCATGATCTCTCATACAACACCTGGGGAATAGGAAGTAATCAGGTTTGCCTTCAGATTCCTTGGTTAAGGAACCTTTTCCTCATAGTCTGTCCTAAGTTTTTTTTGTTTCTCCTTAAATTTCTTTATCTAGTTTTGAATTACTTCATTATATCCTGAGGAAATCTTTATACAATCCCTTTTTCAAAAAAAAAAAAAAGTACGTGTACTAAACTCCATCTGTTCTAAAGGAACGAATGGGACTTCTACAGCCTGAATCTAAGCCTAGTACCAGTGTTTTTTTAGTGTTGTTCCTACTGGAATACAAGTAGGATAGAGCAACTAAATGGGTTTGATGCACCACCCCTCCTAACTTCCCTATTTATATATATATATATATATATATGAGCTGTCTTTGATTTCATAGATCACTTGAGAAAGTTCACTAAATGTGAAACAAAACATGTACCTCTATAAACAAAAACTACTACTGTTTTCTTTTTCTTTTTTTTTATCACTAAATAGCATCTGATACACAAATGAATCCAGACCCCAAAGGGACAGTCCTTATTCGGCATAGAAAATGGAAAAACTGAGAATGGAAGGCCAGGGCTGAGTGAAAAATGTAGGCAAGTCCAAAACGGGGTGGCTTATAGATAAAGAGGTGATAATCCTTGTTGTTTATAAGAACTAGTATACAAAAAACTTGGCATTACTAAACTTTTAAAATTTATTGTATTACAAAATTTAATCCTGAGAATATTAAAAATATAAATCTAAATTTCCAATTTTTGTTATTCGATTTTTATCATGGAATAAAAGGGAATCCAAAGCACTACCTTGGCTACACTATTGTACCTTCACTAATGTGTAGAATGTTTCCCCCCCACCCTACCCCAAAATATTTAGAAAAACCCAAACAGACATTTGATCCTAGAAAAACCCGAAAAATTAATGTTCCTGATGTACTGTACATGCATGACTAGAAGAGTTGCAGGAAAAGCATATAGTAACTTTTGTGATAGACATTTCATAGATTAATTTGAGTTTCTACTTCTAATAAAAATAAACAAATGCATTTTCTTGTCCTTACCTAGGTAACTACAGAAACATGAAAAAATATTTCTGGAGGGCATCATATGTAATCCAAAAATTCTTTAATATCCCCTAAACAAGTGGTTTCATTTGTACAAACACACACAATAGGATAGCACTCAGCCTACCAAAATCATTTGCACACAGACTTGCATGAGGAATGAGCATTTATTTTACTGCAGCAATATTTTTGAGGTAATGAAAGTCTCATCTAACTTTATCAAACATACAAGAGCTTATTGAGAGTGAGTTGAAGATGAGGGTACAAAGAGGGAAAGTGAACTTTGATTTCTTAACACTTTCATCAATATAACTACAATTTCAGATTGTATTCAAAATTATATTACAATTTATGACTGAGGGATCAGTTAAATGCCATTTATTTAAACAGTATACTTCATAAGGGAAAAAATTAAGAGAAATTGGTATTGAAAGGTATTCTTAGCATATAATCCTTTTTCAGAGTAACTACTGGAAGCTTGCAACCTGAGTTAAAATTAAAGCAGTTTTAAAAGATATTTTAGACTTTTACCAGGATTAAAGATATGAACTCTGATTAATCTATTAAATCTTTGACATCTGGTTATGTCTTCAGTTAAAACCCATCACTGCTTGTAAGGTGTTGCTAAGTGAAGTCTTTTAAGTAAAAATTACTCACACCATTTGCCTTCTTTCTCTACTATCTGGACAAATTTAAATATGAATATGTACATAGTGATAAATGTGCCATGTTTAGGCTTCACTTAAAATATTTTTATATCTTTATTCTGAATAGAGCAACAAGGGTAAGTTTTTCCCAACCAGAAACATTTAAGTCATGGCTATATAGCTTCTAAGTTTTATTATATAGTCATAATATTTTTTGTTTTTCAATTTAAGGAGAAAACTGTTACTTTATTCAGAACTTCAATATACTGTAGTTATCCTATGATGATTCAGAAAATAAATGAAATTACTTTCTTTCCAAGTGACAAGACTCGTTAAACTTTTAAACATAGGGACAAATTCCTACTCGTAGTGGTGACTATTAACAGAAGCAAATATAAAATTTTGCAGTCCCCCATGGAAAAAATACATATTTGGAAGATACAATCCTTTTCACTGTACAGAGTACAACACTAATTTTAACACCTGGTTTCTCTTTCTAAAAGAGGATAATTTTTTTTTAGCACTACTAAAATCATAGAAAGGAAAATCAATTACAAGATATAAAACGTCGCTTTCTCCTACCAGGAATCTAGGGCTGTGGGAGAAATCCCAAAGGAACAATAAGAGGAAGGGCAAAGGGAGGAGTGGGGAGGGAGGAGGAGAAAGGAAAAAAGGGAGGAATGGGGGAGGTGGGAAGGGGAGGGGAGATTGGGGTAATTAGGGTTGGTCTGAGGAGAAGGAACGATAGGTCTAATTCCTCAGACAAGAGCCTCTTCACCACGCCAAGAGCACCCCTTGAAGAGGGATTTAAAAAACATCTATAAAAAGTTGTACAGGTCTCCCTCAACATTCGCGAGGGTTAGAGGATCTAGTAGCCTACGCATATGTTGACAAAAACCGTGTGATGTTTGGTGCCCCAATATATTGTAGGGAGATATATTACAATACTGCTTCCACACACAAAAGTGGGATTTGTCACAGCTGCTCTTTGCTTGATGACTCTGTGCTCTTGGGTGATTCTGAAGAAGAGTTGCAGAGATTGGTGGTGAATTTGTTAGGGTTGTGACAAAAGAAAAAAAAAAAAGAAAAATTAAACGGTGGATACAGGAAAGGAGTAAGGTTATGAGGACTAACACATCACAAAGATTAGTGATGAAAAAGATTGAATATCGATTGCGAGGGAGAGGAGTATGGAGGAGGTGAATGTATCAGATATTTGGGAGTGGACATGTCAGCGGATTGGGTCTATGAAAGATGAGAGTGAATCATAGGAAATTGAATGAGGATGAAAAGAGTGAGTGGTTGCACTTAGGAGTCTGTGGAGACAAATAACTTTGTCCTTGGAGGCAAAAGAGGGGAATTTGTATGGAGAGTATAGTTTTACAAACCACTCTTATATGGGATGTGAAGCTGGGGATGAATGTTGCAGCGGGAGATGGCTGGAGGCAGTGGAGATGTCATGTCTGAGGGCGATGTTGTTGGTGTGAATATAATGCAGAGAATTCGTAGTTTGGAAGTTAAGGAGGTGGTGCGGGTTAACAAAACTGTTGTCCAGAGGGCTGAGGAAAGGGTTGTTGAGGTGGTTCGGACATGTAGAAGAGAATGGGAGCGAATCAGATGACTTCAAGAGTGTATAAGTCTGTTGTGGAAGGAAGGCGGGGTAGGGGGGTCGGCTAGGAAAGGTTTGGAGAACGAGGGGGTTAAAGGCAGGATTTTGTGTGCGAGGGGATTGGACTTCCAGCAGGCATGCATGAGCGTGTTTGATAGGAGTGAATGGAGTCAAATGGTTTTTAATACTTGACGTGCTGTTGGAGTGTGAGCAAAGTAACATTTATGAAGGGGTTCAGGGAAACCGGCAGGCCGGACTTGAGTCCTGGAGATGGGAAGTACAGTGCCTACACTCTGAAGGAGGGGTGTTAATGTTGCAGTTTAAAAACTGTAGTGTAAAGCACCCTTCTGGCAAGATAGTGATGGAGTGAACGATGGTGAAAGTTTTTCTTTTTCGGGCCACCCTGCCTTGGTGGGAATCGGCCAGTGTGATAATAAAATATAAAACTGCTTCCTTAACTTGTTGAACCATGAATAATCATAAAATACATGAAAACGTCATAAATTGTACTAAATATATACATGTTATGCTTTAATATAGTATATGTTATTAATAACTTGTATGTTATTAAATACCACAGACTCCACCACTGCGAGTCCCAACTACCCTCCCTCCGACCCCCACAACTGGCAGTCAGCCCTCCCACCACTCAGTGTGGTGAGTGTTTTGTTTGTTCATTATTTGCTATTAAACTACAGAATAAATAATGTAAACCCATTCATGACTGCATATTGGAATGGCTATTAGGAAAGGTATTAGACAGTGACATCATGTGTTTACTCTTGAACACTGCAAAGAATCGAACATTTCTGCTATTGCTAATAATAACAATAGTAATAATAATAATAATAATAATAAATACGATATAATTGAAGAAGGAAATTGTACAAAAATACGAGGGAGTGGTTGACACATCGTCAGTGTGACTTTGTTTATGCTGGAGTGAACATTAGTCTCCCTGCTCTTCCAAACATTTCACAATAATTCAGTGGTTGAGGCAGTGGTATTTAATAACATACATGTATATGTTATAAATAATAATAGTACATATTATTAATAACATGTATTATTATTAACATGTATGTTATTAAATACCATTGCCTCAATCACTGCCTCTACAAGCACCAAACACAATGAATTATTGTGAAATGTTTGGAAGAGCAGGGAGACTAATGTTCACCCCAGCATAAACAAAGTCACACTGACGATGTGTCAACCATTCCCTCGTATTTTTGTACAATTTCCTTCTTCAATTATATCACATTTATTATTATTATTATTATTATTATTATTATTATTACTACTACTATTGTTGTTATTAGCTGTAGCAGAAATGTTTAATTCTTTGCAGTGTTCAAGAGTAAACACATGTCACCGTCTAATACCTGTCCGAATAGCCATTCCAATATGCAGTCATGAATGGGTTTACATTATTTATACTGTAGTTTAATAGCAAATTAATGAACAAACAAAACACTCACCACACTGAGTGGTGGGAGGGCTGGCTGCCAGTTGCGGGGGTCGGAGGGAGGGTAGTAGGGACTCGCAGGTGGCGGGAAACTTAAATATGATTTGGTGGCTGGGAATTTGGCGGTTGGGAATTCGCGAAGCCCGTGAAAGTTGAAAACGTGAATGTTGAGGGAGACCTGTATATACAGGATTTTTTCATGCTTGTGGTGATAAATAGATCCAACAAACAGTGTCATCATGACTGTTTTCCATTCTGAGAGAAAAAGTTTTTTTGCCTCCAAAAAAATCCCTGAACTATAGTTCACCATTTTTGGCCAGATTTTTAAAATTCATTAAAATCACACCAGGCATACTGTTTCCTATGATTCAAATATACACATGAAAATGTAAAATAAGATCATTTTAGCATCATACGAGGCCTTAATGAAATGAAAACGATCTTGGTGGAAAAAAAAAAAAAAAAGAATAGAGGTAAACTGGAAATATTTTTTAAGTTCATTTTCTTAAATGGCGTGCTTAGAAACAAATCTTGTTTTTTTGTCTTTAGCTGACTGAAAGAAACTCCATATCTGAAATCTTAATTTTTAATTACCTGTTTTCAACTTCATTTTTTGCACAGTTGATTATGCAGTTCACAAATTTCTGAATGTTCTCTGTAATTAGAAAATACATTACTTCAGGTTAGGGTTAGTTACATAAAATTATAAAAATGTATATTTAACCTCAGATGAGCAAATTAAATAGTGACTCCAGGGAGCATAATTTTTTTATGAACTCTTCTTTAGTCTTGATCACTTGAATCATTCTTATGAACTGTAGAACATCATTAGCTGAGAGAATAGTTTGCCATTGAAGTTAATTTATTCAACCTCGGTTATGATTTTTTCTAATTAGTCAATTATTAGAGAGTTCAGCATCTCTAGTGGAAGAAGTTGTGATATCATTATGAAAAATGTAGTGGCAGATCAAAAATTTTTTTTTTTTTTTTTTTTTTTACTAAACCTCGGTGAATGTTACATACCGATAACCGGTTACAATAGTTCTACCCTCACAGCATGGCCTAAGACCACATTTGTTGAGTGCTTGATCTACCAGGCTGTGGCTGTTTGTGGCCTACAGGCCTATACCCATTTTC
>NC_069414.1:4232201-4294887 GCF_026875155.1 Cherax quadricarinatus
GGGGGGGTTGGCCAGAAAAATGGGGTTTTAGAGAACAGGGGGGTTGCCAGAACAAGGGAGGGTTGGAGGAACAAGGGGGGGGTGCACAGAACAATGGAGGGTTGAGAACAAGGAGGTGCCGAAAAATGGAGGGTTTGGAGAGAACAAGGAGGGTTTCACAGAACAATGGAGGTTGGAGAGAACAAGGGAGGTTGCACAGAACAATGGGGGGTTGGAGAGAACAAGGGAGGGTTGCAGAGAACAATGGAGGGTTGCAGAGCACAATGGAGGGTTGCAGAGCACAATGGAGGGTTGCAGAGCACAAGGGAGGGTTGCAGAGCACAAGGGAGGGTTGCAGAGCACAATGGAGGGTTGCAGAGCACAATGGGGGGTTTTGCAGAGCACAATGGAGGGTTAAAGAGCACAATGGGGGTTGCAGAGCACAATGGAGGGTTGCAGAGCACAATGGAGGGTTGCAGAGCACAAGGAGGGTTGCAGAGCACAAGGGGGGGGTTGCAGAGCACAAGGGAGGGTTGCAGAGAACAATGGGGGTTACAGTGGACAAAGGAGCGTTGCCAAAAGAAAATTTGTCTCTTGCCTGTAAATTCTCAGAACAACACATTGAAACTGGAATATCAACTATTTTTCAGTATTTTTTTTTTTTTGTCTTCTATTGTCGGATGAATCGGTAAATTGTTTCCCTGACTCAGATATATGTCCCAATATCTTGATTGTGATTGAACCCCAGTGATGTTTTTGTCACTGGTAGACCCACCTTCCTTACTTCACCTTGTGGTTGTTCTACTCTCTCTCTCTTCTCTCCCCTCTCCTCCTCTCCTCTCCTCTCCTCTCTCTCGTCTCTCTCTCTCTCTTCTTCTCCTCTCTCCTTCTCTCTCTCTCTCTCCTCTCAGACCACCTCTGACATTCTTGCTACACACTCTCCTATGCTGCAGTTTTGCGTTATTTTCCACGAAAGTTTGACGTTCATTACATATCCACTTCATGGGGAAGCCCTAAACCTGTAGGTGCCATACAGTGCCTGGGGAATGGGAGGTAAAATTTGATTTGTCCCGTGTAAGGGAAAGGGCAACTCCAAATTTCCCTGGAAGTACAGCTTTTCACTAGCCCCCGAGCCACCCTCCATGATGAAAAGCTACCATTTAGACATGGAATAACAAAAATGCGTCATATATCGAAGCAAATACAACTGTGAGGAACATTTTCAGTAAGGTCAGTATATAAGTCACTTGGAACAGACAACAAACATGGAAGGTTATTTTCAAGTCATTACTTGAGAGAACTATTCCTCGAAGCGAGACTGTGTTGATCTGTTTGCTCTGGTATAAGTATTGTCTTCCATCATTATTTTCAGCCCACGGTTTCAGGCGTCCCTTCACTCAGGCATTTATTATAAACACAATATCTAATATTTTCAGTGCTTTACACTTTGATGCCACACAAAACCCGTATTTAAAATGTTGCTTTGCTCAATAAATGTTAATATTAATGTATTGCTTCTCTATTGAAAAACTAAACTGCGAGAGTTTCCGTTCGTGATTCAATTATTTTTAACTCAAGCAATCAAAGTATTAAGCATGTCACTATGTTTTAAAATTTAGGCATTTACTTACAGAAAAACTTGGTCTGTATTGTTCCTGAGTGTTAAGTCCCAATTCCTTTTGTGTTTACGTACGTGTAGACACTGTGAATTAGCTATTGTTTGCTGTATTAACGCAGCATCGACCACATAAAGGCCCATGTTAAACACAAATTTCCCTGTCAATTTCATTGTTATGTGTTAACCAGTGTCCTGGAGGTCTGGTTTCTATGTCTCGCTACATTATGTCCACTTAGCGTGTTTTCAAGTGTGATGTGCCTCACTTATTTTCCTCTTTTATTAACAGATGAAATCTTAAAAAACCTCTTTATTTTTTTTTGTCCTTGTTTTATAAATGTGTTGTGGTCAGTCGTACGCCATAGTGTATTTTAATAATAATTCATGTGCCATATTTGCCTTAAATTTTGTTCATTTTTTTTTTTGCTAGCATTGTGAACTTCGTGTTCCATTCATTTCATTCGCTTTTTTTTTTTTTCTTTTTACTCGCCCGCATGTTATACATTACAGTCCCAATGTTTGTACACATTAAGTTGTTCATCTTCAACATGTGATGTGTCTTTTCCTTTGGATAATTTTTGTAACCGACTATATGTAACTCCAGACATAACTCAAACATCCAAATGGCATTCAGTTATATCCACTTGTAAAACAGTCATTATTATCTTCATATATTTACCGTTTTCATTTTTAGATATTTAATATGAAAAAATAATTGCAGATGTAGAATTCAAAAAGTAATCCGGCCTTAATTAAAACACTATTAAAAATTTATCATGCCCAAAACTACACTTTTCTACTCTGTGCAATGAATATAAATTATAAAGAGGTATGAAAATAGTGTATATTGGATGTTGGTGTTTGTGTGAGTGTGCTAATGTAAGGACCCTCCTGAACATTCCTCTGGTCTCTGCTGTAGTATTCTTAAGATCACTCTGGAGACAATGGAGGCTGCATCTTTCACAGGGAAAGATGTGAATACCTTAGCAATCATGAAGTCTTGAGATGTAAAACATTGGACATCACAGGAATGTGGTTTTTGAAGCTCTGGAGGCCTAGTCTGGCTTCTAGATTAGGCTTCATGTAAGAGTTTACATTAGCAGTTATCCATTAATTTAATGCCATTTGCTATGGTTACTGTACTATCGTCAAGGTAGCTACTCAAAATTCCAGAGCCTTTAATTAATATATACAGGACCTTTAGCAAAGCAATCATTCACTTATAGCCTTATTTCTAATAAGCTGTTTATATAAGAAAACTTTTCCAGAATTTAATTATATTCTGAGTTCAGTAGCAAACCTTTCTTGAAACTGAAATGTAGATTTAGATTATGGTTGCCATCATTGCTGAGTTATTAGCAAAGGTACCCCTGGAGTCAGCTGCGATTATTTCCCTAACATACTGACTTATTATGAGTAATGTAATTGTATTCAAGGAGAAGCACTTCAAAAATAAGGGTCGTGCAGTGTCTTAGGAATAATAGGTAAACATGAGTACTACCTACAGCATGCCATATAACTAGCATCAGCTCAGCATAGTTATACGTATGTTGCTACATCAGAAATGTGCGGAATTTCATGCTGTCCCAATACTTTTCCTCATGCATGAAGAGGCATTGATTATGGCCAGAGAGACAGTCTCTCTTTATACGTGTTGCCAAAATCATGGGATTATATATATATATATATATATATATATATATATAATATATATACTATATATATATATATATATATATATATATATAATACTATTTTCAAGGTGAAATAATTTTCTGATAACACGAACTTCAGTTATTATATTTTAAGATTCAATTGTCGACAAAATATGTCCATATTAAAAGAAGATAAATCTCCATAAACATATATATTAATTTTATATAAATCTTAAAAAAACGTGTTATTAACCCTGATAAAACTTCGGTAACCGCTTTTATTAAAGATATTTAGCGTTTTATCCCAGAAGATTTGGATTTGCTAGTAATAAATAAAAAGGGCAATTGAATGTGTGTTGTGATGATTTTGTTTTGATGACTGATGACTGTCCAGCGAGCCAAACTGAACAACCCACAGCTGTGGACACAAACCCGGGACGTAGACTCTCAGTTAAGTACACAGTGTGTGACTAACCGTAGCGGAAGTGCACAAGGGTGTGACTAAGACTGAGCCGGAGTTAGGTACACAACGTGGGGACTAAGACTGAGCCGGAGTTAGGTACACAACGTGTGACTAAGACTGAGCCGGGAGTTAGGTACACAACGTGTGACAAAGACTGAGCCGGAGTTAGGTTACACAAGGTGTGACTAAGACTGTGCCGCTTTTAGGTACACAACGTGTGACAAAGACTGAGCCGCAGTTAGGTACACAACGTGTGACTAAGACGAGCCGCAGTTGGGTACACAACGTGTTGACAAAGACGGAGCCGCTGTTAGGTACACAACGTGTGACTAAGACTGTGCCGCAGTTAGGTACATAACGTGTGACTAAGACTGAGCCGCAGTTAGGTACACAAGTGTAACTAAGACTGAGCCGCATTTTAGGTAAAACAACGTGTGACAAAGACTGAGCCGCATTTTAGGTACACAACGTGTGACTAAGATGAGCCGCAGTTAGGTACACAACGTGTGACAAGACTGAGCCGCAGTTGGGTACACAACGTGGGGACTAAGACGGAGCCGCTGTTAGGTACACAACGTGTGATTAAGACTATGCCGCATTAGGTACATAACGTGTGACAAGACTGAGCCGCAGTTAGGTACAAACGTGTGACAAAGACTAAAGCCGCAGTTAGGTACACAACGTGTGACTAAGACTGAGCCGCAGTTAGGTACACAACGTGTGATAAGACTGAGCCGGGCAGTTAGGTACACAACGTGTTGACTAAGACGGAGCCGCTGTTAGGTACACAACGTGTGCTAAGACTATGCCGCAGTTAGGTACAAAAACGTGTGACAAAGACTTGAGCCCGCAGTTGGGTTTACACAACGTGTGACTAAGACTGAGCCGCAGTTAGTACAACAACGTGTGACAAAGACAGAGGCCGCAGTTAGGTACACAACGTGTGACTAAGACTGAGCCGCAGTTAGGTACACAACGTGTGACAAAGACTGAGCCGCAGTTAGGTACACAACGTGTGACTAAGACGGAGCCGCTGTTAGGTACACAACGTGTGATTAAGACTATGCCGCAGTTAGGTACATAAGTGTGACAAAGACCTGACCGCAGTTAGGTACAGAACGTGTGACAAAGACTGAGCCGCAGTTAGGTACACAACGTGTGACTAAGACTGAGCCGCAGTTAGGTACACAACGTGGACAAGACTGAGCCGCAGTTGGGTACACAAGTGTGCCCTAAGACGGGGGCCGCTGTTAGGTACACAACGTGTGACTAAGACTAGGGCCGCAGTTAGGTACATAACGTGTGACAAAGACGAGCCGCAGTTAGGTACACAACGTGTGACTAAGACTGAGCCGCAGTTAGGTACCCCAACGTGTGACTAAGACTGAGCCGCAGTAGGTACACATCGTGGTGACTAAGACTGGCCGCAGTTAGTACACAACGTGTGACAAAGACTGAGCCGCAGTTAGGTACACAACGTGTGACTAAGACTGAGCCGCAGTTAGGTACACAACGTGTGACTAAGACTGAGCCGCAGTTAGGTACACAACGTGTGACAAAGACTGAGCCGCAGTTAGGTAACACAACGTGTGACTAAGACTGAGCCGCATTTAGGTACACAAACGTGTGACAAAGACGGGAGCCGAGTTGGGTACACAACGTGTGACTAAGACTGAGCCGCAGTTGGGTCCCAAACCCGTGTGACTAAGACTGAGCCGCAGTTAGGTACACAACGTGTGACAAAGACTGAGCCGCAGTTAGGTACACAACGTGTGACTAAGACTGAGCCGCAGTTAGGTACACAACGTGTGACTAAGACTGAGCCGCAGTTAGGTACACAACGCAAAACACAAATAAAATTTCGAGGCTTGAGGTGCCAGTCTACTAATCCTTAAAAAAAAAAAAACAATCATTCCGTATTTATTCAAAATATTGTGTGAAATTTTGTGATGTAAGTCTAAGAATATTTATGAAAGACTATTATGTAAAAAGTATAATTGATGAGTCGCCAATATAATAATAAATATGCGCCAATATTTCACTTCCTTTATTTTCGCCCTAACTTTTCCTCACTTAGGTCAACATTTACGATAAACCGTGACGTTTTACTTTAGGTGTAACGTAAGATATATATATATTTTGTGTGTGTGTGTGTGTGTACAATCTGGGAAAATGGAGACTGTGAGAAGAATTTTTGTAAATCTTACCATAGGAGAATCGTGGTAATTTGACAGGACATTACGACATGATGTGCTTTTGTCTGATTGTATTGTCATTATCATGTGAAAATATGAATCCATTCCCGATGTTATTGGACTTTTTTTGGGGTGGGAGGAGGAACCATTGTATACTCAGATGGTGTTGTAGCAAATGAAGACCAAGAGGATCACCTGTAAGGTTCGATATTGGCCAGTAATCCATATTCAAACAACTTGTAGGATGATGAACCTTTTGTAAAAATTATTTATCGTGGGTTGTAGTTTCTGTAATTATAAAAGTTAGATTTTCAAGTCATCTCTTAGTATGGTGTAAATAAAGGGGGCCATAAAAAAAAAAAAAAGAATTCTTTGTTTAAAGATCGCTTTTTTTTAAAAAAGATCTAATAAATTAAAATTCCTTATTGCCCGAGGGGCTTTATGGATTGTATATCAATGGCAGGGGAAGGGGGTTTGACAGTCAACCCAGACACATCAAAGAGATTCTTTGGGAATTTGCTGAATAGCACAGCTACGAGAGGGAAGACAGACAACAAGAACATATCGGGGAAATCTGTATACACCTCCTCGACAGATGAACACAACATAAGGAGTAAACAACAACACAGAATATCAATACACAACACTCTGGTACCCCCCTAAACGATGAACACAACTCAAGGGGGGGGAAGACAGCAACACCAGAACTTGAGGGATCATGGGAGACCATTTGTCGTATTCACTGGACAGGTAGAAAATATTGGTATCATGAACGCTTTTTTGGAGGGGGAAGATAAGCACAGGCTGAAACACTTTCAATAGGCCCAAGTAGTAAAATTTTTCAAGCCCCTGGCAAAAATGTCGGAAAACATAAAGGGTGTTTCCTTAGACCCAAACAGTTCAGGGTGACTAGCATTGTACATAATAAAAATATTGACAATATTTATGGGGTTTATTGGCATATATATACTTTTTTTATGTGGTCCTTGGTGGGGGGAAAAAAAAAATCGGCGGAATTTAGGACGGGGGCCACCCTTTTAATACTGAAATCCGTGACTAGCGTTTTTGGTGAATAAAAATAAATAAAAAATAATAAATTAATAAAAATAATAATAAATCTTGGAGTTGTTAATTGTAATGGTCGGAAAAATTTGGTCGAAAGAGCTGGGGACCTCACGAATCAAAAAAATGAGTTCCTTTTGGAATCAAAGTTCGAGTCACCTCAAAGATCAATTTTCTTTTTTAATGCCCGTAAAATTTCCTTTTCTCAACTGTTCAACAAAAAAAATTTTAAAAAGGAGAGTGTAACTGTCACCCAAATTTTTTCACATGTTGGTTTAAAAATTTGTCCTGGCTTTTAAAAAGAAAAAAATAGTGAAGACAAATTTTAATCGGGGAACATTTCGATTTGAAAAAAAGGCTCTACACAGACGAAAAAAAAAAGCTTCTCTACAGGGCGTTTTTTGGTGGCGTTTTTAAAGGGGGGGGATTAAATTCCCAGGGAAAAAGGGTTTCCAAAAATAGGGGAGAAAAGGTTAATGTCAGGAAACCAGCCCCACTGACTAATAAAGCATTAAAAATTTCTGGGGAACTTCTTTTTAACCCCGAATGTGTAACCCGGGGTGCAGGGGAGAATAATTTATCAGGGAAGGGACTTAATGGTCTTGTCCCAAACCAAAACCCCTACCATAAAACGTGGAGTACACGATACGGGGAAAAGTAAAATAAAAAAGGAAGCAGGGGCCTTTCATCCAATAAGAAACAGTTCAACACCGGGAAGACTGGCAAACACAAAAAAAAAAAAGTTTAAGAAAAATTTCCGGAAACAATTTTGAGACTTTAAAAAAAAATTGAAAGACCCCTTCCCGGGCCAATCAAAAATTGTATGGAAAGGGGGATAAAAAAAATGCAACTCAAAACAAAGAAAGGAAGAGGCTGGGGGGAAAGAAAACCCCACACTAATCAAAGAATCAAAAAGAAAAAAACCAGAAGAGGGAAAGAAGGGAAGAAAAGAAAATATGAAAAAAAAAACCGGGAAAGAAAAAAGAAAGTACCACCAAGGGTCAAAGAATCAGGGGAGGAAAAAAAAAAAAGAAAGATGAAAAAACAAAGCAGAGGAAGAAAAAGACTAAGTAAAGAAACCCTACCAAGAATAAAAGAGGAATAAAAAAAAAAAAGGAAAGAAACATTAAAAAAACGGAGAAAAAAAAAAAAAAAGGGGAAAAGGGACAAAAAAACCGGGGAAACACAAACGGGGGAAAAAAAGGGGGAACAAAAAAAAAAAAAGTTTTTAAAAAAGGGCGGGGGGGGGGAGGGGAAAAAATTTCCAAAAGGGGGGGAAAAGGGGAAAAAAAAATGGAAACCCAAAAAAACCCCAACGAAGCAAAAAGGAAGATTAAAGGGGGGGAAACCCAAAAAGGGGAATGGACTACGGAGTAAAACAAAAGATAATTTTTAAACGGAAGGGGACAAATTTGCCCAAAAAAACCCCCAAAAACCACGGGAGACCCCGAACAAAAGAAAAAAAAACCCCCCCCCAAAATGGGAAAGAAGGGCCCCCCCCATCCCTTTGAAACCCCCCCACGCCCCAACCCCCCCCTTCCCCCCCTTTCCCCCCCTTCCTTCCCCCTCCCCCTGAAAGTTACCAAAAACTTTGGGCCAAAAACAATTGTAGAGATCTTTAAGAAAAATTCGAAAGGGTACCTCTCCCAAGTGTGCCAGATAAACCCAATTTTTAAAAAATTTTTGGGCCGGCACTGCCAAAAAAAACCCCTGCTTAACTACACAAAAACGGGAAATTCGGGGCCCAAGGCCAGGCTGCGGGGGGTAGAGAAAACTCTCCAACTTATATCAAAGGAAAAAAAATTTTTTGGTAAAGAATCCCCAAAAACCTTTTATAAATTTGACAAAAAATGAAGCAGGGGGAAAAAAAATATGAAAAAATTTAATATTTTTTTTCCCCTAAAAGGGAATACTTTTGACTTAGTCCCACCAAAAAGGGGTCCCTAAAAGAACTACAGGAGAGGAAGGGAAGGTACTCAAGGTAATGAGGAATGCTTAGTGAATGGGGAAAGAAAAATTGGGCGGGGTTATGGTAAGAAAAAGACTGAAGTAGAACCATCCCAAAGAATAAAAAACCGGGGTTTACATTTATTTTATCAGCAATAAAATTTTTTGGGGTAAAAAAGCAAAGCTATCTAACCTAATAACGGGTTTTGGGGACCCCCGGGGAAAAACAGATTATTTACATATTACCCCAAGTAAAATGAGAAGCATTTTGGAGAAAATCAGAGCCAGTGTAGAACTTATATTTGGATAAATCACATAAACAAACTACAGAAAATCTAGAGTATTGCTTAAAGTTTTAAAAGGAAAATTAAAAAATGGGGACAAAAATTCAGGGAGGACTTAAGAAAACTCAAAAAAAAAAGAAGAGGGCAAAATTGGCAAAAAAACATAGATTACAAATACTCAAGGGTAAGTGGGACGGGGGCAAAGGGAACTTGGGATGCAAATTAAAAACGGAGCCAGACGTGAGGTGCAAAAAGGGCGAGATGGACCCCCGGGGGTATCAAGTATTTTTTTTTTTAGTCTCAGGGTCGCTAAATCGAATTTACTAGCCCAAAAAGGTGGGGGAGGAAAACAATCAGTTTTAAAAAGTAAAATTTAAACCCGGCTCTGGGAAAAAACAGGGGGGCGGGGAAGAGTTTTAAAGGGGAGTATAAAACCAGTTACAGGGGTTAAATTGGGGACCTCGTGAAATTTCGAGCGATGGAGATCATCAAAAAATTTAAGTTTATGTTTTTTTTAAAAACTTAAACCCCCAAAAAAATGGGGGATTAGCAACAGAAATAAAACCAAAAAAAAAATTCAAAGTTTCCCTTATATTTTAAAAAAAGGGTCACAGCAATTAAAAAAAGCTTTTTTTTGCCCCCTTTTTTAAAGACTTTAAAATAAAAATTTTATGGCATTAAAGTTTAGGGTTACATATGGTTAATATGAATACCAAAAAATAAAAATAAATTGTTCCCTATCCAAAAAAAAATTCTTATCAAAAAGAAAAACCGATTTTAATTGTGCAAAAAAAAGGGAAAAAATACCGAAATTGAAATTAAGGGAAAATGTGGGAAAAATCTGGTTTTCTTTTTTGTAGACGTTTCGCCACCAGTGGCTTTATCCCAAAACAGAAAACTAGGAAATTTAAATTTGAAAAACCCGTAGAACTATATTTCAAAAAAGGGGTGAGGTAATCAGTCCCTCATCCCCATCCACTGGCGCCCCCATAAATTTCCAGTCTCCTTGCCTTTTTCTCCAATTCTCCACCCACCACCCATGCTGTGAACACTAAATCCAAGAATATTATACTTTTGTAGAAAGTTTGAAAACCCCACGAATTAGGCGTTTTCCCAGTTAATTTTACGAAAATTTTTCTGATTTTTAAATTTCCCAATTTTAAGTCTCTCCTCGGGCAAGGGTTAAAAACTTTATAAAATTCCCCTTTTGGGATTTTTTTTAGGGGTTATTTTTCCCTTTCCCCAATTAACCCTTTGTTCCTACCCCCCCCCCTGTAAAAAATTTTTTTGAAAAATTTATTTTAAAAAATTAAATTTTTTTTCCTTTTAAATTGGACAAAAATTTTAAAATTTCCACCCGAAAAAAAAGCCAAAAAAATTTTTTAAAAAAGGAAATTTAAAAAAAATTTTACTTCCATTTTTGATATACGATTAAATTTGGGGTTTTAAAGGGCGATCTTTGGGGGAGGGATTTTTTAGTTATGATATCCGAAACCAATTTACTAAATAAAACTAGGAAACTGAAATTTCACAGGTTAAACTGAGTGACAAGCAGTGTTGTAAATAAAGTCCAAGAACGGTAAAAAAGTTTGAAGTCTGTCAGAAAAAGGGATTCTCCAGTAATTGACTTGATACGAATTTCTAAGTTTCTTTTTTATTTCATAGAATTTCAAATTTGCCGCTGCTGATACACTCCTGCCTCACCTCAGAGTTGCTAGTAATGCAACATTACATGGGTCCTGACGACGCACCAGACTGAAAAGATCTACAGCTAAAGATTTCCATCCTCATGTGGCTCAAGATTGCCTGTTTTCGACTGTAATTATATTATATATAAAATTAAATTATATATATAAATTAGTATTTAAATTAACCATTTTTCCCCACAATCCCCCCTTTCTCCCAACATCCTCCGGATTCATGAAGACATTCGAGAGAATCATCCAACCAGGAAAATAGTATGATCAGCAGTCATATCACTCCGAAAGTCGTTCGGTCGACAGCACAAGTATTGAGCTGAGGGCCGTACTCGCTAGGTAAATATTCCGAAAAAGAAAACTGAAAGAAATTTGGGAAAACTGTTAATTAAGAAAAAAAAAAATTCTGGTAATCAAAAAAAACACGTTTGAATAGAAGGAAAAATAAGTTCTCGGTTTGTTTTAAAAATCATTGGAAACCCTGGCAATTTTACCGTCTCCAAGCAGCAGATTGAACTTTGATGCTACATAAATTTTAAGAAAGTCAACTCAGATATACGTTAACTCAGCCAGATTTGTCACCCCAGTTATTAATCAAACAAACAAAACTTCTAGGATCCTTCCAGGCCACTCTTAGTGGGATCCGTGAGAGGAATACATTTTCCATGATCAGCAGTGTGGCAAGGACACCCACATCCAGCGATGTGTCAACTTTCCATGGCCGGCTGGTACGCTCCTTTGGAAGGTCAGCGAGGAAATACACTGAGGGTTAACTCCAGGATATGTCTAATTGTATCTCATAAATTGTATATCATATATGTATCTCATTATTGTATTATTGTATCATTATTGTTTTTTTTTTTTTTTAATACTCATTTGTGCTTGGTATTGTTACACTACTGGTTTTACACTGATTACCTTCATTGCTTAGATTAATCTTAAGTTAATCTTAAGCCTGCAGTAAGGGCTATGCATTCTAGTGGCCTTGGTTGCTGATTTTAACTGTATTTTTTGTTACTTCACTGTATCATGTTTCAAATTAATAATTAAATAAATAATAAATAAATACAGCTGCATATAGTATCATAAAAATAGCAAGCTTTGTGTAGATTACTTAGGATAACCTCCCCCAAAAAGTCAGAACGAGTGAGTTATTTCCTCTTGGGGTACTTGATATATCTTGAGTAGTGATGAAGGTGGATCAGTGGCTCCTATGGCTGAGTGGCTCTTCATGAGTGGCTACTCCGGAAAAAGGGCTGCAGGCTGAGTGGCTCCTTTTCCTGAGGGCTCCTTCATGAGCGGATCTTTTCACACCTATATGGTAATGACTTGACCTTGCCCTCAACCCACCCACGGTCCCACCCACCCACGACCCCCACCACGTACCCCCACCCACGACCCCACCAGGCCCCCCACCTATGGGACCCCACCTTGCACCCGCCTGCCGTGCCCTCGCGCCCGCCTGAGCCTCGCACCCTCGCCTGCGCCTTCTGCTGGCCTCTGTAGCGTTGTCGGATCGCCCCCGCACCCCCGAATTTTTTCCGATTTTTTTTTTTTAATTTTTTTTTTATTTCATTTTCTTATGATCTCGGATCCAAATTTTGAGGTTTCACCTCCCACTTTCACCCCAATCCCATTTTTTTTTGATTTTCATTTTCTTATGATCTCTTGGATCAGTTTTTTGGGATTTCCCCCTCTGGGGGAAAGCATTCAAATGGACTACTTTCACCCCAAATATTCTCATCAATCTCGTGGATCAAGGGTTTTCTCGTAATACAAAGACTCCATCTCTCGGATCAGTTTTCTCGATATTACAAGACTCCATTCATTGGAGCAAGTTTTTGGATTCTCCCCTCTGGGGGAAGCTTCAAGATGAAATTCCTATGGGGCATGGTACTTTTCTTATACAGGTCAAAACAAGTGTGACGTCACCCCACGGTGTTTACTCGCGCCGGTCAGTGACGTCATGTGATGACTCACAAAAGGCTGAATCTTGTCGACTTCCCCCTATTGTCAGTGACGTCGTCACGTGATGACCACGCACTCAGGATGATCTTGTCGAGCAGCATTAATTAAAACTTGCAGGTTAACACTAGTTATTATCAAGCCAATGCATTTCATATACAACATAGGGAAAACATTTCATCTTAACCCTGGATAACCCAAATATTCCACATTTTTTCGTAATACCACAAACAGTCCACAATTTCTTACAAAATACATCACAAGTCTAGACATTTTTCTCGTTTTAACTATTTAATCAGAAAAGTCACCACAACACTTCAACTTATAACACTTTTCGTAAATTCATTGTCTTAATTTTACATATTACGAAGTTAATACAACCACACACCTACTTTACTTTGACACCTTCAAAACACACTCATAATAAATTCTTTTGTTGAATACTCCAAAAATGCCTTTGAATTTCCAAAACTACATGAAACACTTCCAAAATAATCATTTTTGACGTATTCCCAATACACTCTGATACTACTAAATACCACACTGATCGTCAAAACACCACCAAAATCACCATTGACTAAGATCAACATACAGACTACGCCCTTTCACACAAATGCCCTCAAATCACTATAACCAAGGACGCAATTACTCAATTTCTATGAGGACACTCGCTCCAAAAATAAGATACAACATGAACGCAAAAAAATGAACACAACTACCCACCAATTGATATTCACGTTGCTGTATCTCTAGTTTGAACAACAATGCCCACATGCCATACACCCAATCACAACACCCACATCCACAATTTTTTCTGTTATGTTAACTAATTGTATCAGAAAAAGTCACAACAACAAAACCCACTTATAACATCTTTTCGGTTATCTCTAGTTCGACACAATACCACAACCCACAAACACCCCACAACCCACAACACACAATCCACAATTTTTTCTCGTTTAACTAATTTCATCAGAAAAGTCACATCAACAACCCATCAACTTTAACATCTTTTTCGATATCTCTAGTTCGACAACTATACCACAACCCTCATTACTTACAATTATTCACAATTTTGCGTCAACAGAGTAATGTCGAGGCAGCTACGGTTGAAGCTCTGTCACAAGGCACTGTACAAAACTCTAGCTCCCCATTTGTTTCTCATCCTCATATCCGACCATAGACAAGGATGTCAGCATGCACAGTGTCTTCCTTTGCAGATGACACCGAACTGCATGACAGAGTCTTCCATTGCAGACACTGCAAAGGCTCCAGGCGGGACATCAACCAAATCTTTCTGTGGGTGCAGAAACATATGAAGTTCAACGATGAGAAAATTTCAATTCTCAGATATGGTAAACATGAGGTATTAAATTTCATCAGAGTACAAACAAATTCTCGCCGCATAATAGAGCGAACCCAACGTCAAAGACTGGGAGTGATTATGTCGGAGGATTCACCTTACAAGGACCATTACATTGTATCAATAGCATATGCTACGAAAAAATGCCAGATGCTAATGGAACCTTCAAACTAGGGAAGCCAAGCCATGATGACACTCTTCAGGTCACTAGTTCTATTAGGCTGGATATTGCTGCAACACTAACAGACCTTTCAAGGCAAGTGAAATTGCCGACCTAGAAAGAAAATGTAAGAGAACTTTCACGGCGCGGCATACGGGCTATAAAACAACCTCATTCTGGTGAGGCTTGAGGTTTCTAAACCTGTATTCCCTGGAAACGCAGGAGGGGAGTACTGATTATATACACTGGAAAATCTAGCGGGATCGTACCGAACTTGCACACGAAAACCCTCACTCGAAAGCAAAGACTTGGCAGACGATGCACCTTCCCCCAATGAAATCAGGGGTGTCCTAGCCGTTAGAGCCCATAAATAAGGTGTCAGGGGGCGCGGATGTTCAACTGCCTCCCAGCACACATAAGGGGGATTACCAACAGACCCCTGCAGTCTTCAAGCTGGCACTGGACAAAAGCACTAAGTCAGTTCTGATCAGGCGGGCTGTGGCTCGTACGTGGTTTGCGATGCATCCAGCGCAAACAGCTGGTTTGATCGGCGATGATACACCAGGGGAGGCTAGTCACAGACCGGGCCGCGGGGGCGTTGACCCCCGAAACTCTCTCCAGGTAAACTCCAGGTAATGCACATCCTACATACTTTACTAAAATTCTAATAAAATTTCTCCATTTACCCATCTCCTTGTTTCCATAAATTGATAATATACTCACAACAACTAATCATCTCACTACCAACTACTGCGGCATGTTCTACACCTCCAATCTTTTCCAATGCATCTAAAACTTTTCACTTCTATTATTCTTTTAAAATATTCACACATTCCTTTATTTTCAGTAAAATCCCCCATATTTCATTAATTTCCTAATAAACCCCTTCCCCATACCCCTCTCCATCTCACCCACATTTCTTCACATCACGCACCCGTCTCTCAAAAACCTGACAGAAACATACAAAAACAAACACAAAATAACATTTCACATCCACAAATGCATCGTGTGACAAAATACGCGATTCTAAAAGCTAGAGATCTCAGTGAATACTAGAAGGACTGCCTTCTAGTCATCCAGCTGTTACTGGGTTTTTCGTAAAAAGTTGTCAGGTATCCCTTGTCCAATTATCCATTAAAAATTCAGTATGGTTCAATAGTGCTTTAGGATTACAACTGGTAGGCTACTAAACTAGAGAAATTATAATTTAATAAATTTATTAAGTAAGGTAAGTTTATCTAGAGGTATATTATCAAATTAATTAATTACAGCAATCATAAATAAAATCAATCTCTCGAGTTCATTAGTTATTGTGTGAAAGCACATCACTTTATATTCAAATCCAACTCAAGCTGCCCACCAGATCACTCTAAAGTACTTATTGTTATCCTCTATGTCAATAAGTAACATGGATCCTAAATTCCTGTTGTTCAGAAAAGTTGCAAACCCTCGTTCGACTTCAAATGATCTGAGATTGGGCTGAGCTGAGTGGATTGGTCAAGGGACTCCACCATCATATATTATTCGTGCAGCGCTTCACAGGTGTTCAAAATAGCTTTGTACAAAGCACCTCAGTTAGATGCTTAACAAGTGTAGCGCTGGGTCACATTGCTTGGAAAAATGCTCATCTAAGTCACACTGGTGTGCTGTGTTGTGCCAAGGCCCATCTTCTCACGTGCTATGATATGATCAAGAAAACACCAGGACGTTTTGAATTAGAATGTTTCAATTTGTAGGATCCAGGAGTCACAGCTGTCATGCTGATGCAGAGGCGGAAGTGCCCACATCGCCAGCCGCAGAGCTCCCGCCCTCACCCATCACCCCCATGATGAGGCAATAGGCCTCCCAGATACATTCATGTCTGATTACTGACCATGCAGAACTCAGACAATATGGTTGAGCGAGTCACTTATGGGAGTACTTCAACAGAGCACGATCACGTCTGCTATCACAATAGTAGTGCTGTGGGTGACACATCTGTCTGGCTGAGTCAGTGTCAGTCAGCCACCTGACTCGGCTGTTCGGGACTTCATACTTCCTGATGACGTAGTAAATGCTGGGGGGTGGTACACAACATGCAAGCTGCGGCATACAGTACTTGGGAAGCAACAATGGTGTTGAAATAACAGCTTGAGCCCACAAGGAAAAAACTTACAGAGAGTTGCAAATGAGTACATAACCACAGATAGTAGCCATTATGGGAAAATGTTTAGTGTGGTGATGATGACAACTGAGAGGCAGTGGTGTTAATAATCACACAAAAACGTATGAATTTCTGATAGTGGTGTTTACAATCACAAGTGAAGATTGTAAGGGCGTGAGGCCATCATGATAGTCAACCTGTGAGTTGTAATGTATAGATAGATACGAGTGTGTGGAGATGGCCCGGTTGTTGATTAATGGTGTATGTATCATGTTCATCATGATGAGGGAAGTGATAATGTGGATGATAGTGTGAGTGTATAAAAAGGGAGAGTGTGATTGCGAGGGATTAGTGTCACCTTCCATACATTTCACAGACAAAGAGCGCAGTGACCTTCTGTGTACAAGGACTCCCAAGGAGGTCTCACTATGGAAGTGCACGTAGGAGGCTCATGGATAAGGATAATCACTGATGATATGGATATTGATTTTGTCTGTTTGTTATTAGTAAGTTTTGTCATATTGCTGAGAAATTGAAAACTATTCCCTGGACTTTTATAATGGAACCAAACTCGTTAAACGATCCATTTTTAAGTTGGAAATATTTGCGTCAATTAGAAATAGATTTTTTCTGACCTGCATCATAATGTAACCACTGAATCATGATATTTGTGTGTCTACAAGAGTGCAGAGTCCCTAAAAATCCAACCCCCTAAATTGCCATCGTGTTGTTGCATCTATACCTCAATCTACTTAATTCTTGTGTTTATATTATTAAAAAATCACTTCCCAATCAACTTTCTTGCACATATGAAAAACAGAGGGGCTTCTGGATCCGGTGTTAGGATTTTATATTTGGGGGAACTCTGCTCTCAACATATTTACTTGTACGCTCCTGCTGATAAGTTTAAGTACTTGGAGCTCCCTACTTGTGCTCAGTTGAATACTCTCCTTATTGGTGATTATATGCAAGACACAAAAGCAATTGGAAAACTTCGTTTGGTAATGTTAATGCAATCAACTGTTGTCACTATTAAACAGTCCATGATATTGTGCAAATTGTAGGTGTCCTGAACAACACCATATCTATGGAGGCTGTCCTTGATCTGTGTCTTGGGCTTCAACATTACTTCTGCCAGCTGTGAGTCTTCCATTGTAACAGATATAGCGTTATCATTTCCCAAGGCTAACATCTCTTATATTGTAATTCTATTATCCCTGGTGGGGATATTCAATCGGTTACGTTCATAATGTTTCCCCTGATCAACATGAGGACTTTGTTGCACATGTTATGATGGTATAATTTCCTATGAGTGTTCCTCTGTCGAGACTTTTAACAATGGACCTTGTGAGCAGTATTCAGAACTTCTTAGAGCCGCCTTCTGAAACCTCCTACTACTTCTATAATCCAAATGACTTCCATAATAATCATCATCTTATAAAAATCATACCTATTACAAAGATTCTAAAATTCGAACATTGAAAGTTACCTGCTCGCAGACTAGGCCTAGCCTTTAGAAACCATCTTACTGAAATGCTGTGCATCTTCCAAACTGCCCATGCTGCTGCCAGAGTAGCGTATCGACAGAGCTGCGGCAAACAGACAGGAACAATTTGTCAATGGTCTCAATGCTCACACCCCCACTTCTTAGCAGGGCATGGAGGGGACATAAATAGATTTAAGGGTATACAGAAATGGGAGATCGCGCACTCATCCTATGCATAGGGCGAATGAGTTAGTCAGTGCTTGGGTGCTACATCTAGCCTATGACAGTTTAACAGTACCAACACAGGCAAATTTAATGGACAAATATGATGCAAGGGGAGAGACTTGTTTGCTTTATGCCAGCAAGGGCAGATGACTGCAACATTCCTTTCACTAATTATGAACTTGATGCAGCACTATTAAGGGCAACGCCACGTCGCACTGCGTGAGGATGGTATTACTTACAACATACTCAGATTGACTGTGTCGAGTACCAGTTTAATCTTTACTTGAATTATAGCACATGAGGTTATGTCTCTGGGGAGCTTCCCTAAAATTCATGGTCCAATAGCTCATTATTCCATTCAAAGCCCAATCACAAAAACTCATTTCGCCAATATCCTTACTAGCGCGTGTGTTAAACATTGGAAAGGATGATCTTATCGTCTTAGGCACAGAATTAAGGAATTTATTGTCACCCGGTTGCAGGCTTCATGCATGGAAGGGAGTGTGCTCATTTGCATTACACCTTTCTCACTTGCACACTGACAGTCATAACTACGTTACTTGACCTTAAATCCGTTTGATGTAGCCAACCGGACATGTAATCAATTAGTGAACTTGTACCAGAAGGATGTTGGGAGGAGGTTCTCCTGGATTAAAGGTTACCTGCTCAACAGAAAGTCGTCTGTGTTGTTCAGGGACATAGAAGTGTAATAAAGATTTTGAATTAGGAACCCCACAGGGAGGTGTGCTTTGTCCCACCCTTTTTCACCATTTTGATTAATGCCTTATTAATGCCATGCTAGACAGCCCATCATTATAGGGTTAGTTTTGCTGATGACTTAATGTCTTAACATTACTGGATTCTCCAAACCCCCAAAACATTTTAATTGTTTTAGCCTCCGTGATCAGGGAACCTGGGGTTAATAATCTCAGGGGATAAAACAAAGATACTCAACAGGCGTCCTCTCGCCAGAGAGGCACAGTTCGTCAGATCCAGTTGCTTGATGGGTCGCTTCTAGATTATGTAAGCAAATACAGGTATTAGGCTTTGAGGTTCCACTACTGGACCTAGTTGTACGAGACTTTGTCGCCAATACAAAGAAAGGGCTGAGAGCACTTAGAGTGTGGCAGGTTTTCATCCCAGGTATGGTGTTAATGTTAAAATTGTGAAAATGATGTTGGTGTCTTGCTTTTATTAGATCATTGGTTGATATGCAGCGCACTACTTGACACTCGATGTCTGATGGAAGCTAGGAGGGCTGGAAAACTGCTAAACGCAAGCAATGAGGAGCATCCTCGGATGCCCTCGTACTGCCAAAATTTTAAATATGCGGATATGAAAACTTAATATTCACGCATTAGAGATGTGTTACTGAAGAAATATCCTTATTGGGGGTCAATATGCTTAGGCTAGCCCATTCAAACCCTGAACCGAAGCCTCCAAATTTCCTCAGCACTGGTGACATGCCTTCCAGTGGATCGAAAAAACTGGAACCGACTCCGCATGAACAGCTACTGATCTATATCAATGTTGGACAACAGAGCATTTCCCTGCTCCCTGGGATATTACCCCATTCCAAACTACCATTCCTCCATTACCCCGAAACTTCTTAAAATCAAAACAATGCATCGTCTTGAGCCAAACAGATGCCTTAAGCTGTATTGAGAACGTAGTCACACAGAAATCAACTTTCAAATTTATTTACGTCGATGGTTCTGTTCACAGTCACTGGTTGCAGCTGGTAGTGCTGACTGTTTGTCACACAGAGTGATGGTCTCATAGAGGATCTTGGGAGCACGCATCAAATAAACTGGGGCCTCTACCTTCAAACAGAAACTGTTTGCCATACTCCTTGCACTCAAATGTGTCCATGTATCTAAGGATGACACTTTTAATTGTAACTGATTCTCTGTCATCCATAAATGCTCTAACTCATTAAAGTATAAATTGTGGCATGGCTTTTGTCAGAAGCCAGACAGATATGGTTAGATTGTGGACAGTGGAGGTCAGAGTGCACCTGCTTGGAATCCATCTCACATTGGTTCTTCAGTTGCCTTGATTGGTAATGATTAAATTGGTAAGCTGTTGCTTGCAAAGAGGGTGTAGATTACAATCTTGGGTTGTCATTTAGCAGTTTGAGAACAATAATACCGAAAGAACTTCAAATGAACTTTATTGATTAAGCTTACGGGAGAGATTGACACAAGTC
Organism: Cherax quadricarinatus; assembly: GCF_026875155.1. Taxonomy (NCBI): domain Eukaryota; kingdom Metazoa; phylum Arthropoda; class Malacostraca; order Decapoda; family Parastacidae; genus Cherax; species Cherax quadricarinatus. The sequence goes on from NC_069414.1 coordinate 4,252,650, forward strand.
AGTCATCTATCATCATTCCATCATGCAGGAGGAGCCACATGTCTTTGGTGCATCCAACAAGATAAGTAGACTCTGGATGTACTAATCTGCCGGCTCCGGCTGGGTTACAATGTATCTTTGCAGGTTTATTCACCACACCAGATGTAGACCAACGAATGTAACTTTGCCAGATAGACTATTGTCACCACATTGCGTCATTATGTACTGGCGTGCGATCAAATTAATGTGAATTTATGAAACTACTCACTAGAAGGGTTTTTCAATGAAATGGTACGTATTTTTTATCACTGTGGTATATTGCAGACATTTGGAGAAATACCCTGACTTTTGCTAGCTGTAAATAAAGCATTTCCACTTGTGTTGCATCGTGTGTGGTGTGTGTGTGTGTGTGTGTGTGTGTGTGTGTGTGTGGTGTGATGTGTGTGTGTTTGTGTGGGTGTTGTGTGTGTGGGTGTGTGTGAGGGTGACTGTGTGTGTTTGTGGTGTGTGGGTGTGTGTGTGTGTGTGTGTGTGTGCTGTGTGTGTGTGCATGCGTGTTGTGGGATAGTGTGTGAGGGAGTGTGTGCGGGTGTGTGTGGGGTGGGAGGATGTGTGATGTGTGTGTGGTGTGTTGTGTGTGTGTTGTGGCTTGTGTGGGTGTGTGTGTGGCGTGTTGTGTGGTGAGTGTGCATTGTGGGGGTGTGTGTTGTGTGTGTGGGTGTGTGTGTGTGGGTGTGTGTGAGGTGTGTGTGTGTGTGGTGAGGTGTGTGTGTTGTGGGTGTGTGGGGGTGTGTTGTGGGTGGGGTGTGCGTCCTTGTGTGTATGCATATATTTGTCGCTCGTGTGCACATGCGTGCGTGTCGCCCTGTCTGTGTGTATGTGCGCGCGCGCACTAGTGTGGGTGTATGATCCACTTAATATTTGTAATTTATAATTATATACAATTGTGACCAGGTGTGGACGTATCAGTGGTTCATTACTTTGTAATTTGTGCATGACTGTAACCATGGATAGGAGTGAAGTGAAGTGACTTCATTACCTCTGTATTGCAATGATTAGTGACCAGATCTACCTGGAGTTCATTACCTTTGTAACTAGTTCAGCTATCATAACTTTGAGGGTCGTCACGGACCCATTATGTACTTTGTATCTTTTGACTACCGCCCACTGGATGGGTATGGGTGATAAGATATTAAATAAAGTGTGTGAGTGTGTTGAAGTGTGTGTGTGTGTGTGTGTGTGTGTGTGTGTAGTGTGTGTGTGTGTGTGTGTGTGTGTGTGTGTGTGGTGTTGTGACTCAAAAATCAAATATTGGCACAAATAATCCATTACAGTTGTGACCGTAGGTGTGGAAGTGTGAATTGCTCATTATCTATAATTTTTCATGATTGTAGCCAAGTATAAACGTAAGTACCATTCTACAGAATTCATTACCTTTGTAACTTGTGAGCTCATTACCTTTTGTACCTAGTTCAGCTATCAAAACTTTGGGGGCCCAGTCCCTGGACCATACGTACCTCTGTTATCTGTAAATACCTTTGTAACTTGTCATGATTGTGACCAGACTTACCTGGAGTTTCTTCATTACCTTTGTAAATTGTGAGTTCATTACCTTTGTAAATTGTGAGTGCATACTTTGTAAATTGTGAGTTCATTACCTCTGTAACTTCCTCTGCTATCACACAAACTTTGGAGTCAGTCCCTGGACCAATTTATGTTACCTCTGTAATCTTTTGACTACCGCCACAGGATGGGGTATGGGGTGCATAATAAACATATTAAACAAACATTTATAATTTTAAGTACGGTCAGGTACATTAACTATAAGATACTACAATTATGTACAAGTAAGTAGTGTATGCGTGAAGTGCTCTTAAGTAGTTAGCTATTTCTCAAGACTCGAATAAAGACTAAAAACTCAGCTGGAACTGACAAAGTCTCAAATAAACTAACTTCCTTGACCGATGCAACCGACAGTCTGCTTGAAAAACAAAAGAATGCTAAGCCCAATAGCAATGCAATATCAAGCGATGCGTCACAGAATCGGAACTGGGGAATATATAAAGACACTATGTAGGGACCATCAGCAGATCTCCATAAAAGTGACAAAACTGCCGATAATACTGAATCTATGTTCAAGCATAGGAAAAGGGACTGTGACAATACACAGGATCCAGTACAAAGATTAGGTCCCAGAAGCTATAGTAAGGACTGAGATATCAGAGTGTCTATGTGACACACAACTCAGTTCCATTATTCGAAAATCACTAGTCTTTAACATTGTTCTTGTGAACAAAGTTCTACAGAACTAACAAGAATAATGAGACAGACATCTGTCCAACAGCATGCGGTCTCGAGCCGACTGAAAATCTCGAGAGGTTTAGAGGACACCCCCCTCGATCACGTGATAGCTAGTTGACTAACTGCAGCTCAGAAGGCCGGCAGTTATAACGGAGCGAACAAGCGAATAATTACAGTTGTTTGACAATCAAGGGACTATACTGAGCACATATTATATAATCTAACACATAAGTTCAAATAAGAATTATACAGTCAAATACTAAGATAAAGTCATCCATTTACGAGTTTGCTATATCGCGAATATAAGCAATATAAATTAAATGAAAAGGTAATATACATAATATATACATAATTATTCTTGGAAACCATTCTGGGGTTGCTACACATCTCATCACCCATTTCAAATCCATAATCACTGTAACAAGATATTCACAAATTCTATGGGCCAGCCTATCACACACACAGAAAGTCACTTTACTTTGAAAAACTACCAAAAAAAACCATCATACCATTGAATACTCAAAAAAAAAACATTCATACACCCCAAAACCCACTGAATACTACCCCAAACATACTAAAATCACCAGAAACAAAGACAAAAAACACTACAGCTATTACCATTTTATAGAAATCCACATTCCTCCCTACACTAAATTTCTAATAAAATCTATCTCCTCAACTCCACATAGTTTATATTTACTCATAAACCCCAGTTTTTCTTAGTTCAACTGTTTCATCAGAAAAAATGTAACCCCATTTTGGACTCAGAAATTTCACAACATGTCACCAATTTTAGAAACACTCTTTTTTTATAAATTTATCCACGAACACATCCAAACTAAGCTATGATATAAATCAACATTTTTCTAGCACAATCTTCAATTTTCCCGGTAATATGAACAAGATGATTTGGGGTTAACGTAGAACATTTCCAAATTTTGTTGGATTAGAGCACATTCAAAACTATATTGGAACACTTCAATACACAGCCATTCCAACTGTTAGGCCTGAGCAACAAGGGGGGGGCACAGTATATACTACTCAGACCAACTAGAATGTATCACTAATACTGGCACAAGGGATGAAATGGGGAATATTAAATAGCTAAACTCATATCCTAAATACCTTCAAAAACCTCTCACAGTGATAAACACTACTGGTACCAACAGTCAGCGGTTTGTGACAACCTAGGAAGTATGATAATGATGCACACATGAACAAGAATTACTACTCTCAGGTGACTTCATTATAAATCTCTACAAGACCAAAGACCCACACGTTACTGGAATCACAAACACAATGAGAACTGCCGCAGTGGACAAACGTTTCTGGCACAGAGCTAGAAATCTTTACGATATGACGAATGTAATAATAATTGTTCTAAAAAAGACCATACTCTATATCAAGCACTGCTAAAAAACTAAACAGATGATGCAAAGAGACTGAACAGTCCTGGCTAACACAGTTTCTCAAGTCCATAAATCAAAGCACTATACGAAAAACTGTACTAGAATGGGCAATAAAGAGACCAAAAAACGTTACTGTCAATCCTAACAGCCTAATAAGAAGGGCTAAAAATTGTATTTATGGACAGATTATCAACTTCGAGGGTGAATAAAAATACTGAAAACCCCTATCAGACGATTAGGAACAAAAGATTAACACGAAATAGTGAAATTGAATTAACAAACCGATGAACCCAATTCCCACGTTCTGAACAGCAAACAGACTCAATGATTTCTTCTCCACTATAGGAAAAAACCTTGCGATGAAATCCAGGTCAGATACCCCACCCAAGGATACCTCACTGGCAATACCGAAACACACTGTTCTAGACTCCGACACCAGCTGAAGTCTCCCTTATTAGCAACAAACTAAAAAAAAGACAGGAGATGTGGAATATTTTCTAGGGGTGATTACTCGTATTATAACTAAACAGTATATACATAAAGTATTATTGGGAGGAAACCTATTGTTTACCGTATAGTCACCCCGTTTGTATAGACATGTGAGAAATTAACCACCCTGGTCACGGCCGGTGAGTCCCTTCGACTCACAATCTTTTCCATATCTATAGAGACCAGTATGGATGGATAGCACACAAGTACGGTGCTACTAATTAATTGTGGACTGTTGAGATGATATTAGTGTAACTGATATGAAGGGGGGGGTTAGGTTACAATGGATATATCCATCAAGGAAAAAACATTGTACATTAATCTCTCCACTTTAAGATATTTCTGGTGGTCACTTGGATGTAGCTGGATCATCATAACCTATCCATTACAACATACCTAACTGGCCAGGATCAGTCTGCTAACTAGAGGTTACTTAAACTGTAGGGTGAGTGATACTCCTTATTTCTCCATTCACATCTCATTTCGATGTCTGCTCACAACACGATTTCTATTTCAGCAGGACGAGGTATCCTTGCTTAGTCCCGGTTTAGACGTCGTGACTCAATGAACTTCATTTTCCTGTCCCGGAGAACGAGGTCTAAACGTTGTTCACTCAGAGCAAGGCCGACCTTATTTCACTTAGCATTCTCTTAACTTAGGTGATTATCATTAATTCAGTACAATTTCACAAGACGATTTAATGTTCAGATTATTATACACATTAAAGTTCACTCCATTAAGATCTGCGACTGATGAGTGATGATTAAAAAACAAGGGTAATTTTCCCCGGGTCACAGTCCATGGTGACGCGCAGTCACCGAGTCCTACCTTATTCACTCATATTAACTTTTATTACGTTGGTCCCGTAAATCCGTTCCCTCACTCTCCACCAGGAAACAGTTCGACAATCGTATTATGAAATGAGGCCATATTCATCCTAGGCCGCCGTGGGAACGCCAATTTTCCTGGTTCCTGTTTCCAAGCTCCTCACTACATTCAATACCACTCCCGCCTCCCCCATGCCCGGCGACTCTACCACCACACATCCGGCTGTGCAAAGGGAATCTCTAGGTTTGTTATTGTCAATAATTTTGGACTATAGCGCACATTAAAACCTATTAGGCGCTATAGCTTCGGAAAAAATCAAAAATTTTCCACAAGGGGCAAACGGTATTAAAACAAATGATGTGCATGAGGAAAATTCAACTACTCCATTTGGAAAACTGGAGGAGATAATAACTCGAACAGAGGATACTACTGACTCGGCAATACAATAGAGCGGAAAATAATGTAAGGGACCTGGGGAGTAGTAAAGTCTGAGGATCTCACTATCAAGAATCCAACAGTCCCACGGATCGCACGTGCAAAGCAAATGACGGATGGATATTGAGAGAACTTTCAAAACGAGAGATCGCAAGCAGATGATCTTTTTCAAATCATTGAGCTCTCTAGGCTGGAAATCTGCTGCTACATTAACATCTCCAATTCAAAGCAGGTGCAATCGCCGATCTTGAAAGTGTACAGAGATCCTTTATGCACGTATAAGTTCTATTAAGCACCTTAACTCCTGGGAATGCTTGGAAGCACTTTGACTTGTACTGTTGGACTTGCAGGGGGAGAGATATTCATAATCTACAATTGTAAATCTTGGAAGGAATGGCCCAAATCTGCACACAGAATCATCCTACAAAGTTAAAAGATGGGCAGGCGATGACAAAATGCCCATAATAAGTAGGTTGCGCCATGAGTACACTAAGGAGAAAAACACCATAAGTGTCTGGGGCCCAAAACTGTATTTTCAACAGCTCCATCAAGCTTAGGGAATTGCCAAAAATAAAAAACCCCTGCTGCCTTTCAAGAGAGAGACTGGACGGATACTAAAGTCAGTGATGGTAGGCCCGATCCTTCGGGAGGCTTGGTCATGGACCGGCCGGGGGCGTTGATCCCGGTATAACCTTCCAGGTAAAACTCCAGGGTAACCTCCAGGAGATTTAAATACCTTACACCCCTTATATGCAAAAATAGTGACACAGGTTGCATCACCAATCATTGCAATAACTCTTTACAAATCATTGAATCCTCTACCTTTCCTACAGTCTCAAGTAGCAAGGGTCACCCGATCCAGAAAGAGGAGACCACACAGACTTGAATAACTATTGGCCAAATATCCAACTTACTACCTCTCTCTAATTTCTTTGAAAAAGTAGCCATAGCGTATCTATTCCTACCTCATCTCCCACAACTTACTCAACCCCTGGGTCAATTTTGGGTTCTGGGGCTAATAAAAATACTCAATGATGCTATTAGCCACATGCTGAACTATTTATACAGCAATAGAGAAAAAAGAAGTCCATGGGGTTCTTCATTGACTATGTAAGCTTTCGATACAGCTGACCACGACTTGGCTCCACATAAATTGTCGCATGTGGTATAAGAGGGCACTCCTCAACTACCTAATGTCATACCTCAGCAACGAGCCAAGATGTGTACAAAATGGGGTAAAACTCTTCCGCACGGGCCAATTACAGATGGTATGTCCACAGGGAAGTGTCCTAGGCCCTCTTCTCTTTCTTCATTTATATAATACCTACAAATGCATCGCAACTACTCAAACCCACATATTTGCAGATGACACTACATACGTTTTACTCTCACCATAGCAGGTATACTGCAATACTGTAAATACGAATTACAGAAAAATATCAACTGGATGGACAAACAAACTTACTCTAATACATTGACAAACTACTTCATTCAGTTATGGTAAAGAGCTACAGGTGTGTCTCTTAACAAAATGATAATGGTTCACCTATCACAAAACTCACAGAGGGAAATTCCTAAGGAATCCACTTGATAATACTCAAATTTCAAACACTATACAACAAATTTCCAAAAACATTTCCAAGGACCGTAGACATACTATCGGAAGATACGGTTACTATGTTCACAGTCAGCCTTCATGGCCTATTTCATCACTTAGTTACCACCTATCTCACCTATGGAATTTGTGCATGGGGCTCAACAAGAATAAACCATCTAAGACCCATCTAATCCCACAACAAAAAGGGCTGCAGTCAGAAGAAAACAAATTCCAACTACAGACAGCACACTCACCATATTCAAAACTCTAAACTACTCACAATACAAAACATCCATACGTATTACTGCACCTACTACATACCAATTGAACACTTAACTCTGACAAAAACCCTCCCCTCAAATGTTCCTTACAACCTCACAGAAACATAAGACCAAAAACACAAGGCACAGATCACTCTTTGATGTTCCTTCGTGTCCATCGCGACGCTATGCAAAAACTCTATGACATAAAAGGCCCTAAAATCTGATATTCATTACCTGTGAATATAAATGAAACACTGTTTTTAAATTCAATATCTCTCTCAAAAATCACTTACATTACCCACACTAAATAAATTATGTCTAATTGTATCTCATAAATTGTATATCATATATGTATCTCATTATTGTATTATTGTATCATTATTGTTTTTTTTTTTTTTTAATACTCATTTGTGCTTGGTATTGTTACACTACTGGTTTTACACTGATTACCTTCATTGCTTAGATTAATCTTAAGTTAATCTTAAGCCTGCAGTAAGGGCTATGCATTCTAGTGGCCTTGGTTGCTGATTTTAACTGTATTTTTTGTTACTTCACTGTATCATGTTTCAAATTAATAAATAAATAAATAAATAAATAAATACAGCTGCATATAGTATCATAAAAATAGCAAGCTTTGTGTAGATTACTTAGGATAACCTCCCCCAAAAAGTCAGAACGAGTGAGTTATTTCCTCTTGGGTCCTTGATATATCATAAGTAGTGATGAAGGTGGATCAGTGGCTCCTATGGCTGAGTGGCTCTTCATGAGTGGCTACTCCGGAAAAAGGGCTGCAGGCTGAGTGGCTCCTTTTCCTGAGGGCTCCTTCATGAGCGGATCTTTTCACACCTATATGGTAATGACTTGACCTTGCCCTCAACCCACCCACGGTCCCACCCACCCACGACCCCCACCACGTACCCCCACCCACGACCCCACCAGGCCCCCCACCTATGGGACCCCACCTTGCACCCGCCTGCCGTGCCCTCGCGCCCGCCTGAGCCTCGCACCCTCGCCTGCGCCTTCTGCTGGCCTCTGTAGCGTTGTCGGATCGCCCCCGCACCCCCGAATTTTTTCCGATTTTTTTTTTTTAATTTTTTTTTTATTTCATTTTCTTATGATCTCGGATCCAAATTTTGAGGTTTCACCTCCCACTTTCACCCCAATCCCATTTTTTTTTGATTTTCATTTTCTTATGATCTCTTGGATCAGTTTTTTGGGATTTCCCCCTCTGGGGGAAAGCATTCAAATGGACTACTTTCACCCCAAATATTCTCATCAATCTCGTGGATCAAGGGTTTTCTCGTAATACAAAGACTCCATCTCTCGGATCAGTTTTCTCGATATTACAAGACTCCATTCATTGGAGCAAGTTTTTGGATTCTCCCCTCTGGGGGAAGCTTCAAGATGAAATTCCTATGGGGCATGGTACTTTTCTTATACAGGTCAAAACAAGTGTGACGTCACCCCACGGTGTTTACTCGCGCCGGTCAGTGACGTCATGTGATGACTCACAAAAGGCTGAATCTTGTCGACTTCCCCCTATTGTCAGTGACGTCGTCACGTGATGACCACGCACTCAGGATGATCTTGTCGAGCAGCATTAATTAAAACTTGCAGGTTAACACTAGTTATTATCAAGCCAATGCATTTCATATACAACATAGGGAAAACATTTCATCTTAACCCTGGATAACCCAAATATTCCACATTTTTTCGTAATACCACAAACAGTCCACAATTTCTTACAAAATACATCACAAGTCTAGACATTTTTCTCGTTTTAACTATTTAATCAGAAAAGTCACCACAACACTTCAACTTATAACACTTTTCGTAAATTCATTGTCTTAATTTTACATATTACGAAGTTAATACAACCACACACCTACTTTACTTTGACACCTTCAAAACACACTCATAATAAATTCTTTTGTTGAATACTCCAAAAATGCCTTTGAATTTCCAAAACTACATGAAACACTTCCAAAATAATCATTTTTGACGTATTCCCAATACACTCTGATACTACTAAATACCACACTGATCGTCAAAACACCACCAAAATCACCATTGACTAAGATCAACATACAGACTACGCCCTTTCACACAAATGCCCTCAAATCACTATAACCAAGGACGCAATTACTCAATTTCTATGAGGACACTCGCTCCAAAAATAAGATACAACATGAACGCAAAAAAATGAACACAACTACCCACCAATTGATATTCACGTTGCTGTATCTCTAGTTTGAACAACAATGCCCACATGCCATACACCCAATCACAACACCCACATCCACAATTTTTTCTGTTATGTTAACTAATTGTATCAGAAAAAGTCACAACAACAAAACCCACTTATAACATCTTTTCGGTTATCTCTAGTTCGACACAATACCACAACCCACAAACACCCCACAACCCACAACACACAATCCACAATTTTTTCTCGTTTAACTAATTTCATCAGAAAAGTCACATCAACAACCCATCAACTTTAACATCTTTTTCGATATCTCTAGTTCGACAACTATACCACAACCCTCATTACTTACAATTATTCACAATTTTGCGTCAACAGAGTAATGTCGAGGCAGCTACGGTTGAAGCTCTGTCACAAGGCACTGTACAAAACTCTAGCTCCCCATTTGTTTCTCATCCTCATATCCGACCATAGACAAGGATGTCAGCATGCACAGTGTCTTCCTTTGCAGATGACACCGAACTGCATGACAGAGTCTTCCATTGCAGACACTGCAAAGGCTCCAGGCGGGACATCAACCAAATCTTTCTGTGGGTGCAGAAACATATGAAGTTCAACGATGAGAAAATTTCAATTCTCAGATATGGTAAACATGAGGTATTAAATTTCATCAGAGTACAAACAAATTCTCGCCGCATAATAGAGCGAACCCAACGTCAAAGACTGGGAGTGATTATGTCGGAGGATTCACCTTACAAGGACCATTACATTGTATCAATAGCATATGCTACGAAAAAATGCCAGATGCTAATGGAACCTTCAAACTAGGGAAGCCAAGCCATGATGACACTCTTCAGGTCACTAGTTCTATTAGGCTGGATATTGCTGCAACACTAACAGACCTTTCAAGGCAAGTGAAATTGCCGACCTAGAAAGAAAATGTAAGAGAACTTTCACGGCGCGGCATACGGGCTATAAAACAACCTCATTCTGGTGAGGCTTGAGGTTTCTAAACCTGTATTCCCTGGAAACGCAGGAGGGGAGTACTGATTATATACACTGGAAAATCTAGCGGGATCGTACCGAACTTGCACACGAAAACCCTCACTCGAAAGCAAAGACTTGGCAGACGATGCACCTTCCCCCAATGAAATCAGGGGTGTCCTAGCCGTTAGAGCCCATAAATAAGGTGTCAGGGGGCGCGGATGTTCAACTGCCTCCCAGCACACATAAGGGGGATTACCAACAGACCCCTGCAGTCTTCAAGCTGGCACTGGACAAAAGCACTAAGTCAGTTCTGATCAGGCGGGCTGTGGCTCGTACGTGGTTTGCGATGCATCCAGCGCAAACAGCTGGTTTGATCGGCGATGATACACCAGGGGAGGCTAGTCACAGACCGGGCCGCGGGGGCGTTGACCCCCGAAACTCTCTCCAGGTAAACTCCAGGTAATGCACATCCTACATACTTTACTAAAATTCTAATAAAATTTCTCCATTTACCCATCTCCTTGTTTCCATAAATTGATAATATACTCACAACAACTAATCATCTCACTACCAACTACTGCGGCATGTTCTACACCTCCAATCTTTTCCAATGCATCTAAAACTTTTCACTTCTATTATTCTTTTAAAATATTCACACATTCCTTTATTTTCAGTAAAATCCCCCATATTTCATTAATTTCCTAATAAACCCCTTCCCCATACCCCTCTCCATCTCACCCACATTTCTTCACATCACGCACCCGTCTCTCAAAAACCTGACAGAAACATACAAAAACAAACACAAAATAACATTTCACATCCACAAATGCATCGTGTGACAAAATACGCGATTCTAAAAGCTAGAGATCTCAGTGAATACTAGAAGGACTGCCTTCTAGTCATCCAGCTGTTACTGGGTTTTTCGTAAAAAGTTGTCAGGTATCCCTTGTCCAATTATCCATTAAAAATTCAGTATGGTTCAATAGTGCTTTAGGATTACAACTGGTAGGCTACTAAACTAGAGAAATTATAATTTAATAAATTTATTAAGTAAGGTAAGTTTATCTAGAGGTATATTATCAAATTAATTAATTACAGCAATCATAAATAAAATCAATCTCTCGAGTTCATTAGTTATTGTGTGAAAGCACATCACTTTATATTCAAATCCAACTCAAGCTGCCCACCAGATCACTCTAAAGTACTTATTGTTATCCTCTATGTCAATAAGTAACATGGATCCTAAATTCCTGTTGTTCAGAAAAGTTGCAAACCCTCGTTCGACTTCAAATGATCTGAGATTGGGCTGAGCTGAGTGGATTGGTCAAGGGACTCCACCATCATATATTATTCGTGCAGCGCTTCACAGGTGTTCAAAATAGCTTTGTACAAAGCACCTCAGTTAGATGCTTAACAAGTGTAGCGCTGGGTCACATTGCTTGGAAAAATGCTCATCTAAGTCACACTGGTGTGCTGTGTTGTGCCAAGGCCCATCTTCTCACGTGCTATGATATGATCAAGAAAACACCAGGACGTTTTGAATTAGAATGTTTCAATTTGTAGGATCCAGGAGTCACAGCTGTCATGCTGATGCAGAGGCGGAAGTGCCCACATCGCCAGCCGCAGAGCTCCCGCCCTCACCCATCACCCCCATGATGAGGCAATAGGCCTCCCAGATACATTCATGTCTGATTACTGACCATGCAGAACTCAGACAATATGGTTGAGCGAGTCACTTATGGGAGTACTTCAACAGAGCACGATCACGTCTGCTATCACAATAGTAGTGCTGTGGGTGACACATCTGTCTGGCTGAGTCAGTGTCAGTCAGCCACCTGACTCGGCTGTTCGGGACTTCATACTTCCTGATGACGTAGTAAATGCTGGGGGGTGGTACACAACATGCAAGCTGCGGCATACAGTACTTGGGAAGCAACAATGGTGTTGAAATAACAGCTTGAGCCCACAAGGAAAAAACTTACAGAGAGTTGCAAATGAGTACATAACCACAGATAGTAGCCATTATGGGAAAATGTTTAGTGTGGTGATGATGACAACTGAGAGGCAGTGGTGTTAATAATCACACAAAAACGTATGAATTTCTGATAGTGGTGTTTACAATCACAAGTGAAGATTGTAAGGGCGTGAGGCCATCATGATAGTCAACCTGTGAGTTGTAATGTATAGATAGATACGAGTGTGTGGAGATGGCCCGGTTGTTGATTAATGGTGTATGTATCATGTTCATCATGATGAGGGAAGTGATAATGTGGATGATAGTGTGAGTGTATAAAAAGGGAGAGTGTGATTGCGAGGGATTAGTGTCACCTTCCATACATTTCACAGACAAAGAGCGCAGTGACCTTCTGTGTACAAGGACTCCCAAGGAGGTCTCACTATGGAAGTGCACGTAGGAGGCTCATGGATAAGGATAATCACTGATGATATGGATATTGATTTTGTCTGTTTGTTATTAGTAAGTTTTGTCATATTGCTGAGAAATTGAAAACTATTCCCTGGACTTTTATAATGGAACCAAACTCGTTAAACGATCCATTTTTAAGTTGGAAATATTTGCGTCAATTAGAAATAGATTTTTTCTGACCTGCATCATAATGTAACCACTGAATCATGATATTTGTGTGTCTACAAGAGTGCAGAGTCCCTAAAAATCCAACCCCCTAAATTGCCATCGTGTTGTTGCATCTATACCTCAATCTACTTAATTCTTGTGTTTATATTATTAAAAAATCACTTCCCAATCAACTTTCTTGCACATATGAAAAACAGAGGGGCTTCTGGATCCGGTGTTAGGATTTTATATTTGGGGGAACTCTGCTCTCAACATATTTACTTGTACGCTCCTGCTGATAAGTTTAAGTACTTGGAGCTCCCTACTTGTGCTCAGTTGAATACTCTCCTTATTGGTGATTATATGCAAGACACAAAAGCAATTGGAAAACTTCGTTTGGTAATGTTAATGCAATCAACTGTTGTCACTATTAAACAGTCCATGATATTGTGCAAATTGTAGGTGTCCTGAACAACACCATATCTATGGAGGCTGTCCTTGATCTGTGTCTTGGGCTTCAACATTACTTCTGCCAGCTGTGAGTCTTCCATTGTAACAGATATAGCGTTATCATTTCCCAAGGCTAACATCTCTTATATTGTAATTCTATTATCCCTGGTGGGGATATTCAATCGGTTACGTTCATAATGTTTCCCCTGATCAACATGAGGACTTTGTTGCACATGTTATGATGGTATAATTTCCTATGAGTGTTCCTCTGTCGAGACTTTTAACAATGGACCTTGTGAGCAGTATTCAGAACTTCTTAGAGCCGCCTTCTGAAACCTCCTACTACTTCTATAATCCAAATGACTTCCATAATAATCATCATCTTATAAAAATCATACCTATTACAAAGATTCTAAAATTCGAACATTGAAAGTTACCTGCTCGCAGACTAGGCCTAGCCTTTAGAAACCATCTTACTGAAATGCTGTGCATCTTCCAAACTGCCCATGCTGCTGCCAGAGTAGCGTATCGACAGAGCTGCGGCAAACAGACAGGAACAATTTGTCAATGGTCTCAATGCTCACACCCCCACTTCTTAGCAGGGCATGGAGGGGACATAAATAGATTTAAGGGTATACAGAAATGGGAGATCGCGCACTCATCCTATGCATAGGGCGAATGAGTTAGTCAGTGCTTGGGTGCTACATCTAGCCTATGACAGTTTAACAGTACCAACACAGGCAAATTTAATGGACAAATATGATGCAAGGGGAGAGACTTGTTTGCTTTATGCCAGCAAGGGCAGATGACTGCAACATTCCTTTCACTAATTATGAACTTGATGCAGCACTATTAAGGGCAACGCCACGTCGCACTGCGTGAGGATGGTATTACTTACAACATACTCAGATTGACTGTGTCGAGTACCAGTTTAATCTTTACTTGAATTATAGCACATGAGGTTATGTCTCTGGGGAGCTTCCCTAAAATTCATGGTCCAATAGCTCATTATTCCATTCAAAGCCCAATCACAAAAACTCATTTCGCCAATATCCTTACTAGCGCGTGTGTTAAACATTGGAAAGGATGATCTTATCGTCTTAGGCACAGAATTAAGGAATTTATTGTCACCCGGTTGCAGGCTTCATGCATGGAAGGGAGTGTGCTCATTTGCATTACACCTTTCTCACTTGCACACTGACAGTCATAACTACGTTACTTGACCTTAAATCCGTTTGATGTAGCCAACCGGACATGTAATCAATTAGTGAACTTGTACCAGAAGGATGTTGGGAGGAGGTTCTCCTGGATTAAAGGTTACCTGCTCAACAGAAAGTCGTCTGTGTTGTTCAGGGACATAGAAGTGTAATAAAGATTTTGAATTAGGAACCCCACAGGGAGGTGTGCTTTGTCCCACCCTTTTTCACCATTTTGATTAATGCCTTATTAATGCCATGCTAGACAGCCCATCATTATAGGGTTAGTTTTGCTGATGACTTAATGTCTTAACATTACTGGATTCTCCAAACCCCCAAAACATTTTAATTGTTTTAGCCTCCGTGATCAGGGAACCTGGGGTTAATAATCTCAGGGGATAAAACAAAGATACTCAACAGGCGTCCTCTCGCCAGAGAGGCACAGTTCGTCAGATCCAGTTGCTTGATGGGTCGCTTCTAGATTATGTAAGCAAATACAGGTATTAGGCTTTGAGGTTCCACTACTGGACCTAGTTGTACGAGACTTTGTCGCCAATACAAAGAAAGGGCTGAGAGCACTTAGAGTGTGGCAGGTTTTCATCCCAGGTATGGTGTTAATGTTAAAATTGTGAAAATGATGTTGGTGTCTTGCTTTTATTAGATCATTGGTTGATATGCAGCGCACTACTTGACACTCGATGTCTGATGGAAGCTAGGAGGGCTGGAAAACTGCTAAACGCAAGCAATGAGGAGCATCCTCGGATGCCCTCGTACTGCCAAAATTTTAAATATGCGGATATGAAAACTTAATATTCACGCATTAGAGATGTGTTACTGAAGAAATATCCTTATTGGGGGTCAATATGCTTAGGCTAGCCCATTCAAACCCTGAACCGAAGCCTCCAAATTTCCTCAGCACTGGTGACATGCCTTCCAGTGGATCGAAAAAACTGGAACCGACTCCGCATGAACAGCTACTGATCTATATCAATGTTGGACAACAGAGCATTTCCCTGCTCCCTGGGATATTACCCCATTCCAAACTACCATTCCTCCATTACCCCGAAACTTCTTAAAATCAAAACAATGCATCGTCTTGAGCCAAACAGATGCCTTAAGCTGTATTGAGAACGTAGTCACACAGAAATCAACTTTCAAATTTATTTACGTCGATGGTTCTGTTCACAGTCACTGGTTGCAGCTGGTAGTGCTGACTGTTTGTCACACAGAGTGATGGTCTCATAGAGGATCTTGGGAGCACGCATCAAATAAACTGGGGCCTCTACCTTCAAACAGAAACTGTTTGCCATACTCCTTGCACTCAAATGTGTCCATGTATCTAAGGATGACACTTTTAATTGTAACTGATTCTCTGTCATCCATAAATGCTCTAACTCATTAAAGTATAAATTGTGGCATGGCTTTTGTCAGAAGCCAGACAGATATGGTTAGATTGTGGACAGTGGAGGTCAGAGTGCACCTGCTTGGAATCCATCTCACATTGGTTCTTCAGTTGCCTTGATTGGTAATGATTAAATTGGTAAGCTGTTGCTTGCAAAGAGGGTGTAGATTACAATCTTGGGTTGTCATTTAGCAGTTTGAGAACAATAATACCGAAAGAACTTCAAATGAACTTTATTGATTAAGCTTACGGGAGAGATTGACACAAGTCAGTCATCTATCATCATTCCATCATGCAGGAGGAGCCACATGTCTTTGGTGCATCCAACAAGATAAGTAGACTCTGGATGTACTAATCTGCCGGCTCCGGCTGGGTTACAATGTATCTTTGCAGGTTTATTCACCACACCAGATGTAGACCAACGAATGTAACTTTGCCAGATAGACTATTGTCACCACATTGCGTCATTATGTACTGGCGTGCGATCAAATTAATGTGAATTTATGAAACTACTCACTAGAAGGGTTTTTCAATGAAATGGTACGTATTTTTTATCACTGTGGTATATTGCAGACATTTGGAGAAATACCCTGACTTTTGCTAGCTGTAAATAAAGCATTTCCACTTGTGTTGCATCGTGTGTGGTGTGTGTGTGTGTGTGTGTGTGTGTGTGTGTGTGTGGTGTGATGTGTGTGTGTTTGTGTGGGTGTTGTGTGTGTGGGTGTGTGTGAGGGTGACTGTGTGTGTTTGTGGTGTGTGGGTGTGTGTGTGTGTGTGTGTGTGTGCTGTGTGTGTGTGCATGCGTGTTGTGGGATAGTGTGTGAGGGAGTGTGTGCGGGTGTGTGTGGGGTGGGAGGATGTGTGATGTGTGTGTGGTGTGTTGTGTGTGTGTTGTGGCTTGTGTGGGTGTGTGTGTGGCGTGTTGTGTGGTGAGTGTGCATTGTGGGGGTGTGTGTTGTGTGTGTGGGTGTGTGTGTGTGGGTGTGTGTGAGGTGTGTGTGTGTGTGGTGAGGTGTGTGTGTTGTGGGTGTGTGGGGGTGTGTTGTGGGTGGGGTGTGCGTCCTTGTGTGTATGCATATATTTGTCGCTCGTGTGCACATGCGTGCGTGTCGCCCTGTCTGTGTGTATGTGCGCGCGCGCACTAGTGTGGGTGTATGATCCACTTAATATTTGTAATTTATAATTATATACAATTGTGACCAGGTGTGGACGTATCAGTGGTTCATTACTTTGTAATTTGTGCATGACTGTAACCATGGATAGGAGTGAAGTGAAGTGACTTCATTACCTCTGTATTGCAATGATTAGTGACCAGATCTACCTGGAGTTCATTACCTTTGTAACTAGTTCAGCTATCATAACTTTGAGGGTCGTCACGGACCCATTATGTACTTTGTATCTTTTGACTACCGCCCACTGGATGGGTATGGGTGATAAGATATTAAATAAAGTGTGTGAGTGTGTTGAAGTGTGTGTGTGTGTGTGTGTGTGTGTGTGTGTAGTGTGTGTGTGTGTGTGTGTGTGTGTGTGTGTGTGGTGTTGTGACTCAAAAATCAAATATTGGCACAAATAATCCATTACAGTTGTGACCGTAGGTGTGGAAGTGTGAATTGCTCATTATCTATAATTTTTCATGATTGTAGCCAAGTATAAACGTAAGTACCATTCTACAGAATTCATTACCTTTGTAACTTGTGAGCTCATTACCTTTTGTACCTAGTTCAGCTATCAAAACTTTGGGGGCCCAGTCCCTGGACCATACGTACCTCTGTTATCTGTAAATACCTTTGTAACTTGTCATGATTGTGACCAGACTTACCTGGAGTTTCTTCATTACCTTTGTAAATTGTGAGTTCATTACCTTTGTAAATTGTGAGTGCATACTTTGTAAATTGTGAGTTCATTACCTCTGTAACTTCCTCTGCTATCACACAAACTTTGGAGTCAGTCCCTGGACCAATTTATGTTACCTCTGTAATCTTTTGACTACCGCCACAGGATGGGGTATGGGGTGCATAATAAACATATTAAACAAACATTTATAATTTTAAGTACGGTCAGGTACATTAACTATAAGATACTACAATTATGTACAAGTAAGTAGTGTATGCGTGAAGTGCTCTTAAGTAGTTAGCTATTTCTCAAGACTCGAATAAAGACTAAAAACTCAGCTGGAACTGACAAAGTCTCAAATAAACTAACTTCCTTGACCGATGCAACCGACAGTCTGCTTGAAAAACAAAAGAATGCTAAGCCCAATAGCAATGCAATATCAAGCGATGCGTCACAGAATCGGAACTGGGGAATATATAAAGACACTATGTAGGGACCATCAGCAGATCTCCATAAAAGTGACAAAACTGCCGATAATACTGAATCTATGTTCAAGCATAGGAAAAGGGACTGTGACAATACACAGGATCCAGTACAAAGATTAGGTCCCAGAAGCTATAGTAAGGACTGAGATATCAGAGTGTCTATGTGACACACAACTCAGTTCCATTATTCGAAAATCACTAGTCTTTAACATTGTTCTTGTGAACAAAGTTCTACAGAACTAACAAGAATAATGAGACAGACATCTGTCCAACAGCATGCGGTCTCGAGCCGACTGAAAATCTCGAGAGGTTTAGAGGACACCCCCCTCGATCACGTGATAGCTAGTTGACTAACTGCAGCTCAGAAGGCCGGCAGTTATAACGGAGCGAACAAGCGAATAATTACAGTTGTTTGACAATCAAGGGACTATACTGAGCACATATTATATAATCTAACACATAAGTTCAAATAAGAATTATACAGTCAAATACTAAGATAAAGTCATCCATTTACGAGTTTGCTATATCGCGAATATAAGCAATATAAATTAAATGAAAAGGTAATATACATAATATATACATAATTATTCTTGGAAACCATTCTGGGGTTGCTACACATCTCATCACCCATTTCAAATCCATAATCACTGTAACAAGATATTCACAAATTCTATGGGCCAGCCTATCACACACACAGAAAGTCACTTTACTTTGAAAAACTACCAAAAAAAACCATCATACCATTGAATACTCAAAAAAAAAACATTCATACACCCCAAAACCCACTGAATACTACCCCAAACATACTAAAATCACCAGAAACAAAGACAAAAAACACTACAGCTATTACCATTTTATAGAAATCCACATTCCTCCCTACACTAAATTTCTAATAAAATCTATCTCCTCAACTCCACATAGTTTAATATTATACTCATAACCCCACAGTTTTTCTTAGTTCAACTGTTTCATCAGAAAAAAAGTCACCCCCATTTTGACTCAGTAATATTCACAACATGTCACAAATTTTTAGAAAACACTCATTTTTTATAAATATATCACGAACACATCCAACTAAGATATGATATAAATCACATTTTTAGCCACATTCCCTCAATTTCGGTAATATGAACAAGATGATTGGGATAACATTAGAACATTTCCAAATTTCGTTGGAGCACATTCAAAAATATATTGGAACACTTCCAAAATGCATTAGAGTACTCCAAAATTACTTTGAACGACTCCATTTTTGGATATTTCCAAATTAGTTTTGGAAACTTTATCTTAAAATCGTACAATATTTTCTTGTTGGTAAACACACTCAATGGCAGAAATATTTACTCGATTTCCGAATAGAAACACAATCCTCGCTCTGAGAGACTCCTTGAGCTTATATGTCTTACCCCAAAGTATTGCATCATGATTTTTGTACAATCTCCTCCAGCGACGCCATGAAATGGTGTTCACACCCAAGGTAGATTTAAGATAATCATCTCTTTCCAGACCAACTGTGTCCTCTTGTGCTAAAATTTGGTGAGGTCACAGGGCTGACAGACACCATGAAATTAACTTAAATGAGATATAACATTTGTATTCTACGTCAATACTTTTTTCATGGTAAGGTTTGATTGATTTAAAATTCATCATGTCTTAAAAATTTTTAGTAAACATTTCTCTTTTTAATGAATGAATCATCATATATTATTAATCTTGGTGTAACAACACGCTCTAAACATCATAAATCCTCCTCTCTAAGTCTTGTTCTTCCAAGCCCCGTCACATCGGTACCTGTAAATGTTATATTTTTTTTATTTCATTAGCATATAATGGGGAGAAATTTGCATCATCACCTGTACAAGATATAAACCAACTAAATGTTACATATTTTTTTCACTATCCCAAACATATGCCTCTCAAGTGTTACATCAGTATTCTTCTCGTTAACTTAAATATCTTCCCATTATTATCTTAAAAGCATAATCATATTGTGTCCCCTTATTAACTTGAATTAAAAGCGTCTTGTTAACTTAAATGGTGTAAGTATTATGGTAGACATGATTCTTGGTGAAGAGGTAGAGAGAGAAGGCCGAAATGGTAAGTGACACATTTCATGAAGAGATAAATATGAGTTATATATATTAATTCAAATATATCTCTCTCTCTTCAAGTTATAATTACTTCCTCATAATAATTTAAATGAATTAAACCTCTGATACAAGGTAAATAATTTTGCTTACCTTATAAGTTACTCATACATTAGGTTCAATATTTTTAATATATTGTTTAATATCTGTGAAAAGTTCTCTCCAAATTAATTTCCACTTCTTTGTGTTGTACCATCTATGCAAAATGCACAGATTATACTGTCTATTAAATATTTGACTGACAAAGTTTTCAGATATATTTTTTTCCAAAATATAATATACCAGATCATCACTCCACTCCGTTACCATTTCATCAATGAATTTATGAGAATCAAGTTCATTTTCTAACCAATTTTTAACTCGTTGAAAATTCTTTTCACTCAATGATTCACCATCTTTCCTTAAGAGTTGATTGGTAGTGTTGCAAAATTCCAACCAAGGAAGATCTTTCACCGTTTCACACATAACAATGAAATCGCCAAGTTTCCCCATATTAGATGCTTTCCATGTGGTTCCCGGACAATGTCTGGGGGTGACTTACACTCAACTCTCCCATACACATAAAGAGTTGCTAAATAGTATTAAATGAAAATTTCATTAAACTTACCTAAACTAGGATCAGCCATTTCAAAATCCATTTTCTTAATTAATTTTTTGGGCTTTGGTATAATAAAAGTTTGAGATAAATGACTACTCCATTCACATTCTCGTAACAATAAATTTTCCAATATTTCTTCACTCCATCGTTGAGTCATTTCTCGTACCTCAGCTACAAACACTTGTTTTGGGAGAACATGTTCCGTATCAACTCTTTTTTGAATGGGTTCGACTCTCTTAATTGTATATAACATTTCTATAAACACCACACTAGTATGTTTTGTCGCAACCACCTCCATATTTCTTCTTCTGCTCAAGTGATTCCTTACCATTTCACTCCAAATATTTATACCAAAAATTTCAATTGTTGTCATCATTGAATATCATTTTTTTTTAATAATACAAATACACATTACAGGGGATTTCTTCAAAGCATATATATTATCCATTGTATATTTCAAATAATATGTTTAGCCATTGTTAACTTATCTTATTTTTCAGTAAAAAGAAATATTCAGACAATATTTTTTTTGGCAACACTTACTACTTGCTTGTGACGTCACTATCCAGCAACACGTTAAAACAGGATAGAGCATCTTCCCATTATTAACTTAAATGACTAAAAGAGTGACGTCACGATACTCATTGATCAAATTATCTTACCTTTAATTGTCTTCATGAATTTCCAAGTATGTACCATTGGTATAGTAATAACATGTCATAATACCATTGAAGTAAGTTATGATTACACTCTACAGGACCCAACAAACGCATTACCAATTCCAATCATTTGCTAGAAATCAACACACTTGGCGAAGTTCCCTTATGGGGGTTTGTTCATCTATCATCCACGATACAACTTTTTCTTGCTAAGATCACCTCCTCCGGATATTAAAGGTTTATATTCATTCCACTTAAGATTCCTCACCTCACCAAAGAAATCCAACAAATGTTTAACTCTCCCCATCCTGTATGACACTAAACTTGTGCTGGTTCATTCACCTATCGTCATGGTGATGCCACGTAGTGTTTTTCATGGAACAAATTTCTCTACACATATAGTTATAAAAACTACTAACTCGACAACCCTCGTGGTGAAAAGAGTATATGAAGACACATCTGTATTGAGTTACAAGAGTATTTAGATGGAGACTTCAGATCTACGTAAGTTACCTGGATTGTAAAAATTCAAGTGAGATTTTTGTTATAGTCTAAAAAAAAAAAAAGTTTGTGTTAGACTCATCTTGTGTTAAGTTAACAAGAGGAAAAGTTCATTTAATAAGTGGAAGTTACATGTGAAAAATTTGTTACAGAAGCAAAAGTGTCTACACATCACTGAACTGATAAAGAAATTATTAATTCGATAGAAGACCTTGATCACAACCCTCCAAAACGAAGGAAGGTGACTGAACAATATCTCACCGATAAAGAAATGCTTATAGCAATGGAAGATTTTGAAAATGAGTTTTAGTGAGATATTATGAGTAAAAATTCACCCACAATGAATTTTTAGAAATTCTAATTTAGAAATATTTTTTTTTCATTTGTTGAGTAACAAACTTAATTTTTTTGGGTATAATACTATATTTTATCAAAATTACAGGTAAAGAAGCAACCAAAGATGAAGAAAAATATCTTTTGTTAATGAAAGGTAATATTACAAAAGATTTTAGTGGCAGCCTTGTGGCTTAGCGCTTCTTTTTGATTTTAATAATAAATATTTAGTGGCAGTGATAAAATTTTTTAGTACAACAAGCAAATTGTTGTGCTGTTAAATTTGGGAAAAAGGGAGGGCTTGCTGATGCTTTAAGTCAGGTTTTAACACTTAGCAATCCATATTTATTTAGATCACTGGATGTCATAAAGCAAATCTAGCTAGTGAAGTCACTCGTGATAAATTTGGGAGCATAAATTTGTAAATAATGGAAAAAAAAACTCCCTGATTGCCAATATGTTCGCACAGTATGCGATGGGACCTCCATATAAATATTATATGAACTGTAAAGTTGATAAGATCTACTATAATACATGCAAATATTTAGATACAAAGAAAGGTCGTGAGATTATATTCAAAGAGTCCCTGAATGATTTGTTAATGGTTTTTTAAACAATCCAAGGGGATTATAATGAAAAAATTGTGTTTCCAAAAGGGAAATTTGGATGTGCTCGCGGGGTGTTGGCATGCACACTTTATTTCTTTTAAAGTTAACAAGGGGAAAGTTCAGATTTTGCAAAGGAATTAAAGAAACGTCGTAAAAATCTGTTTCATTTTTTGAAAAAATATGAAAAATAAAATTCTCTATAATACTTTTTTTTTTTATTCCCAGCACTAAAAAAACCCTTTTAGGCAATGAATAGGTCATAGTCGGCGGGAAATGGTGATGGTATAAAATCTCTGTTCTTTGTTGTTCATACATTAGTACCTCTTCCCCAGGGTGCGACTAACCATCTAAAGAAAATGGGACGACAAAGGATGGAAAAATATTTTAAAATTGAAGAAGGAAAATTGACGATGAAAAATATTGTGAAACGTCTGCTTATTTTTCATCAAATTGTTTTGTATAAAGGTATGGTGCAAGTTTTATTTGGGAAAGAAATATCCTTTGCGATGTGTACGAGTAGGAACCATTATTTAATCTGAATGCAGGTTGAAGATCAGAACTCTGGAAAATGACGGTTTAAACCTTCCCGGATCAAAAAAAATTTGAATTTTCCCTTATTTAGCAGCCATAAAAAGAAAATTTGGGTATTGTGGACCTTGGGGGAAAATCCCCTTTCTAAAAATTTAATTGAAAAATCAAGAGATTCCCATTTGGTGTTGGTTTAAAGAAGATACTATCGCAGACAGAATAGATATTTAAGGGAAATCCATGAGAGAGTCAAAAAAAGTGTGAAAGACAAAAAATTACGAGGGGTTATCTTTCTGAAAGTATTGGGAGGTATAAATTAAATGATTTTTATCGGAATCACATTATAAACCCATACTCGAAGATATGATAATGAAAATTTTAAGGAAAAAGGGGATTCGTACAACAATGGTTGTCAAAAAAGAAATGAAAAACATTCCAAGGCAAGAATTAGAAGTGTTCGAAGTTTTTGTCTTCTAGAATGAAGGAAGTGCTTGGTATCCCCATGGGGTAAGCAAAATTATTATTTTTTGTTTTGGGGTTTTAAAATTATTTAAATTATTATGAGGAATAATTAAAAACTTGAAGAAGAGAGTATATTTGAAAAATATATAACTCTATTATTCTTCTAAAATGTGTCATTCCCATTTGGGCCCCTCTCTCCCCTGTTCACCAAAAATCAGTTACAAAATACTTACTCATTTAAGTTAAAAAGACATTTTTTAATTCAAGTTAAAAAAGGGACCAGTATGTTATGTTTTTAAAGATAAAAAAGGGGAAGATATTTAAGTTAACGAGAAGAATCTGATGTAACACTGAGGGCTATGTTTGGGATAGTGAAAAAATTGTAATTTTTAGTTGGTTTTTTCTTGTACAGGTGATGAGAAAATTTTCCCCTTTATATGCTAATGAAAAAAAAAAAAAATTAACATTTACAGGTACCGTGTGACGGGGTTTGGGAAGAAAAAGACTTAGGAGGGGGATTTATGATGTTTAAAAACGTTTTTTGTTACACCAAGTTTAATTTAATATGTGATGATTCATTCATTAAAAAAGAAAAATGTTTAAAAAAAAATTTTTAAAAGACATGATAAATTTTTAAATCAATAAAACCTTCCCATAAAAAAAAGTAATTGGGTAAAATACAATGTTTATCTCATTTAAGTTATTTCTGGGTCTGTCAGCCCTGTGCCCTCACCAAATTTTTGAAAAGGGCACATTTGGGTCGGAAAAGAATGATTTTTAAAAAACTATTGGGTGTAAACCATTTCGGGCGCGCTGGAGGAGATTGTCAAAAATCATGATGCAATACTTTGGGGTAAGACAATAAGCTCAAGGATCTCTCGAGGAGGATTGTGTTTCTATTCGGAAATCGAGTAAATATTTTGCCATTAGGGGTTTTTAAAGAAAAAGAAAATATTGTCGATTTTAAGAAAAGTTTCCAAAACAAATTTGGGAAAAACCAAAAATGGAGTCGTTCAAAAGTAATTTGGGTACTTATGTATTTTTTGGGGTGTTCCAAATATTTTTTGAATGTGCTCCCCAAGAAATTTTGGAAAAAGTTTAAAATTATCCCAAATCATTTTGTTCTTTACCCAAATTTAGGGAAGTGGCTAAAAAGTGATTTATATCTATCTTAGTTGGATGTGTTCGTGATTATTTATAAAAAATGGTGTTTTCTAAAAATTTGTGACATGTGAAAAATTTTCTGAGTCAAAAAAGGGGTGACTTTTTTTCTGATGAAACAGTTTAACTGAGAAAAATTGTGGGGTTTGAGATAATATTAAACTAGTGGAGTTGGGAGAAGTTTTATTAAAATTTTGTTAGGGGGGAATGGGGGATTTTTTATAAAATGGGTATTAGCTGGGGTGTTGATCTTGTTTCTGGTGATTTTTGTGGGTTTGGGTAGTTTCAGTGGTGTTTTGGGGGGGGTTTGAATGTTTTTTTTTTTTGGGATTTAAATTAATTTATGGTTTTTTGGTAGTTTCAAAGTAAAAAGGGTTGTCTGTGTGTGTGTTAGGTGGCCATAGAATTTTGTGAATATCTTGGTTCATGTTTAGTGGATTTTGGTGGGGGATGAGATGCATTTTTGGATGTGAAATGTGATTTTTTGTTTTGTTCTGAAAGGGGTGTTGAAAACGGGTGGTGGATGTGAAGAAAATTTGGGGGAGATGGGGGGGGGGGGTATGGGGGGTTGTTTAGAAATTTAATGAAATATGGGGGGGTTTTACTGAAAAAAAAAAGGTAAGTGTGAAATTTTAAAAGAAAATTATAGAAGTGAAAAGTTTGATGATTGGAAAGTTGGAGGTTAAAAAAACATGCCGCCGTAGTTGGGTAGTGAGATGATTGTTGTTGTGAGTATATTATCAAATTTTTGTGGATACAAGGAGAGGGTTGGAGAGGATTTTATTGAATTTTATAATGTGGGAGGAATGTGCATTTCATTTTGATTTGTAAAAAGGGAAAGGGGAAAAAAAATTTTATCGAATAAATTGTGAATAAATTGGTAAGTGTGAGGGTTGTGGGTATGTTGTCGAATAAAATATCGAAAAAGTGTTTAAGTTTTGGGGTTTTTGATGTGCTTTTTTTGATGAAATTAGTTAAAACGAGAAAAAATTGTGGGTTGTGGGTGTTGTGGGTTGTGGGGTGTTGTGGGTTGTGGGTTTGTTTTTCGAAACAGAGATACCAAAAGATTTATAATGGGTTGTTGTTGTGACTTTTTCTGATGAAATTAGTTAAAAAGAGAAAAAAAAGTGGGATGTGGGTGTTTTGGGATGTGGGGTTTGGTTGGGGGCTTGTTGTCAAAATGAGTACCGAAAAAAATGAATAAATTGTGGGTTGTTTTTCTTTTTTTTTTCGTTCAGTTGTATCTTGTTGAGGGAAGTGTACTCAAGAAATTGGTAAATCGTCTTGGTTTTGTGATTTGAGGGGATTTGTGTGAAAATGGGGTTAGTCTGTTTTTGTTGTCTTAGTTTTTGGTGATTTTGGTGGGTTTTGGGGTGTTTCAGTGGTGTTTTAGGTTTGTATTCAGGGGTATTTGGGATATCAAAATGATATTTTGGGAAATTTTTTCGTGTTGTTTGGAAATGTTCAAAGGTATTTTTGTGAGTATTTAAAAAATTTAAAGAGGTGTTTTTGAAGGGGGTTCAAAGTAAAGGAGGTGTGTGTGGTATTTAAATTCGTAAAAGTAAAATTTTGACTATGAATTTTGAAAAGTGGTAAAAAGTTGAAGTGTTGTGGTGACTTTTTTTATGAAATAGTTAAAAAAAGAAAAAAACTAAATTGTGTTGTATTTTGTAAAGAAAATTTTGGATTGTTTTGGGGGTTAACGAAAAAATGTGGAATTCTTTGGGTTATCCTGGGTTAAAAGTGAAAATGTTTTCCCTGTTGTATATGAAATAATTGGTTGTAAATAAATAGTGTTTTCCGCTTTTAAATTAATTCTGCTCGACAAGATTCAGCTGCGTGGTGTGCGGTCATCACTGACGTCACTGACATAGGGGGGGGTCGACAAAATTCAGCCTGTATGTGTGAGGTATACGGACGTCACTGCCCCCCGAGTAAACAAGGTGGGGGGGACGTCAAAACTTTTTTGACCTGTAGTAAGAGAAAGTACCATGCCCCCTAGGAGGAGTTCTTTTAAGCTTTCCCCCCCGAGGGGAGAATTCAAAAATTTATCCAAGGAGTGGATCTTGGGATTTCGAGAAAAAATTTATCGGGGTGGTCTTTTTATCGAGAAAACCCTTTTCCAAAGGGGAATGGAGGAGGAATATTTTGGGTGAAAGTGGGGCCCTTTTGAATGCTTACCCCAAGGGGGGAATCCAAAAAATTTGATCGAGGAGATCATAAGAAAATGAAATTCCAAAAAAAAAAATTGGGATGGGGGTGAAAGTGAGAGGGGGAACCCAAAATTTGATCCGAGGAGATCATAAAAAAATGAAATTCAAAAAAAAATTCAAAAAAAATTGGAAAAAAAATTCGGGGCGCGGGGCGACCCGGGGACGACACTGCCGAAGGCGCAGCAGAAGGCGCGGGTGGGCGCGAGGGTGCAGGCGGGCGCGAGGGCGGGGGCGGGGGGGGGGTGCGGGTGCGGGGGGGGAGCGTGGTGGGGGTCGTGGGTGGGGTGGTCTCGAGGGCGAGGTGGTCTCGAGGGCGAGGTGGCTCGGGGTGAGGGGTCTTGAGGGCGAGGTCAAGGTCATTAGCAACAGGTGTGAAAAGAAGTCTGTCAGGAAAGGGAGCCCCTCAGGAAAAGGAGCCACTCAGCCGCACCCCTTTTTCAGGAGGACCCACTCAGGAAGAGCCACTCAGCCGTAGGAGCCACTGACCCGCCTTCAACACTACTATCATGCTATTAAACCTTAAAAGCTAAAACAGCTAAGAACACACTTTGTGAACAGCAGTGACAATGAAAGGAGATATGAAAGGAATGAGGTTACCTCGCGAACAATGTGACAGGTCATGCACAGTGTGGTAGCTCCTATCATAGTGTGGTAAGACCTGGCAATAGTGGGAGCTTCTAGAACAGTGTGGTAGCCCTAGAAAAGTGTGGTAGCTCCTAGAGAAGTGTGGAAGCTTCTAGCATAGTGTGGTTATTTCCCAGGACAGTGTGGGAGCTCCTAGCACGTGTGGTGGCTCCTAGTACAGTGTGGGGAGGTTCTAGAACATTGTGGTAGCTCCTAGGAGTGTATGGTAGATCGTAGCACAGGGTGGTAGCGCATAACACCGTGTGATGTTCGTAGCACATTCTGGTAGCTTTTAGCACAGTGTGGTAGCTCCTAGTACAGTGTGGTAGCTCATAGCACGTGTGGTAGCTCGTAGCACAGTGTGGTAGTTGGTAGCACAGTGTGGTAGGTTGTAGCACAGTGTGGTAGTTGGTAGCACCAGTGTGGTAGCTTGTAGCACAGTGTGATAGTTGGTAGCACAGTGTGGTAGCTCGTAGCACAGTGTTTTAGTTGGTAGCACAGTGTGGTGGTTGTAGCACAGTGTGGTAGTTGGTAGCACAGTGTGGTAAATTGGTAGCACAGTGTGGTAGGTTGTAGCACAGTGTGGTAGGTTGTACCACAGTGTGGCAGTTGGTAGCACAGTGTGGTAGCTCGTAGCACAGTGTGGTAGTTGGTAGCACAGTGTGGTAGTTGGTAGCACAGTGTGGTAGGTTGTAGCACAGTGTGGTTTGTTGGTAGCACAGTGTGGTAGGTTGTAGCACAGTGTGGTAGTTGGTAGCACAGTGTGGTAGGTTGTAGCACAGTGTGGTAGTTGGTAGCACAGTGTGGTAGGTTGTAGCACAGTATGGTAAATATCTTGCTACTAGGAGGTTTCAACTTGAGACACCTAAAATGGAGGAGTGTAGCAAATAATATTTTAGCAGAGATCACCCCAGAAAGCAGCTCAGATTGAAAATTCACGCACACACACACACCACACCACACACACACACACACACACACACACACACAACACACACACACACACACACACACACACACACACACACACACAGTATGAAAACGACATAGCATCGAAAGTCAAATCTGACCCGAAACTGCTGTATAGCCACATTAGGAGGAAGACAACAGTCAAGGACCAGGTGATAAGGCTGAGGAAAGAAGGTGGAGAACTCACAAGAAACGATCAAGAGGTATGCGAGGAGCTCAACACGAGATTTAAGGAAGTATTTTACAGTGGAGACAGGAAGGACTCTGGGGGAACAGACCAGATGGGGACACCAGCAAGGAATACACCAACAGAGTTGGACGACATACATACAGATGAGGAGGAGGTGAAGAAACTGCTAAGGGACATCGATACCTCAAAGGCAATGGGACCGGACACATCTCCCCGTGGGTCCTTAGAGAGGGAGCAGATATTGTTGTGCATGCCACTTACCACAATCTTCAACACATCCCTGGAAACTGGGCAACTACCTGAGGTATGGAAGACGGCAAATGTAGTTCCCATTTTTAAAAAAGGAGACAGAAGAGGCACTAAACTATAGACCTGTGTCATTGACGTGTATAGTATGCAAAAATTATGGAGAAGATTATCAGGAGGAGAGTGGTGGAGCACCTGGAACGAAACAGGAGTATAAATGCCACCAGCACGGATTCACGGAAGGCAAATCCTGTGTCACAAACCTTCTGGAGTTTTATGATAAAATAACAGAAGTAAGACAAGAGAGAGAGGGGTGGGTTGATTGCATCTTCTTGGACTGCAAGAAGGCCTTTGACACAGTTCTCACAAGAGATTAGTGCAGAAGCTAGAGCATCAGGCGCATATAACAGGAAGGGCACTGCAATGGATCAGAGAATACCTGACAGGGAGGCAACAACGAGTCATGGTACGTAATGATGTATCACAGTGGGCACCTGTGACGAGCGGGGTCCCACAGGGGTCGGTCCTAGGACCAGTGCTATTTTTGGTATATGTGAACGACATGATGAAGGGTTAGACTCAGAAGTGTCCCTGTTTGCAGATGATGTGAAGTTAATGAGGAGAATTAAAATCTGATGAGGACCAGGCAGGACTTCAAAGAGACCTGGACAGACTGGACACCTGGTCCAGCAAATGGCTTCTCGAATTTAATCCTGCCAAATGCAAAGTCATGAAGATAGGGAAGGGCACAGAAGACCACAGACAGAGTATAGGCTAGGTGGCCAAAGACTGCAAACCTCACTCAAGGAGAAAGATCTTGGGGTGAGTATAACACCGAGCATGTCTCCGGAAGCACACATCAATCAGATAACTGCTGCAGCATATGGGCGCTGGCAAACCTGAGAACAGCATTCCGATACCTTAGTAAGGAATCATTCAAGACACTGTACACCGTGTATGTCAGGCCCATACTGGAGTATGCAGCACCTGTTTAGAACCCGCACTTGATAAAGCACGTCAAGAAACTAGAGAAAGTACAAAGGTTTGCGACAAGGTTAGTTCCAGAGCTAAGGGGAATGTCCTATGAAGAAAGATTAAGGGAAATCGGCCTGACGACACTGGAGGACAGGAGGGTCAGGGGAGACATGATAACGACATATAAAATACTGCGTGGAATAGACAAGGTGGACAAAGACAGGATGTTCCAGGGAGGGGACACAGAAACAAGAGGCCACAATTGGAAGTTGAAGACACAAATGAGTCAGAGAGATAGTAGAAGTATTTCTTCCAGTCATAGAGTTGTAAGGCAGTGGAATAGCCTAGAAAATGACGTAGTGGAGGCAGGAACCATACACATTTTTAAGACGAGGTTTGATAAAGCTCATGGACGGGGGAGAGAGAGGGCCCAGTAGCAACCGGTGAAGAGGCGGGGCCAGGAGCTAGGACTCGACCCCTGCAACCACAAATAGGTGAATAGGTGAGTACACACATACACACCACACACACACCACACACACACACACACACACACACACACACACACACACACACACACACACACACACACACACACACACACGAGCTATTAAATCTCTGCTCCAAATTCACCTTAAACCAGCAAATATTAGAGCCTACAAGACTAGAAAATATGTTGGACCTCATCCTCACTAACAACGATGATCTGATACATAATATAACGATATCAAAGATAATACACTCAGATCCCAACATAACAGAGATACAGACATGTATGCACAGGGCTCCTGGCCAGCAAAATGTGATCAGTTATGAGGGTGTCTTCACAAAATTCAATTTCAATAATAAAAACATACAATGAGAACAAGTCAGCCATGTCCTAAATGAAACAACCTGGGAAGATATCCTAAACAACACAGATTCTAACATTTGCCTAGAAAAAATAAACTCTGTAGCACTTGAGGTCTGCTCAAGGCACATTCCATTAAGAAAAAGAAAGAGAAGATATAAATTAGAAAGAGAGACGTTGAGCTGCTGAGAGGGGCCAATATATCTGAAATACGAAGGGAGACACTGATCAATGAAATTGCAAATATCGAACTTAAGCTCAAGGAATCTTACAGGAGACAAGAATCACAGAAAGAACTAAAATTGCCATAAGGAAATTGAAAAAAAAACTTTCTTCTACGCCAAATCTAATGGAAAAACAGCATGCAGCATTGGGCCCCTGCTTAGGCGAGTAAGGGTCGACAATCCAAATGAATTCTTGATGAACGAGACCCAAAATCTGGTCATCTCAAAAATCTTGGATATTATCCTAACACCACAAAACTTTGAAAAGACAATAAATGGCATGCCCATGCACTCTGCCAAGATCCAAACTCATGGTTGTCCTTGTTCATCAAGAACTGCAAAAAAAACCCTATCATGTGCCTTCAGCATTCTATGGAGAGCATGGACACAGAGGTCATTCCACACTCACTAAAAACAACAGACATAGCACCACTCCACAAAGGTGGCAGTAAAGCAATTGCAAAGAACTACAGACCGATAGCACTAACATCCCATATCATAATAATCTTTGAAAGGTTCTAAGAACAAGGTCCCCAACCACCTAGATACCCATCAGTTACACAACCCAGGGCAACATGGGTTTAAAGCAGGTCGCTCCTGCCTCTCCCAGTTACTGGACCAGCGGCAGCAGCAACCTCCAAGCTCCGTACTTTTCTCCAACTATCAGAGCCACCAATGCTCCTATGATGACCTAGTTACAAGCAAAACTGCACTGCCCAACGTAGCACCCAGAATGACCAAAGATTACCAACAGTGAAACTTACAAATCGAAAATATTAGAGATCAAAGGACGACTGCCCACAAACCGAAAGCAACACCCGCTGCCAGCCGAACAACGTAACCCCAAGCTTTGTATAACTACAACTTCTTCTTAACTACAACAATTCCTGTGTATTATGAGGCGCAATCTAAGAGGAAACGCACCAAGGCCAGCAAGAAAAACACCCAAAAAAACAACTATTCAACAAGTGTAGCCAGGAGGACGCCGGCCCAGCAACCACCCACTCACCCCCCGCTCAAGGTGACACCACAACAATAACAACAAATATGGGGTGGCCCCCAGCCCATCCTCCCCTCTCTTCCCCGGATTCAACCTACCAAGTAGTCTCTCAGGTATGACCAACGATCCAGTACCCTTAAGCATGCATTCCACCTTTGTTATTGAAAATATGAATCTTCGAGAGGGCACTAACAAAACAAGACACCAGGATGACACAACTCGAGAACAAAATCCTCAGTCTTGAACAAAAGTTAAAAACCAGGAATGACTAACTGGGGCAAGACCACCCAAACATATAGATACCCTTACCCAAAAATATTATCTTTTAATACAAAAGGTTGAAAAGCAGTAAAGAATGGAAGAAAACTTAGAAAACCCAGTCAGTGATCTTGCTTAAAGAAGAAAAAAGTGAGAAAGTAAACATCGGCTCAGAATATTTAACAGTCCACTTTTTCCCAGTGAATGAACCAAAACAAAAGAAAAGAAATTACTCTCAGTATAAAGGACCAAAAAAGTGTTTTTGTACCGGGTCAGAAATAAAAGAAGGCAGGTTCTAGGATCCCAGGGTAAAAAAAAGTGTTATGCTTAGTTCCCTCACTGCAGGAAAAAAAGCTTAATTATGCATTTTAAAGAAAGAAAGAGGTATACAAAACGAGTGTCTTACCAAAAAACGTCAAAACCCCCTGTTAAGTCAAAAAACTTAAGGGGAGAATAAGAACAATACCCCAAGCTTCCACGGGAGGGGAAATTTTTGTTGGAAAAACAAATGTAGGTCAATGTCACAATCACAAAGAGATGACTATCACGATTTCTCGGGATACTGATTTTTAAGAGAAAACAAATGTCCACCAAAAGCCTAGTAAGTAGTGTATGTTTTGCTCCATTATTTTTAAATCTCTAGTCAATCTTTTGAAAAAAAAATAATCAACTACCTTTTATGTGATTTTATAGAAAGCAAAAGTACCTTTTTTTTTCTTATTTACTATTGTTTGCTTAAAATTAGCTGAATCGATACTTTCTCTGTCCAATTATCCCTTTTTTTTAAATTATCAATTGATATTCTTACAAAAATTAATAATTACCATTTTTATATAAATAAATTTACTTTTAAAAAAATTTTTGACTCATTTAATAACCATTACTTGTCAAATTTCCCTTTAAACCAGTTTTAATACCCATTTATATCTTAGGTATCAAATTACCTTGTACTGCCTTTAAAACCTCAAGTATAATACCGTGCAATTTGAAAGAAAAAACATTACTTTTTCATTTTTTGAAATCTTTTTTACTAAAATTTTTTTAAAACCCATATTTACTCCCATAATTTTATTTGTACATTAAAATTTTTTATTTTCCCCTAACATTTTTTTGCAAATTTTCCCAAAGTTTTATATTAAAACCCCAAACCCTTTTATTTTACCCTTTTACCTGTGTCCCGTGCACTTGTGTCCCTCTGTCCCTGTGTACCGTGGTGTACGTCTCCCATTTACTTCTATTAAAACCCAAAGACATTCCCATTGTTATTTTTTACTTATTATTTTTTTGGTATTTAATTTGTGAATTTTATTTTGTCAATTAAATTAGTTTATCTTGATTTGGGAAAAACCATCCCGTTAGTGCATTGAAGTCCCATTTAAATTTGTATTTTATTTTATAAGTTTATGTTATAAGCCCTTTTCTATTTTTTTTTTTTTTTTTTACACGGTATTCTCCGGCCCCGGGTTTTTTAAAAGTGTGGTGCCCGGCCTTGGCTCCCTATGGGGGGAGGTCTCGAGTTTAAAGTCTCCCATGGGGGAAGGAAAGTACCTCCTATTTTTGGGCCCAAGTGCCCCGGCCCTGCACTTTCCCCCGCCTCCGGGGCTGTGGGGAGAAGCTACCCCTCGGGTCTGCCATCTACCCGCCTAAAAGGGGTGGGGGCAGTTTTGAGTGCAGTGTAGCAAGTCAGGGGGTTCCTATTCTAAGATTGTTTCATTCTTGGGGCTATATTGTGTGGGGGCATTGTGATATTTCAATTTGTTATTGTTCAAGGCCCTTAATATCTTTTGTAACTAGTACCAACTACCATATATTTTTTTTTCTTTTTTTTTTTTATTTTGTCCCTTTAAATTGCAATTTTTCTTGTAAATTTTTAAATCTAGTTTATACTCTAATTCTTGTAAACAATTTATATAACACCTTAGTGCAATTACATTGAGAGTCTTGTATCTTTTTTTATTTTAGTTTAAAACCAGTTTTTTACTATAACTAATTTAGTCAATAATAGAAATACCAAATTTCTTTTAGACCATGTGTAATTACTAGGGGGTTTGGGTGCTTTTTTTAATTTTGTTTTTTATTTATTGTTTAAAACCCTAGTTGTACTATAGCTCATTCTGCTAAATACATAAAAATTCCAAGTCTTTAAATTAGACCTTAGTGCAAATTCAAGTGAGAGTTTGTGCTTTTTTTAATTTGTTTTTATATTATTATTTTATCCCTAGTTGTATTTTGCTTTCCAGCACAACATTTTGCCAAACCAACTCCTTTAAGTGTATTAGTGATATTCTACATGACCAAAATGATGCTTACACTTGTCCAAAAATTCCCACCCCCTAAGAATCGTATAAAAATCAACACACAACCAGGATATAAATAACCATAATTTAAAACCCGGAGATTGTCACGTTGCCCCCATATAAACCCCCATAATCTGACACCAATCAAACCCATTGGAAAAATAACGCCCTTTTCTACCCGCATCACAAGCCGACTATCCCAAACAATGTAAAAGTTATCCGTACTTAAATACATCATTAGGTCCTTAAACAAAAAACTTGAGACCCTGGATCCTTGAATCACTAAAAAACACCTTCTCCTGCATTATTCTTACTGGCCCCGGCTTAAGGGACAATTAGATTTTCTACCCCCTTTCCAGGATACACGCAATCCCCAATGCAGACCATACCCAAAGGGGGGTGGTATTTCAATCTATTACTTAACCAAAATTTGTATTAGCACCACTTGCTTTAGTGAGAATTGGAGAATAAAATTTTTGCTAAATTTTCTGTAAAAAACCTTAAAAGCCATAACAATCGGGCCATTTTCCGGATACCCACACAAAAATCCAAATTTCAGTGAGAAATTAAAAGGGACTAATAACAAAAGACAAAAGAATAAGCACCATTTCTTAGCTGGGGGGCTTTAAAAATTTAACCTTGGCCTATGAGACAGCCCGTAATGATTTCATCAACAATATGAACAACCACTTTATACCAATATAAAAAACCAACCCGGGTCCTGAAACAGTGCAACCCTAAAAGACCACATATGGAAAATATCTAGGTCCCTTAATAGGGTAATCACAGTAGACTTCAGACCACTACCCTACCTTCCCTTTACAAACTTAGTAAAAACCACTTGTCAACAAAGTTTCATTTGACTCCATGTGAGGCCTCAAAAAGGAAATTCAAGCTGACCCAGAGATGTTGCTGGCTAAGAATTTTCCAAAGGGCCCAAAGGTATTGATGACTGGGCAAAAAATTTTTCTTAACAAATTACTTAGTATACAACAAACATTGTCCCCATAAAAAAAAAAACAGATCACAAACAAAGGTTTGGTTTCCCATGGCTAACCGCACCCTTCTGAAATCCATTGATAAGAAAACCCCCTATGAAAAGTAATATAGACAGGGCTTTAATAACAAAAAATATTCTTTAAAAACTATTCATCAGTCCTCACCCAAAATAATAAAGAAAGCCAAAAAACATACTTATAAGGATTCATGACAAAGAGGAGATTAAAAAAAAAACCTTGAAAAAATTCTCAATTTGGGCCCACAAAATGAAAAAAACAAGAGTATTGCCCTAACTAAACCCAATGAAAAACCACAATCCCTGAACGCTACAAATAAACGATTCTTCTCAACCTAGGTTCTAATCTGCCAATAAAATCCCAAATACAATGCCCATGCCAGGGATACCTAGATGGGAATTTTCCCAATTCCTTTTATCTTGCTCAATGAGTCATGGAAATCACCAGATTATAAAACATTAAAAAAAACTAGGGATCTGTCTCTGTCCCCCATTATTGTACGGAGCGGCCCCTGCCCCTCGATGTATTCTTTTCTTTTTAAATATCACTGAAAAATGCCCTTCCGAAATACTCAAGACGGCAAGGGTTACCCCAAAACATAAAGGTGGTACCTACAGATTTAAAAAAAATTGGCCAAAATCAAAAATACCATTGTTTCCCCAAAAACTTTTGGGAATCGTGCGCAGGAGATATTTATTTATAAAGGCACAAAACATACTCAACCCCCGCCAATTTGGGTTCAGGAAAATAAAAGCACTAACGATGCAATCATTTAAAAAAGCTGATCTGTTTACACAGCATTGGAAAAAAAGGAAAATCCACTGGAATTTTATTGACCTAAGAAAGCTTTTGACCAGTAGAACGGCACCTACTCCCCAAAAATTGACCATTTGGTTAAGAGGCCATGCGCTTGCATTTTCAAAACTTACCTTACTAATAGGTACAGTTGTCACCATTAAAAACACGCATAACAACACAGCCTTGTATGGACCTGCGGGAAGTGTCCTTGGTCCCCCGCTCTTCTCAATACTCAATGTCTTCCAAAAGTATTCAACACCCGAACCCATTTTTATTTTTGACGACACGACTTATGTATCTTCACCCTAATCTTCCCCCCTCCCCCCACCCTTGTTAATGAGGAGTGATCCAAAAAATCGACTTGGATGGAAACCTAAACTTAGCTTAAAAGACAAAACTATACTTATGTTTGGTAGCAGGCAGGAGAGGAAATTAAAATTTAAAATTTGGGGAAAAACTCTAATTTCT
Source organism: Cherax quadricarinatus (assembly GCF_026875155.1). Lineage (NCBI taxonomy): Eukaryota > Metazoa > Arthropoda > Malacostraca > Decapoda > Parastacidae > Cherax > Cherax quadricarinatus. The sequence continues at coordinate 4,290,207 of NC_069414.1, forward strand.
AGTCTAATGGGGCAAATTCCTAGCCTATACCTCGACAAAACCCTAAAATTCAGCAATACCCAACAATAACAAAAAGTACCAAACGGTTGGGATCCTCTCCAAATGATACTACATCCCGCAACGCCCTTTCTCACACTATACCATTCCTTTTACCCATACCTCCTTTGCTATTGTGTTTGGGGTTAAACTGCAGAAAACACCAAAAGCCAATAAAAACCCCAACAAAAAGTGCGTAAGAATAATCACAAAAATCCACCCTGGAACACCCCCCCCCACTCTTCATAGATCAAAACTTACCCCCTGTTCAGTACACCACTTATACTGTGCTCTCATCTACGGCCCTTAAAAATTCCAATTTTAAACCTTGATAAAAGCTTTTTTGATAGGTAAAAAACCCCAAGGCAAACACCGACAAAAATCTCTTGCATTCCCGTGTCGAAAAAACCCTTTACAAAAATTAAAATGTAGTAAAAAGGCCCAAAAAATCTAAAACCCCCACCTAAAAATTTAAAACTGCGACACATTCTCACCTTAAAAACTACTCAGAAACTTTTTTCTCCTGATACCCTGCAACTAATTCACGTACCCCCGGGTGGTTAACATTTACACTCATAAACCCATTTGCCATAAAAAAAAAAATATCAATCTAAATCTAAAAATAATAAATTTTAATAGTATAATTTGGGCCCTGTGATACCCATTACTAAACTAGTATAGTGCCAAAAAAAAAGCTTCAAAATGTAAACTCACAAATGTATTTGTCATTAGCAAAATACCAATTTTACCAAAAAATTTTTTTAAATATTTTAAATTTAAAGTTTTAATTTAAAAGTTGCCCGAAAGCTAGCCATGCTAGGTGTTTAGTGGTACACTCTGTTTTTATTTTTTTTCTACATGAAAAACCCACAATAACCAATTCGTAAATCAGCATTGTAACCTTTAGAGAAAAAAAACTTTGAATTGAATTAAATTGATTGATGTATGAGATAAACAAAAAGTGTGTTCACGACTTTGAAAAAAGCCTTCGACAAGGTGACGCGTGTAATAGTGCACAAAATGGTGTTAAAGGAAAAAGAGGAAGAGTTGGATGGGATCTTAATTTGACAAATGAACAGAAAGAATAAGAGTAAACAGAGAAATGAGGCAGCTCGGTGAGATGCCTGCCCATAAGGCACAGTACTCGCTCCCACCCTGACATGACAGGATGTAAGCCATAGCTCCATGTTTTCCCTTAGCAGATGACACCGAATTGCCATGACAGTCCCCTCCTCGAAGACACGCAAAACCCCAAAGAGGACATCAACCAAATTTTCAGATGGGCCCCCAAAAAACTATGAGTTCAGAAAAGGAAATTTCCACTTCTAGAAGGGAAAAAATTGAAGAAATTAAAATGTTCAGGGTATACAAAAAAATTTCAAACCCATAAAATAAGGAAAAAGTAATGTGAAGGCCCCTGGGAGTGATATGTCAGAGGACCCCGCCTTCAGGACCAACAATGAAACCGCATTTTAGGAAATGATAGGATGAAAAATGAGAACCTTTAGAAAATAGGGACGACAAACCCGAGATACTTTCAGTTGCTTATTTTCTCTAGGGTGGATACTGCTGACATTAACGCCCCCTTTTAAAACAGGCAAAAAAATTTTGACTGGAGAAAAAAGTACAAAAACTTTCCGGCCACAGATAATAATAATAAATAATAATAATAATAGAAAAATAAATAAAAATCTTTACTTACCAAAATACTGTAATGGTTAACAACCATAGTGACATAAAGACATACTACTAAATAGAAAGCCCCCTTTTTATGCTGGACATTTTGGGCAAATTAGGTCGGTTTGTCCCAGGATGCGACCCCCACAGTCGACTAAATCTAATACCCATTTTATGATGGGTGAACTAGAAACGGTGTAAAGAAACATGCCCAAAGTTTTACCCCCGCTGGGGAAACGAACCAGACACTGTGTGTGAAGCAAGAGCTTTAGCCCAAAAGACCCGGGGCACCTTATCTACTAAGTACAATAAAGGGACCCAAATTTTTGGGAAAGGTTGAAATCCCCTTTATTTGTATTACCGGAATGCAGGCGGAGAGATACTGATAATATACCTTGGAAAAAGTGTGCGCCCGCAGGGAGCACCGGTTGATCGACCCGACCACCCCGAGGCTGGTTCAGCGGACCCCGGGGGGCGTTTACCCCCGGAAAATTCAAGGTATAAGTAGCACAAGGGTAGTCCTAGCTAGTTTGGTAGCTGCAGCACGGTGTAGTAGCCGTAGATGTGTCGGCCCTAACACGTTTCTAGCTTTGCTGAAGTTTGCTCCTAGCACGTGCTTGTAGGCCTCCCCAAGTGCTATAGCCCCAGCACAGTGCTTACGCCCCTGCACAGTGTTAGAGCTCACACTGAGGGGGGGGGGGGTCGAACCCCTCTTCAAGGCAAGTGTTAAATCCCCTTCCCCCCAGGAATATCCTTGGTTTTTTGAGATTTGATATAAAAAGTGATGGTAACAAAAACTATTAAATTGTTATGGTCGATTATTAAAGTAGGGTGGAGCCCTGCTCTTCCATCTGAGCCCCATAGTCTTGTGGGAGTGAGGGAGGCCCTTTTTCTTCTTTGTAGATCCGCCCGTATAATCGCCCGGCCCCGGGTTTTCCCAGTGATGGCCAACCCGGGGGAGCCCCCCTTTTAGGCCAGCCTTTAAGGGTATGGATGTGGTCACATGACAAGGCTTTGGGCCAGGGGCAGTTTTTAAAGGGGTTATTTTTGCAGTCTACAAAGTATTAGCTACTGCAGTCGGCGTTACAAACGTATAGGTTCTTAACATACAGCTAAACTATGCCAAAAGTGGAGGGTGAACAATTCGGGTCTGGGCTGTTCTGTCCCATAGGAGAAAATGTTGTACAATTATTAGACGGGAAACTATGACAAAAATATTGAAAAATTTAAAAGAAAGAACAATTAACTCAATCACAGAAGACAAGTTCTTAAACAAGAAAAAAGGAAATTTATGGAATTAGAAAAAAACGGGTAAAATTGCTCTGGAAATGTAACAATGAAAAATTAAAAGTAATTAACACAAAGTACTAAAAGAGACACGTAAAAATTAGGGTCACTCCTACATGAAAGTAATCTTGCTTTTTTAATAACAGTGCAGAAAAAGAGACGTAACTTTATTCGGCGATGTAACCCCTCTTTAAAGGGCTATCTCCCCAACCCAGCGAACCAGGTTGCTAAGAGTTGATGGGGGCCCCCCTCGTTCAACTAGTGACCAGGTTCTAGCCAATAAAAAGAGGGTTTTTTTGGAAATCGCAGGGTTTGGGGTACGCTTTGTTGCTTGTCTTCCCCATTCTAGGGGGTTTTAAAGACGGTCTGCTATATTGTGACTTCTATTTGCCTGTTTTCCGTGGAGTGCACTTTTTCCTGTACATAGTGTTATATTGCTTTTTAAAGTTGGGAAGGAAAATTAAGTCTAAATTTTTTGTGTGTTTATTTTGCTCCCATTTCCCCCGGGATAGCAGGCCATTTGGTTTCCCTGGGTTGTATATGGGTTGTCCGAGAGTGGAGCGGACTTGGGAGAAACGGTTGGGTTGGGTTAAAGCTGTGCGGGAAAACTTGTGCGTTGCTGTCTGGCTTTGCTTTAAAAATTTTGGTGTCCGTTGTTATGGTCAGCCCCTTTCTATTGGTGATGTTCAACAGTCGCTCGCTTGTTGGTGTGCCGCTTCGTCCCGGGCAATCTTCTAGAAAAGTGTAGCTTTGGCATTGTTTAAAATTTTGCGTGTCAGTTGTTATAGCCTGTTCGGTGTGGGAAAATTTTTCAGTCAGCTTTGCTTGTATGGTATTCGCAATGTACTGTGCATAGCTAAAACGTGTTCTGCAAAAAAACGGTTAGTTGGGGTATTCTGCAATGTACTGGGATGCGAATAATTTGCCACCCAGAGGTCAGGGCGTTGGTGTGCATATATTTTCTACCTACCCAAATTGTCCCTCGCGTTGTTTGGGAAAATGCTCGTTCCATTGGCATTAAAAACAAAAACACTCTCACAGCTGGCAACTGCGTTCATGATTTCTGACAAATTATAGAAGGAAAAAGATGGACATCAGATCCCCCCTTCGGGAGTAGGGCAAAAAAACCCATGTTCTCGCAGAGGAAAATGATAACCCCGGAGCAAAATGGTCAGTATAGGCGTGGGTTGTTCAGGGTGAAACAGCGCCTTGGCCTTGAGTGGCAAAAATCAATCTTGAGCAAAAATGGGAACAAGAGCATTCGCAAGGGAAGAATATGATAGGGAAAGAGAAAGGGGCAGTTTTGCATTCTGTAAATGATTTTAGTTTACAAAAAGAAATACAGCTTGCCTGCTTCAAAGAGGCCCAACCAGAGCAATTTTTCAAAAATTTTGAAAATCAGGTCGGGGTTGAGGTGGCGGAACACATTGGGCATCTTGGTTCATACGCTTATTGGGTAAGGCACTGGGAAATTTTTGTCCCGTATTTTAAAAGACGCTGAATTTTTTGTTATAAGTAGTGAGACCCCAGTGTTGGGGCATATCATGTATCCCCGCCAAATTGAAAGTTTTTTAAAATTAAACAGGCGGCAGCTTGGTCAATCCCTAGTGGGGTTTGTGAGACAGCAAACCAGCTTTTACCCGCTGGTATAAAGCAAGTGGTGTCTCTCCTTTGGGAGGGT